>JANRMT010062856.1:34884011-34897512 GCA_026402145.1 Polypterus bichir lapradei
ATATATATATATATATATATATATATATATATATATATATATATATATATATATATTTTTTTTTACCAAACTTAAGTTTTCTAATTACTATATTGTTCCCAAAACATATAACTTGAGAAATAACACATCACTTAATTAGCCCAGGAGTCCAATTAAAAACAAGCTGGTTGGAGCAAAAACCTGCAGCCACAGTGGGTCCCCAGAACCAAGACTGGGAAACACTGCCCTAAGGCATCCACTGGCTTACGTCCATTCAAACTGGTATTTGGCCGCCGACCAAGAGGGTGTTAGATATTTTTTTTAGGAAAAATGGATGATGGTTTGAAATTCAATTAATGAGATGAAATTTGTCAGTTAGGTTGTTTTGATCCAAGAACAGATTTCTAACTTGTCCTTGGTCACGACAAAGCATCAACAACATGAACAGGAGGCACAAAAATGTAATAATGAGAAGAAAAGCAAATGTCACGAATTAAAAAAAGAGCGATCGGGTGCTGGTTATGATCCTATATGACTGACATAAATTTCAGGCAAACTGACTGAGTTTGGCAGTTATGTAGGAATATAAATCTCCCTTAAATTATAAGGTCAGGATTCCCGGGTGACAAAAGCCTGTACAAATCGTACATGTGAATCTTTTGAAAGGAGTGGCATGAACCTCAAGCTATCAGTTGGCTATGTCAGTGGCAGTCTCTCAGACAGAGGTTGGTGACGATTTGACAGACACCCAGATGGCTGAGTTGCTGTCGTTGATTGGAAGGAACTGTGATGTCTTTTTCAGCCATACCTGGCCACACAGAAATTGTGGAACACAAGATTGTAATGGAACCCAGTGTTAAAGTACAGCTAAGCCTGTACTGTCTTCCAGAAGTGCAAGGTGATATGCAACATGAAGCAAATGCTCGAATTGTTCTGGTCCCAATACAGGACAGTTAAGTTTGGTTCTGTATAGACTTTAGACGCTTGAATAAGTTTGATGCTGCATATTAATGACTTGTTGGAGAAAGTCGGGGAAGCCTCATTTCCACCGTGGATCTCACAAAGGGGTACTGGCAGGTGCCCCTAAAGGAGTCCAGATACAAGACCACCGCATTCGCCACTCTGGACAGGTTATTCGAATTCACCAGGCTTCCAATTGGTCTCCATTGACTTTTCAGTGGATGATGGATCAGATTCTGCTACCTCATTCTACGTATGCTGGAGTGTATCTTGATGATGTCATTTTTAGTAATGATTGGAGGTCGCATCTTGACTGCCTGCAAGCTGTGCTTGACAGCAAACCCTGAGAAATGTAAACTGGATGTGTCAGAAACATTTGGGGTATTCTACGGGGAACGGTTTGATTAAACCGCAGCTGGACGAGGCGGGTGAGGTGCTTGTGTACTGAAGCACAGAAGCAGTTTTGAGCTTTTCTCAGCCTCGCTTCCTATTACAGATTAATTCCGAATTTTGCATATAGAGAAACTCTTCTCATAGACTTGACGAAAGGGAAAAAAAAAACAAAACAAAAAAAGCAAAAAAAAAAAAAAAAACAAAAAAACATGCCATTGCACAGACAGATGATTGTAAGAGGGCCCTCTAGCTTAAAAGCCACTTTGTCATGGTTCTCCCAAATCCAGACTTTTCTAAAGAATTCATTCTACAGCTGGATGTGAGTGCTTTTGGTTTAGGGGCTGTGCTCTCAGTGATTCAATGGGGAGGAACATCCCCATCACATTTATGAGCAGGAAATTGCTCCCCAGGGAGTGCCATTTACTTCACCACTGAGAAAGAATGTATGGCTATCAAGTAGGTGGTGGAGACCCTATGCTTTTACTAATGTGGTCGGTGGTTTATCCTGGTGACTGACCATGCTCCACTCCAATGGCTACAGACAGAAGGATACAAATGCCCGGCTCACTCGTGGTTTATTAGCTTGCAGCCACTTGTTTTTGATATTCATCACTGTCCTGATGGTGTAGACATTAATGCTGACGTTCTCTTGTGTCTTGCCGAGCCCAGCTTAGCCAGTCACTTTGTCCATACCGGAGTGAACAAAGCTAAGGTGGGAGTTGGGGTGTAGACGTAAGACTTTTGAGCTAATTTTGAGACCCTCCCCAACAGTGCTGGATGCTGAAATGCAATTGGACATGTCTGTTGAGGTTTGCTTGTCCGTCGCAGAGGCAACCGCAGATTCACAGCGCCACCGAAGCAATTGCAAATTCACAGCCTCCTCGCGTAACATGTCTGTCGCCATTTGCTGTATCTCTGGTAGCTCCCGTTTGAATAAATACCCTGACTGTTTCTGTTTTGATGGGAAATAAGTAAGCTAGACTGTACAGTAGTTTATCTATGCCCAAAGCTATCTGTTGCCTAACAAGTACTCAGGGCAGTTGTATGTTTTGTTTACTTTGTTTTACACAACTGCACCCATCATTACTGCCCACTTTTTCCTTTAACATAAAAGCACAAACCAAGTTTACACAAGTGCTTTTTATTTAATTCACATTTCATTCCAATTCAATGAACTGAGAAGGACAAGTACAAATAAAACACACTCCTTTATGAAAAAAAAATTAGAGGTGTTATAATAGAAAAAGTTTTGTAATAGGACATAATTTACCACTCTAAATACCACTTTACAGATGGTGGAGGAACTTTTGCCTGTCTGTTTATAGTTTCTTTTTTGGAAACAGGGTTTATACTCTGGAGCAGAGCAAATACTAATGTGAATCACTGAAACTCCAGTGACATATCGAACAGATACAAATATACAGTGTGTAATGTAAGGCCTGAAAATGTTTTCCTGCAACATTTGTCCAATGTTACAATAATTCCTATTAGATCGAGAAACAAAAATGCTGAATTTTACACCAGTATTTCTGTAAGAAAATGGAGTCTACCTCATCATATTTTATTTAACATGAATACTGTTCAGATGCCAGTCAGGTATTCGGTGTCTAGTTATATCAATATAAATGTATTTAAAAGTCTTAAAACATCCCATTAAGCAGACCTCATGTCCTCTTTTAATTAAGTGTCCAAAGGTTTGTAATGTTTGCCATGATAGCGTCAGCATCACCTCACTGTGGTAACAAAAACAGGGTGTCTGATGAGGATTTGAAACTGCTATGTGCACTGTGCTCTGAAAACAGTCTAGAAAATGGAACAAGCCTGGGACCTTCTGCTTGTTTCAGATGAGCTGGACACTGGCTGCCTGGAGGTAACCATGCAGATATTGCAAAGTGTCTGGACTTAAACTGGTATTCAACATAGATGAGACCTGAAAAGTAAAAAAAAAAAATCCTCAATGAGTTGGCAAAAAAATAGAAAAAGATCACAGCCACCTACATAGGTAGGTGGTCTTAAACTTACGAAACTTACCACTTAATACAGAACTTACAAACATACACTCTCCAACACTCTGTTATACTATAAAAAATGAACAATGAGCATATAGAGATAAACAAAATTTGCTTTATGGTATCTTCTGTCATTAATAAGAATTAAAGATGCAGGTTGGAAGCATGCGCTGATAGCGCATTGACACAACCATCACATGTTGAACCACCTGAATTGGGACCAGAGTGTAACCCCCAAATTTTTCCTGTATGTTGGAGGACCTGCTTGCAATCAGATGTGAAATAAATCACCCAAGAGTCTACTGCCTTGTGTGTCACTAGAAGTGTCACAGCTAGTCAACATAGCAAGTAATGTAGGATTTCTTCCCCAACCATAACCAGAAAATGAAAAACATGCTAAACTATGTGTATGAGCCTGGGGATTCTGATGTGGGCTCTCCCATCTCTGGGACTGAGGTCACCGAGGTGGTCAAAAAACTCCTTGGTGGCAGTGCCCCGGGGATGGATGAGATACGCCCGGAGTTCCTCAAGGCTCTGGATGTTGTAGGACTGTCTTGGTTGACACGTCTCTGCAACATCGCATGGACATCAGGGACAGTGCCTCTGGATTGGCAGACCGGGGTGGTGGTCCCCCTCTTTAAAAAGGGGGACCGGAGGGTGTGTTCCAACTACAGAGGGATCACACTTCTCAGCCTCTCTGGAAAAGTCTATTCGGGGGTTCTGGAGAGGAGGGTCCGTCGAATAGTCGAACCTCGGATTCAGGAGGAACAGTGTGGTTTTCGTCCTGGTCACGGAAAACAGTGGACCAGCTCTACACCCTTAGCAGAATCCTGGAGGGTGCATGGGAGTTTGCCCAACCAGTCTACATGTGTTTTGTGGACTTGGAAAAGGCGTTTGACCGTGTCCCTCGGGGAATCCTGTGGGGGGTGCTCCGGGAGTATGGGGTACCGGCAGGGCCGGATTTTCCTATAGGCTAACTAGGCTTCAGCCTAGGGCCTCAAGATCAAGAGGGGCCTACATTCAAATTGTTAGCAATTTGAACAAACTTAAAAATGGGAGGTGAAAGGGCCTAATAAGTGGAATAGCCTAGGGCCTCTTTTCATCTAAATCCGGCCCTGGGTACCGGACCCCCTGATAAGAGCTGTTCGGTCCCTGTACAACCGGTGTCAGAGCTTGGTCTGCATTGCCAGCAGTAAGTCGAGCCCGTTTCCAGTGAGAGTTGTACTCCGCCAGGGCTGCCCTTTGTCACCGATTCTGTTCATAATTTTTATGGACAGAATTTCTAGGTGCAGCCAGGGTGTTCAAGGGGTCCGGTTTGGTGGACTCAGGATTGGGTCACTGCTTTTTGCAGATGATGTTGTCCTGTTTGCTTCATCAGGCCGTGATCTTCGGCTCTCTCTGGAACGGTTCGCAGCTGAGTCTGAAGTGGCTGGGATGAGATTCAGCACCTCCAAATCCGAGACCATGGTCCTCAGCCGGAAAAGGGTGGAGTGCCCTCTCAGGGTTGGGGGAGAAATCCTTCCCCAAGTGGAGGAGTTCAAGTATCTCGGGGTCTTGTTCACAAGTGAGGGAAGAATGGAGCGTGAGATCGACAGGCGGATTGGTGCGGCATCCACAGTGATGCGGGCTCTGCATCGGTCTGTCGTGGTGAAAAAAGAGCTGAGCCGTAAGACAAAGCTCTCAATTTACCAGTCGATCTACGTTCCTACCCTCACCTATGGTCATGAGCTATGGGTAGTGACCGAAAGAACGAGATCGCGAATACAAGCTGCTGAAATGAGTTTCCTCCACAGGGTGTCTGGGCTTTCCCTTAAAGATAGGGTGAGAAGCTCAGTCACCCAGGAGGGGCTCAGAGTAAAGCCGCTACTCCTCCGCATCGAGAGGAGTTAGATGAGGTGGCTCGGGCATCTTATCAGAATGCCTCTTGGACGCCTCCCTGGTGAGGTGTTCCTGGTACGTCCAACCGGGAGGAGGCCCCAGGGAAGACCCAGGACACGCTGGAGGGACTGTGTCTCCCGGCTGGCCTGGGAACACCTTGGGATTCTCCTGGAAGAGCTGGAAGAAGTGGTCGGGGAGAGGGAAGTCTGGGCCTCTCTGCTTAAGCTGCTGCCCCCGCAACCCGACCCCGGATAAGCGGAAGAGGATGGATGGATGGATGGATGCTAAACTACTGTATGTTTCTTTGACAAGGGATTTTTTTTGTGAAATCCAAGGACAGCCATTATAAAATCCTGAACATTCTTGTTATAGATAAAAAACTACAATATGATACATTACCACATCAGACTCCTTTTAAAGAAGCATCAGTTATACTTGATATTCTTTGGTTGCAGAATAACATATTTCACTAGACACAGTAAACCTACTAGCTCCATGGAGACACTTTAAGTTTCCAATACTTACACCCACCATTTTATCTTTATGGCCAATGGCTAAAAATTTTGACCAGAAGAGAAAATTAACTAATAGACAGACCAGTATAGTTACAGACTGCTCCAAGACAGTGTTCTGTCTTTACTTGCATTAGCCACTACTATCCCAACAATAGTGAAATCACTTATTTTGTTACCCAGGATTTTGATGACTCATATTTAAATGACAGTTTCCCCCAAGTACTGCTAGGGTCTGTTTTTTGGCTGTTGGGGTTTGCTCTTGCTGTAGCTACCACTGCAGCCATTAGAATAATAATGACGTAAAAAATAGCACAAAGTGTGCGTGAAGCCCAGAATCTTTATCTTAAGTTGTATATTCAAGCATTATTTTTTGGCTAATTTGGTAATCCTAATTCTAACCTATCAGAGAGAAGTATAGGTGTGAGTAAAAGGGCACTGAACACAAAAGCAACTAATTAAGAATTCATCCCAATCATAGAGAAGTATAGGTGCTCTGTTCAACAAAACCTAAACTGTGAATATATAAAAAAAAAAAAAAAAAAACACACTGTGTGTCTCTCTCATGGGTTTGTTATGCAACACAATTTGAGCTTAAAACCTTGAAAATGAGGGACAATATGTGGACTGACTTCCTCAGAAACTCAGTCTTCAGAATTTCTAAATCATATGTTTCTCTCTTGGTCAAACAAACTATATGTCATTGACAATAAAACAAATATAGTGACTGACTGCCCTAAAGAGGATTCATAATTTACCAGTGATGCCCAGCTATTACAAATTATTTTTTCAAGCACTTTTTCAATAAAAGTGTTGGAAAGTGGCACCCGATGATGCTTATCTACAGACTAACTTGAAAATATAGGTCACTTAATTCAAACATTCGTTAAACTGGAGGGGTACAAGAAATCTATAGAAACGTATTCCTTTTAAGCATGCAGTGGAGGAGTTGGTCACAACTACTTGAGCCGCAGGTGTTAGCTCTCAAGACTAACGTTAGAAAGGAGACAGAAGCAGTCCTTGTCTGCAGACCAAACTGGAATGCCAAAAACTGCACCTGCCAACATCTGCAACAATTAATGTTCAAAGCATAATCAAATGCTAGTGGATACTACTGGATCTAGAGTTTTTCAAACATGTATATCTGGGATAGTACATGAGGAGTTCAGAAACCATGTCAGTTTTAAATTCTTCTTAATGAGAATCCTAAATCAAGGATTCACTTTATTATTCAAGCAGGGTTAAATCCTTTAAACTCTTTTTCCAATAGATTAAATTCCTGACAGAAGCATATAAATAACGCTTGATCATTCTGAAGCATACCACTCTTCTTGTGCAGTCAGTTCCATGACATGAAACCTAATTATTATGCTTTGAACTTGAAAAATATGGTTGTAGTGCAGAGAAGTATCCTTTTATTCCAAAGACCCAGAAATAATGAGTAAAAAATTATCTCCACCTTTTCTATTTTAAAAAGAAACATACCCTTCCAGGACATGCGCTAGACAGCTTGTGCAGTGATTGAGCTAAGTGGATCTTGGGGTTGCTCACGGATTCTCCAATAGGATCATGTTCCTTTTTACCAGCAAATGCAAGCTGAGAGAAGGCAGTCTGGTATCCAGGAGTATCTTCAATATCAATGAAGTGTTCATCATCTGGAATGCTGTCATCTTCAGGCAACTCAAACAAGCCAATCAGTGCTTGCAGTAACGGGATCCTCATCACATGCAAAAGGAAGGGGAGAAATTGAACTCAACAGTGGACTCCCAAAGTGGAGAGAAATAGGTATTTATATTATTAAAAGAACAATAACAATAAAATCTAAACAAGGTGCAAAGCCAGAACACACCACCACCAAACTACTATTTTATCTAAAATTGAAAAGATTTTAACATTATGTGCCCCAATCTGACTATAGAGCTTCCAGCTAATGAATTTAAAAAAAGGAAAAAAAGAAGCATGACACAGAGAAACAGAAGTCTTTCACATACAGGCATGTCCCATGAATTAACCGTTAAATTGCTGAGTCAATATTACTAAGTTAATCAGGCAGAAGGTTAAAAACATAACCTAAAATCAATCTCTGCACACATTCTGGTAATTGTAAATTAAATGAACTTCTAATCATGTTGCCTCTCTCTTACCTGTACAAATACTGACAATTTTCCAAGCGTATTGTGGTTAGTCTTTCAGTATAAATTAGCTGCAAAGCTGGCAGTCTCGTGTTACAGGGTTTCTTAGTGGCATTTTAAAATTTTCTTGCTTTTTATAACCAATACACAAAGTAACACAAATCCATTAAGATGGTAGAAAGAACACAAAGCTACATTACCATGAATCATTATAATCTTTGTAAAACAAGTACTGGTCCTTCATAAAGAAAGAGTATTCAGCTTAATAAGACTGTCACATGCCAAATATCAACCCTAGAGGGTGAGCAGGATATGAAAAGAAATTCAAAGCCATCCAATTATATGTCATTGCCCATGCTGGAGCAAAGTACATCCATGAGGGCAGACTGTTGGTTCTAAAATACAAATTTAAAGAGGTGCCAGGTTCAGGACCAGAGCGGACAAAGGTAGTCCTCAAAGTTCTACCTGTCTAAATTTACTATTTTATTATAACCAGGTCAAAATTGAGGGTATAGAGGTGACTGAACCACTAGGGTCAACTGACAATAATAAAATTCTCAGTTTTGCAGTAGAGAACTCTTAAGAACAAAGACAAACTCTTAAGTTTGATAGGGCAAGTTTCAAACAGATGCTGCAAAGTATAATGGGGATAAACTTGGATTAAAAGCGGAGGAGCTGCAGAATAGGTTTAAAAACGTTTTACGTATGATATAGGACTGAATACATCCCAAAAAACTAGAACTAGTAGGAAATAAAAAAAATTCTGCAGTGGGTAAGTAAGGAGAAGTAAAAAAGCAGCAAAGGAACAAATAGTTGTGTAAGGTGTACAAGTCTGATAACTCCAATGTGAACAGTAAGGCATTTGAGGGTATTAGAGAAGCTAAACGGCAATTAGAGAAGAATACTGCAGATAAGGCCAAAGATGACCCAAAGAAATTCTTTCAGTATTTTAAGGGAAAAGGAACATGCGGTGAAGTGTATCAGGAATATTAAAGGAGAACTAAAACACATAGACTGTGAAACAGCAGATGCTGTAAACTTGCATTTTTCTGAGGTCTTTACACTTTCGAAGAAGTGCATAACCTCCTAGAGATAACAGGGACTACTAAGGAGGTACTACGTAATCTGGAAATTGTAGAGGGAGAAGTACTGCTCAAATTCAATAGACTGAAATGAAAGAAATCACCAGGACCTGATATTTATCCTCAAATGCTTAATGAAGCTACTGAGTACAATACAATTTATTTGGAACACTTGCATTTCATGTGTGTTCCGGGTCTACAACGATCTATGCACAGTAAACACATCGTTAAAACAGAAACATTTTTCATGTTTTAGTAATAATTGACAAAATGTAGACATGAAGTGTATAATGTGTGAAGCCTGAATTCCAAATATCAAAGAAACACTTTCACAAAAGATACAAGTATAACAGAACAAATCCACTTTTTCCAAGACTATAATAGAAGAAAAAGAAATCAGGTTAGTGTTGCGTGTTGTCCCGACTTCTCGGGTAGTATACTGGTTAGAGCTGCTGACTCCAATTCAGAAGGTTCTGGGTTTTGAGTAGTGAGCTGTTATTGTTAATATTATATATACATTTGATTTGCGTCTGTAACAGCCGCTGTAAATGTATAGTACTTGTCAAAGTTAGCGTCTTTTTTTTTGTTTTACTTTATTTACTTATCTTCCTACAGCATAAAGGCACAAGTATACTGCAGAGCTTCCTCTGTTTGATCGTCAAGGGCATGTTCACAAATTACACGTGTAATGCCACGAAAAATACCTGCTGACACTTTAGTACGCGAGCAATGGTACGAGAATGCAGTTAGACTTTTTATGGGCACATATACCACGCTAGTGTTTAGATCTGGATGGTGTAGTGTTGGTAAGCTCTGTAAGCCATGCTGTTTCTTTGAAGGACAGGTGATTGGCAGGATGACGCCGGACTTCGTCCTGTATTTAAACGGTGCCATCTTTCTCCTTTACGCCTGGTGCAGCTATTCAAGCTTCCAGACCATAATTCCCCCCCTCTTCTTACGATCTGACACCGATTTCAAATAAAGACGAGCTGTAACAGAGGTGAACTCAGATTGGAGAAAACAGAAGCCTTCCCCACCAGGTTCAGCTGCGTTGTTCTTATATGTGAGAGGACGTTTCTTGCGGGAGGGCTTTTGTTTTCGCACTAAAGCAATATTATTTGAAAACGAACAGCGACAGATCGGGTTTGAATACATGCTGGCGCTGTTACAGAAGGCGTGAACTTATTCAGTGCAGCAGGATCAACGCACAGTACATGCAATATTATTTGAAAACGAACAGAGTCAGATCTGGCGTATATTCAAACCCTTTCATCTTGCGGTTTGTAATCAGTGACATGTTTTTTTTTCCTCCCCCGATCTTGCCAGTCCCCACATGTTGCTGTATGCTGTTTCTTTTGTACTCCAGGACGTGCAGAGGACAGATTAGTACAGAGCAGTAATTTTCAAGTTCAGTGCTATATGCAATCATCAGATTCAAATGTTAACAGTTCACACACACACGCAAGGATCGTCCTTCCTACATTTACAACGTGTACCTGTTACAATGTACACGCTTCTTTCTATGCTGTGGTTTCTATTACACACCTGAAAGAAAGAGACAATATATGTGAAAACATCATCGCACTAATGCAATATTATTTGAAAACGAACAGCGTCAGATCGGGTTTGAATGTATGCTGGCACTGTTACTTAGAGTCAGATCAGGTGCTTATTCAGTGCATTATATAGTTTATGCCAAATTTTGTCATTTACTACTAAAATATGAAAAACTATTCTGTTTTACAAATGTGTCTACACAGATTACTGTAGAAATGGAACACACATGAAATGCGTGTGTTCCAAATAACGATCTATTATTTCCACTCTAAAACTCCACTTCACTCCCAGACAATCAATCAAGGCATGAGCTGGGAGAAGTTCGTGCACGTTCTAAGTTGGTGGGGGGATGGAATAGCCGGCTACTTGCAGCTTGTCTTTATCGGCACATTTAGAGGACAAAGGACGCTGGCGGAGAGGTTTGAAGGGATTTAAGGTGGGCCAGATCTACGAGTTTTTTTCATAGGCTCTGGTAATTCTAGTGTTAAGCATTCACAGTGGACTCATCACTATCAAGTTTTAGACAGTGTTAAGAACTGATTAAGGCAGCTAACAGAATGTTAGTTTATAAAACGCAAGGACAAGTAGAGGACAAGTCAAAGGAGATTATGCTTGGGGTTTGACTGATTATGGAACTTAAAAGGGGTATGCACAGAAATATTAATGGAAAGGAAAAATGACATTCTGAAATTCTGCCTCTTATCTGTCATGTTTAAATCCAGACTACTTGCTGATTCAAAAACCTACTATTTTTGCAAGAAAAAGTTGAACTGACAAAATATTCAATCACCCCCCTTCCCCAAATTAAAAAATAAAAGAACACCATACATGTGTGTGCATGTGCATAAAAGAGGGTCCTAGAATTGAATGAGACCTCGTCCAGGTTCTAGCTCTCTGCGACTCACAACAGAGTGAAGTGTATTTGAAAATGTTAATGTATGCAAGAAAAATAAATAAAGCTAACCTTAAATAAGAAAACAATGAGGAATTCTGTATACACACTTCAGAACGGGTTTAATAGAAAACAGTGCTAACCAAATAATATTATGACCAGATTCAAATAAAAAAATCTAATAGTCACAGCACACCATCCCATCCAAGGTTGTGGAATTGGAATCTGAATTATGAAGTTGGAAGCAACTATTAGGTTACTGGAGTCATAGTTAAGAAAAAATATACCGACTAATTGTAAACTAATATAATGTGTTAAAATTTTTAATTTCACATATACTAATTCAACTGAATGGTTTTCTTTTATCTGGCTAATTTTAATTTACATTTACAAGATTGTTTTCTATTTTTTCCAAATTTCAAATTATTACATACTAGCAAAATACCCGCGCTTCGCAGCGGCGAAGTACTGCCTTAAAATTTTTATTAAGAAGAAAATTTAACCTTTTTAAACTGAGGGAAAATATGCCAATAATTATTTGTTAAGGATCTCTTTGTATACCATGTTGTCAGTTCGGCCCTCCGGTTGTAACATGACCAAGCTGTGCGCTGAGCTTACTCTTGACCATGTAACTTACAGTTGGCCATGTGAACAGTAATCTTGTCTCAAATCTCTCAGCTTGGATTGCTGCTGTCATAATCAGTTTGAGTTTCATGGTTTGTTTCAATTACGATAGTATTTGCAGGATTTGTTGTGTTGACATTCGGCATCTCTCAAGCATTGTAAGCACACAACCGGTTTCATCGATAAAATCACATCCAGCTTTTGAGAGTTTAAACACTCATAAACATCAAAGTGTCCACTACTGAAATCGTACCCTGTGAATCTAAGATGTTTAAGAGGCATTGGCGGTTGTCGAAAGGTGTAAAATATTTGGCCATTTCGGTACACTTGAAAGCGACAACCGAACAATTCAGCGGCAGCCATCAACTCACATGCAGAACCATAGGTGAAGGGCTTAAACATTCCACTCTTATAGTGCTCCTGTGTAGTATAATTATATCCTGAACCGTCATCAGTCCACACCTTGAACCTGTCCCAGTCATTCAATACATAAGACACAATGTTCCTCCGGATATCAAGAGTGAGCCTGATATGGCCATGCAATATGTAACAAAGAGAATGGAAAAGGTAGGTGCCATCTCCGGGCTTGGAAACCACTCGGTAAGTGACAGTTCTTTGATCGATAGTGATCATCTCGATAGACATGGTAATGGGGGTTGGAATGATAAAGGAAATGGGTACTTGAGCAATGTAAAGTAAGTCTAAAATACCTATACAATAACTATAATTGTAATAAACAAACAATAAAACAGCGAAGAAGCCGTGGATTAAACAAAAAGGCTGTAGTTATCAGTAGGGAGACGTGAATCCCGTGGTCGAAGCAAGGAATGGGAATGTAGAGACCAGAGCGACGGACGGTCTTATATAGGCAGGCAGCCAACAACCCAACGCCACCTCACACAGTGACTGAGCTGCAGGCTATGGACGTATATATGTACGTAAGTAGGATTCAGTTAGCGTTGGGAACCCATGTACCAAATTTCTTGAAGATGGGCCCATAAGTAACAAAGACTGTGGAAAAGTTCAATATGGTGGCCGACAGTGGCATCATACCATCGAAATAAGTACGTACATTGGTTTCGGTTAGTGCAGGGAAGCCGCCTATAAAATTTCGAGAAGATCGGGCCATAAATAAGAAAGTTCAACATGGCGGACGATGTTGACCATTATGACCATTACGCGTAGAATTTCGAAATGAAACCTGCTTAACTTTTGTAAGTAAGTTGTAAGGAATGAGCCTGTCAAATTTCAGCCTTCTACCTACACGGGAAGTTGGAGAATTAGTGACGTTGGAAAGTTCAATATGGCGACTGACAGTGGCGTCATACCACCGAAATAAGTACGTACATTGGTTTCGGTTAGCTCAGGGAAGTCACCTACCAAATTTCGTGAAGATGGGGCCGTAAATAAGAAAGTTCAACATGGCGGATGTTGTTGACCGTTATGCGTAGAATTTCTAAATGAAACCTGCTAAACTTTTTTA
>JANRMT010062856.1:34913181-34926574 GCA_026402145.1 Polypterus bichir lapradei
TAACCTTTATGGCACAATAACAATTCAATACATTTATGGTCACTACAGTATTTGGATTTAATAATCTTCATGTGGGAAAAGGCTGACTCGCATAAATAAGTAGAGCCGAATAATGCAGTCAAGGAGCTTTTGAATTCAGCTGAGTGAAAAATGACGGCTGTCTGATTAACTGCGATTTTAGTTCCCTCTCTATTCTCTTTCTCAGATCGCTTTTCGGAAGGAAGTCAGTTTCTTAGTTTTTATGAACAATTCAAAAGTGCCTTTCCACATTTTCCTTCTTTGGAATAGCAATGATAGATTGAAAGATCAGGCAAACGCACTTCGATTGAGACATTGTGAGAGAAAAAAATCCTCATCTAATTACACATAAAGCCCATAACCTCCCCAAACAATTTTTTTTAAATCCCTCCTTTAGTCGATATAAATTGGAAGGCTAACTACATCACAGCCGGAGTTTTGCAGTAGCTTGCGCGTTTGATTGTGCGTGCGGGATGACCAGTGTCTTAGAAGAAAGGAGATCTCAGACTGGCCACCCTGTATGTCAATCAAGTGGCAAATGCCATAGGGAGGATATATGATAGACTAACATTTAAAAAAAATTTTTTTTGAATGCAACGCAATCTACCGGTCGATCGCGATCGATGCATTGGGCACCCCTGAACTACATACATGTACTTATATGACAGCATGAACTGCTTGTAGATAATTAGTCTTTTATTGGTGTTAACATACTGCAGTAGTTTTATTAAAATTAAGTGTCGGTCGTTCTAAAACCGTTCACAAGTGAGATGCCCGTGCACTGTGTCATCCCGGGAAGCCCGGGATTCCCGGGAATGACATGCAGGATTCCCAAAATTCCCGGAAATGGATAAACCCGTCCGGGAATGGATTCCCTAATAGCAGCACATTGAAACTGAAATGACAAGTTTGCATTTCATGGCATAATTCATGTTGTTGAGATGTCATTGAAATAAATAAAATACATTAAAAGAAGCAACAAAATACATATTTCATGACACATTTATGCTTATATTAGGGCTGCCACAAAATGATTAATCTATCAACTATTTTATCAATACAACAGTTAATTTTGTTTAAATAATTCAGTTAAGTACATGAATGTGTGCTGTATTTGAGTATTTATTGAACAATTTGAAAACATCAGGATATACGGATGTGGCTAGTCTGCATTGTAGTAAAGAATAAGCAGATTCTGCAAATCGGCTCAGGTTTATGGAGCATTGGGACTCCTCCAGGAAAAAACTGGACTTATTTTGTTCACAACACAGGTAGCCCCCAAGTTACGGACATCCGACATACGAATGGGGCCACAGCTGCTCCTTCATCTGTCTGGGGAATGCGACGCAGGCTCCTTAGTAACTGCCGCTCCATCTTCTCTGGACTGCAGATGCTGCAAGCGGTGACTGGAGAGGGGTGGTTTTCGCTGCTCGCGCAGTGTAGTGTCCCTCGGGCAGCTCCAATTGATGAATGTGGCAGTGGGGGCTGCACCACATTCATTTTCAGTGGGCGGCTGGATGCACGTCAAGCCCATGTGTGCAGGACGGAGGTTTGATGGGGTGGAGGGGGGATCGCTGCCTGCCCAACACGCTGCCGCAACTACTTCTCCTGACTGGACGGAGGCTGGATGGGGTAGAGGGGGGTGTTTCACTGCCCACTCACCACACAGCCTTGCAGTGCCCCTTGAATGGCTTCCCCGTTCCTTCTCGGTGGGCGGCTGGTGAAGCTGCAAGTGGTGACCCGGTTGTGGCTGAACAGAGGCCATTGAGGGTGAATGGGCCGGCGGGGGGCAGCATTGTAGTGTGCCTCAGGTGGCTGCCTGTTGAATGGGGGTGGTGGTGGGCGATTCACTACCCACCTTTGGCCACACCCTATTCGCTCTCGGTAGGCTGACGCTGCAGGCAGCATACTGTATGCAAGTGTAGGTGACTGTGTGGTGGGCCCTCGCTGCCCCCATTCATTCTCAATAGCAAGCCTGCTTTTACTGTTACGTGCATAGGAGAAAGTTCTCTGGTCGGTACACCAGACGTGCTGACAAGGGGTGCCTTCCTGCTGTGATAGCATGTACAATGCTGTGCAGAAGAGCTCATCTTAACCTTTTGTCTTTATCCTTCAACAATGTCTCTGAAACACAAATCTGATGCAAGAGCTGGTGATACAGTAAAGAACAGAAAAACCATCACCATGGAAAATAAAGTAGAAATAATAAAAAGGTCAGAGAGGTGAAACTCCATCATTCATTGGAAGAGCACTTGGTTACAGTTGGTCAACAATAGAATTTATTAAAATAATGTACCTGTTCCGACTTACATACAAATTTAACTTAATAACAAACCTACAGTCCCTATCTTGTACGTAACCTGGGGACTGCCTGTAGGTTACATTTGAAAAGAAGGGGTACCACCAATGTATTAGAGAAGCATATGAGTAGGTTAGTTGAGGATTACTTAAACTACCGAATGAGGGGACAGGGATTTAGGACAGGCCAGGTGTAGAACTCCACATTAAAGGGAAAACAGTAGTAATATCAAATACCATAGTAACTTAATTTACAGCTCAAAGTTTAAGTGCCACAGAAAAAAGCAATACATTGAAAACTGCTTCCCCTAATGCTAGGGGTATTAAGAATAAAATAAATGTGCTGGAATTGTATGTTGCTGCACATACATTTTATTTAAAAGAAACCTGGCAAAATGATAAAGCTGGACATTACTATAACATAGAAAAGTACACTGTATCACTTTCAATTAGGATTTCTTAATTATGCTGTGCTTTACATATAATTATCTGTATAATTAGAATAATTAGGCGTTATTACCTTGTACTGTGTAATACAGTATAACACTATATTTAAGTACTCATTTGTAATTTTCATTCCAGAATTTCTATAAGTACATATTTAGATAAATTCTCACTTAGAGGATCTGTTCAAAACTTTTTTTTTTTTTTAAATATGCCAGGATCTAATCAATAACATTTTAGAATAAGCTTCTATATTGGGGAAAAAGAATACTCTTCATCCCTTGCTGTTTAAAAGCTTTGCTTTGTTATGTAGCTCTCATCTTTCCTTTGGGTGGGGGTTGAATATTAGATTGTTAAGTTTGATTTGATTGTATGGATTGTGATTTGTCAGTCAGTCAGTCAGTCATTTTCCAACCCGCTATATCCTAACACAGGGTCACGGGGGGTCTGCTGGAGCCAATCCCTGCCAGCACAGGGCACAAGGCAGGAACAAATCCCGGGCAGGGCGCCAGCCCACCGCAGGACACACACACACACACACACACACCATGCACACACTAGAGACAATTTAGGATTGCCAGTGCACCTAACCTGCATGTCTTTTAACTGTGGGAGGAAACCAGACTTCCCAGAGAAGAAATCCATGCAGACATGGGGAGAACATGCAAACTCCACACAGGAATGACCCGGGAAGCGAACCCAAGTCTCCTAACTGTGAGGCAGCAGTGCTACCCACTGCACCACCGTACCACCCGGATTGTGATTTGCTTTTAATTAAAACTAATAAAATAAAAACAAACAAATGTAATTGGTGCAATTTACTGCACATGTTGCAATAAAGATACCATCACAGAACGAATTGACATTTGTAAAGAGAAAACATTCTCATTCAATAGAACATTATAATGATTTAGATGAGAACATGCCACTCACCCCAACAAAGCTCACCAGTCCTATTCACTTAATTCCTCTAAAATAACATCAAATCAAGTTCTGAAGGTCCCCAAAGTCCTACTGTCTAGCACACTATTTGGTAAATTCCATGCATCTATTTCTCTGTGTGAAGAAAATGTTCCTAATGTTTGTGTGAAATTTACTCTGAGGTTTCCAATTGTGTCCCTGTGTTCTTGTTGAACTCATTTTAAAGGAAAAGCCTCAATCCACTGTACTAATTCTGCTCATAATTTTGAACACTTCAATCATGTTAATCTCTTAACCTTATTTTGCTTAAATTGAAAACACTTATCTGTTTTAATCTATCCTTAAATTTCACCCTCTGTAGTTCTGCCATCAGCCTAACACAGCCACAGGGTATGCACAATCCAGTGTGTTTCTTCGTGCCAGTCCCAAGCCCGGATAAAAGGAGAGGGTTAAATCAGGAAGGGCATCCGGTTTAAAATTTTGCCAGATCAATATGCGGATAACAATACAAATTTCCATACTGGATCGGTCGAGGCCCAGGTTAACAACGACCGCCACCATTACTGTTAGTCAACAAGGTGCTGGCGGAAATTGGACTACTGTTGGCCGAAGAAGGAGAAGCAGTAATGCTGGAAGACAAGTCCGGAGGCAGAACGAGAGAAGGAAGGTAAAGAGAATAGAACTGAGGGTAGGAACTTTGAATGCTGGCAGTATGACTCATAAGGCGAGAGAGTTATCTGATATTATGGAGAAAAGGAAGGTTGATATATTGTGCGTTCAAGAGAATAAATGGAAGGGGAGTGAGGCCAAGTGGATTGGAGGTTGATTCAAATTGTTCTATCATGGTTTGGATGTGAGAAGAAATGAAGTAGGGGTTATTCTGAAGGAGCAGTATGTCAAGAATGTTTTTGGAGATGAAGTGTCAGACAGAGTAATGATTATGAAACTGGAAATTAGAGGTGTGATGACAGATGTTGTTAGTGCATATGCCCCGCAAGTTGGGTGTTCGATGAATGAGAAAGAAGATTTCTGGAGTTAGTTGGATGAAGTGATGGACAGTGTACCCAAGGGACAGAAAGTGGTGATTGGAGCGGATTTCAATGGACATGTTGGTGAACGGAAAAGAAGAAATGAGGAGGTGATGGGTAGGTATGGTGTAAAGGAGAGGAATGAAGAAGGTCAAATGATAGTGGATTTTGAGAAAAGGATGGACATGGCTGTGGTGAATATGTATTTTAAGAAAAGGGAGGAACATAGGGTGATGTACAAGAGTAGAGGAAGATGCACACAGATTATATCCTAGGCAGAGGAGTCAATCTGAAGGAGATTGAAGACCGCAAACTTTAGGCAGCATCGGATGGTAGTCTGTAGGATGATGTTGGAGATCAAGAAGAGGAAGAGAGTGAGGGCAGAGCCAAGGATCAAATGGTGGAAGTTGAAAAAGGAAGACTGCAAGGTTGAGTTTAGGGAGGAGGTAAGACAGGCACTGGGTGGCAGTGAAGAGTTACCAGACAGCTGGACAAGTACAGCAGAAGTAGTAAGGGTGACTGGAAAGAGAGCTGGAAAGAGAAAGAGGGAAAAGTAATCCTGGTGGTGGAATGGGGAAGTACAGGAAAGTATACAGAGAAAGAGAATGGCAAATAAGAAATGGGATAGTCAGAGAGATGCAGAAAGTAGACAAGAGTACAAGGAGATAAGGTGCAAGGTGAAGAGAGAGGTGGCGAAGGCAAAAAAAAAAAAAAAAAAAAGGTGTATGATGAGTTGTACGAGAGGCTGGACACTAAGGAAAGAGAAAAAGACATGTAATTGGTTGGCTAGACAGAGGGACTGAGCTGGGAAAGAGGTGCAGCAGGTTAGGGTGATAAAGGAAAAAGATGGAAACAAACTCACAAGCGAGGAGGGTGTGTTGAGCAGATGGAAAGAGTACTTTGAGAGGCTGGTGAATGTTGGTTGATTGGTAATGGTGAATCAGGAAGTGCAATGGATTAGCAAGGAGAAAGTAATGACAGCAATGAAGAGGATGGAGAATGGAATAGCTGTTGGTCCAGATGACATACCTGTGGAAAAATGAAGGTGTTGAGGACTAATGGCAGTGGAGTTTTCAATCAGGCTGTTTAATGGAATCTTGGAAAGTGATAGGATGCCTGAGGGGTGAAGTGTACTGGTACTGATTTTTAAGAATAAGGGGGACGTATAGAGCTATAGTAACAGGGATAAAACTGATGACAGCATGAAAATATGGGAAAGAGTAGTGGAAGTTAAGAAGGGAGGTGACGATTACTGAGCAGCAGTATGGTTTTATGCCAAGAAACAGGACCACAGATGTGATGTTTGCTCCGAGGGTGTTGATGGAGAAATATAGAGAAAGGCCAGAAGGAGATTCATTGCCTCTTTGTGGATCTGGAGAAAACATATGACAGGGTGCCTCGAGAGGAGCTGTGGTATTATATGAGGAAGGCGGGAGTGGCAGAGAAGTATGTAAGAGATGTACAGGATATGTACAAGGGAAGTGTTACAGTGGTGAGGTCTGAGGTAGGAGAGACAGATGCATTCAAAGTGGAGGTGTGATTACATCAGGGATCGGCTCTGAGCCCTTTCTTTTTTGCAATGGTGACAGACAGGATGATAGAAGAGATTGGAGTCCCCATGGACTATGAAGTTTGCTGATGACACTGATCTGTAGGGAGCAGACTGAGGAGACCATGTAGAGGTGGAGATATGCTCTACAGCAGGGGCTCTCAAACTCGGTCCTGGGGGCCCCACTGTGGCTGCAGGTTTTTGTTCCACCCAGCCTCTGTTTTTAATTGGACTCCTGTGCTAATTAAGTGAACTGTTGTTTCCCAGATTCCCTGTTTTGGGAACAATATACAAATTAGAAAACTAAATTTGTTAAAAAAAAAAAAAAAAAAAGTATTAAAATATACTAAGCAGTTATATGTATTTTTTTCTTTTTAACAGTATTTTCATCTTGATTTTCATTCTGCTTTTCTAGGTGTTCTAATTGTTTAATTAATCCGTTATTTACTACTTTGTGGGGCTGACACTAAAGTAGTTGCAGCCTTTCACGATTGAGTCTTTGCTCTGGTTTCTGCTCTGCTTGTTTTTAATTGTCATTATTAAGATTCAATGAAGGGAGCAAACTGCACAGAGAAAGGGCAAAATGTAATAAAAAGAGAGTTAAGCATTTAAGTCCATAGCAAAAACAGAAATATTTCTAAGTTTCTTATAAATGTAAAAAATCATGCTGCTGTGCTTTTCTGAATGTAGAATAAAAGATATATAATACCAGCTAATTAAATGAGATCAGTGCTATCAGGTGTTGTCACTGATTAGGAATCTGGTTGGAACAAAAACCTGCAGCCACAGTGGGCTCCCAGGACCGAGTTTGAGAACCCTTGCTCTAGAGAGTAGAGGAATGAAGGTCATTAGGAACAAGACAGAATACATGTAAATGACAGGGAGGTCAGTGGAATGGTGAGGATGAAGGGAGTAGAGTTGCCGAAGGTGGATGAGTTTAAACACTTGGGTCAATAGTACAAAGTAATGGGGATTGTGGAATAGAAGTGAAAAGGAGTGCTGGCAAGGTGGAATGGGAGGAGAAGAGTGTCAAGAGTAATTTGCGATAGAGTAGTTTCAGCAAGAGTGAAAGGGAAGGTCTATAGGATGGTAGTGTGACCAGCTATGTTACATGGGCTGGAGAAGGTAGCACTTATCAGAAAGCAGGAGACAGAGCTGGAAGTGACAGAGTTAAAGATGCTAAATTTTGCACCGAGTGTGACGAGGATAGACAGGATTAGAAATGAGTGCATTATAGGGTCAACTCAGGTTGGACGATGGGGAAACAAAGTCAGAGAGGCAAGATTGCGTTGGTTTGGACAATCTGCAAAGGAGAGATGCTGGGTATATTGGGAGAAGGATGTTCAGGATAGAGCTGCTAGGCAAGATGAAAAGAAGGCGGCCAAAGAGAAGGTTTATAGATATGGTAAGAGGACGTGAAGGCGATGGGTGTAACAGAGCAAGATGCAGAGGACAGCAAGATATGGGAAAAAGATGATCTACTGTGGCAACCCCTAACAGGAGCAGCCGAAAGAAGGAGTCCTGTCATCAGCCTAGTCACTGTTCTATGGACTTCTTCTAGTGCTTCTGCATCCTTTTTGTAGCCAGGAGACCAAATCTGCACACAGTAATGCAGATAGAGCCAGACCAGTGTGTTAAAAAAACTCTTAGGATTTGTATTCTGCTATAACTGTGATGAAAATTACATAACTTACAACTTTTTAAATTTCAAAATCACTGCTTATACCTATTTAAAGTTATCCTAACTAACTCAGAAGGGCAGTTTTTAAGCATAGTTTATAACTGAAATATGTTCTGAAGCACAATATAAAAAAGTTAAATGAGAAATTTTAAATACTATTTAAATACTCATTTTAAATGAAAATTAGAGAACACTCTCATATACCACCCAGTTACTGGTAACTGGTGCAGATTCCCTTAATTATTTGAGAAGCCCTATTTATGTGGCAGCACTCCTTATTACTTTGCAATATGATGAGCTGCTCTAAGGGGACTGAAACCCTGCGATAGCAGGTTGTCCAGATGAAGGCCAAAGGCCTAAGCCTTTCAGCCACTGCAAGAAAAGTTGGTTGTTCCAAGTCTGTGACTTCTAGAATACTGAATGAATTAGTGTCATTGTAAAGCTGCAAGTCCCCCAAAAATGTTGGTTATGAATGCAAGACAATGGAAAGGATAATGTGGAGACTCTCAATGGGGAATCAGTTCAACACTGCAGTTGAAACTGCTTGCCAACTTAATGCTGAACAGGGTAAGAATCTGTCTCTGCAGACAGTGTCTCAATGTTTAACACTAGAATCCCTTAAGCCTAGGAAAAAAACTCAATCCCAGGCCACCTTAAATTCCTTTGCACTTCTCCTCATCAACGTCTTTTGTTTTGCAAATGTGTTGGTCAGCACAAGCAGCAAGCAGCCTGCTATCCCCCCCACCAATGGAGCAGTTTGTCGCAAAATTCTCAGAGCTCAAGGGTATTTATCGTGGTGTGAGGTGCCTGGAGTTGCATAGGGTAAATAATATATCGTTACTTGGAATACATACATCTCAGGTGTGTTCCCGGTCTACAATAATCTGCGTAAATGCGAGAAATGCAAAAAAAGCTGAACACAAACCTAAAGCAGAAACATTTTCAATGTTATACTAATAATGACTTGAAGTGTAGAATGTGTGAAGACTTTAGTCCAAATATCAAATAAACATGTGCTTTTATTCAAGAATATAAGCAAAGAAAAAAAATTAATTCAATTTACATGTTGCTGTCAATGAGTTAAAAGACCAAGCTCAAATGTCAATCAACAGAAAGCTGAAATGTATTCCTGTATGGTGCAGAGACAAGAGCTGCTACCTTATAACCAAAAGGTTGCAGGTTTGAGACCAGGGGTTCCATGTTTTGAGTAGTGAGCGTGCTATTTTTATTAATATAATAAAAACATATATTTGATTTGAGTGTGCAACACCCGGTGTAAATTTTGGTTACTTGTAAAAGTTTGTGCTTTTTTATATTCAGTTATATTCTGTCAGTGACGTTCACCTGGCACAACAAACTTGCCTCTCCCTATCTGAGCTGATGACATTTATCTCAATTCTTTTCATAAGAGCAGCGATGACCACAATTGGTGCTGTGATTGACGCCTTCTCAGAACTATTTGTTGTACCGGAAATCAAAGATATGATGTTCCATGGTCGCTATCAGACCGGACAAAGGCAGAAATGTAACAGACACCAAGTTTACAGTGCTTTCGCTGGCTAATAATCTGCTGCACCGCAACACAAATCTGCTTGGCATCATAAAGTAAAATGGGACAGGAACTTTCATCTGCAGCTCAAGTCTCTTCAGTACGCGTGCAATTCTCCATGTTAGTGTTTAGATCTTGCAGTGCCATGCTGACTGTGTATGCGACCAAAAAGAAGAAGTCTGTCTGCATTCTCAGTACCATGCACCATAATGAGAAGTACGGGCAAGATTGAAAAAGTTAAGTGGTTACTGGAATATAAAATAAACACTTTCACAAAGGTATAACAAAACAATTGTGCTTTTATTCAAGAATAAAAAAAAAAAAAAAAAAAATCATGTGACAACAAAATACCAAGACGACATGATTCAGCAGAGTTTGTGTGTCCGCTTATATCCCTTCAGCGATATCTTTTAAAGGTGGCAAAAATGTGCACTGGGTGTTACAGACTGAAATCAAGGGCTTCTTCTTTTTGGGCGCATACACCGTCAGCATGGCACCAGCCAGAGCTAAACGGCAGCATGGCGAATTGCTCACATACTGAAGTGACTTTGGCTGCAGATGGAAATCACATTTTACTTTATGGTGCCAAGCAGAATTACGTTGCAGTGCAGTGGTCGATTAGCTAGCGAAGGCTCGGTGAAGAATCTGTCCATTGTTACTGTCCTGCCTTTGTTTAGTCTGTTAGTGGCCATGGGACATCGTATCTTTGATTGCTGGTACAACAAATAGTTCTGAGCAGGCATCACCCACAGCGCTGTTCTTGTAAAAAGAATGGAGATAAATACAATCAACACAGAGAGGGAGAGGCAAGTTTGTTGTACCACGTGAACGTCACTGAGAGAATAAAACTGAATAATAAAAAAACAAGCGCTAATTTTTACAAGCAATTTTTCAAGGGTATAGCAGGCTACTTGTGGTGATAGGCACATTTACAGAACAAAAGAAGTTGATGGAGAGGTGTGAAGGAATTTAAGGAGGCCCAGCATTATGAACATTTTCGCAGGCTTCAGGGATTCTAATGTTAACCTATTGTTTATTGCTATACTTTATTTTGTTTCTCTTTGACAAAACAAGACCAATGGGGACAAATGTCGTAATAATTAAATGTGTAATAAATACATTTGAATAATTAAATAAAATTTCTGCTACTCGATCCAGCATCATCCCTGTTTTGGTATGTGTATATGATTAAGACCTGCAAAGGAATAGCATCCCATCCACCTAGATAGCTCAGTGTGACCAAAAGCTGGGTGACTGTACTTTATTCCACAACACATCTGGGAATAACATATTTTGGCAGCTGAGACTGCCTAATAACACACTTCCAATACCCAGTTGTAAAAGCAGTAATCTGTACACGCAAACTCCATACAGATATTTCATTTCTCTCCTCAGTTTTAGTTAACAAATTTTCTACTTTGTTAAAGACATGCTTCGTTTTAGTTAATGGGAAAAACACTGGTTAAACTTTACATAACTGCAACAACAGATAAAATGTAAGTGAATTCCCTGAAGCATGTGTTGATAGAAAGATTGATAGAGGATTCTGAGTTTCAGAAATGAAATTCTCCTGTTTCTGTAAAGGTTCTTATCTATGTCTGATAATGTGAAAAGGCGTCTTCCTTCCCCAGGTGAAGCATCTCTTCAGCTGGAGATTTCAAAAATGGCTAATTTGTTTTGCTTAAAGAGGAGCACAAGAACATTAGTGCAAGTGACTGCTAGATACATGTAATTGCCCAAATCAGAATTCATCTTCAGTGAACATGATTAAAACCGAGACTGTCCAACCTACACAGTTAAATCCCAAATGATGATTCTGCACATTCTTTTACCATGACAGTTTGCCCCAGTTATAAAAAAAAAAAAAAATCCAATTACAATAACAACAAACAATGCATAGCACATTGTGACAACTTATGCAAGGAAAAATTGATCAGCACTGAACAGAAAGCTAGACTACTACAGGATGCAATGCACACACCCAGGTCTAAGAGTTAACAGTTCACTAAACAGCATTTATTTGGGATTGAAATCATACTCACACAAACCTAGAAAGACTAGGTAAACAAGTCCAATGCAAATGAGCTAAAATATGAAAATTAATAGATGGACAATTTCTATTAAGCTTACTTTGGTTGAATGGTGTCAAGAATTTCCTGAAGGGCGATGGCTCCATTTTTAATGGTATACAGGTTTACAAAAACCAGGAAACCTAGAAGTGAATTAAGACACACAGGAAGAAATATTAATACCATGTTCATAAAAACAATCACACCTACCAGTTTTAACTGATATTTTTGCATAACTAACTGCTTACCTTGCTTAAGGTTCCACATCCTATTACTATTAAATGTACATTTGTCTATACTAAACTCTATTGAAATTATGCAACAGAATGAACAGTTGAAGTTAAACAAGAAAAAAAAGTGAAACTTTAAGCTCAGTTGGTACCAGCATATCAATCAATTGCTATGATAGTCTTTTTGTTGGTGGAATTAGTTTAAGATGAATGACCAGATATGAAATTGACATTTCTATATGAAATTGTCAACCTAGGTAAGGCAAAAGTCGTCCAAATTTAATGGTTAAAAAGCAGCTTGTTCTGAATAAGAAGCTTTATTAGACCTTTTAAGCAACATTTTATCCCCATAGTCTAACTTCATAAACATTGCGTCTGAAGCAGCAATAAATCAAATTATAAATCTATCTTTTTACTAATTATGGCCGTAATTCATGAAAATGTCGACAGCACAAATGGAGCATGTCATTGTCAAAAGTGAACAGTCAGAAACAGAGTTATGACAATGTTCTTCAGTTATCTGTCATGGCATTGGTCCTGATAGGCCTATCCGAATATACATAAGACTATCACATAATTTTAGTATTTTTTTTATTATACCTATTTAACATGGTATATTTCTATAATAAATGATAAATGAAGATCATCTGAAACTATACTGTTTTGTGCATTTTTACAATTATAAATCTTTATGGGGTAATAAAGATAACCCAACACAAAATAATACTTTAACAATAATACTGCTTTATTTTTTAGCTGTATGAATATGATATTAAGAAAAATTATCAATAAACAGTATCTGTCTGAGCAAAGTTATGTTTCCGGCACTTTGCTATTAATAAAGCTCTGTTCTGAATTAAAACAAAGTAAATGGGTATTTAGTAGGAACCTGAAGTCAGCAGAAAAGCTTCTGCAACAGTTAGAGTTGTTGAACTATAGGAAGTGCAAATATACAAGACATCAGAAAGACTGACAATTGAATTTGTGCTATGCCAGAGCTTGAGGGTAGATAATGTACAAGTATTTTTTTCTCCCGAAATGGAAAGTATTCTACTAGCTACTTTACTGACAAATGTACCAAAGGGAAGTGTCAAACTCAGGTTTATAGAGAGTTCAGTTTGGCAAATAAAACTTTTTGGTGCTCACTCCGAGATGGTGAAGGTATTGATTTAAACAATATTAATGAAAAGCCAATGACTTTTGAAGGTGGTGCAATGATAGTGCTGCTGTCTTGCAGTAAGGAGATCATGGAGTTCAAGTCCCGGGTCCTCCCTGTGTAGAGTTCAAAAGCGCTTTGAGCAGTGAGAAAAGCGCTACATAAATGGAAAGAATTATATTATTTATGCTTTGTTAAATTATAGCCATTAATGTCTTCCAGCTATCAACTTTAGCTTTATACTGCCTACATGCAAGTCCCAAGCTGGCTCTTTTTAACACAACACAATCAGTAACTAAAGACATTCCACCTCACAAATTGCTTGAGAAACACGGTCATTGTCTTACCACATCTAAAAGATCAATTACGTACTACAATATGCCACTGGTGCTGTCTGTGATACAGCAGTTTTTCATTTATTATTATTACCTGCATTTACCTTGCATTAAA
>JANRMT010062856.1:34937806-34951148 GCA_026402145.1 Polypterus bichir lapradei
ATATATATAGATATATATAAATATGACAACAACACTCATATCAATGACAAAACAATTACATTAACAATCATGTTACGTTATTTTTAAAATTTTTCCTTTTCTTTTTCATAACTTCTTTTATACACTACTTCTCCGCTGCGAAGCGCGGGTATTCTGCTAGTACAAAATATAACTGATGGCTTGTGGAGCTCCTAGTTTTTTACAGTTTAACACTAGAATCCCTGAAGCCTATGAAAATATTCGTTATGCCGGGCCACCTTAAATTCCTTTGCAACTTGTCATCAGTATCTTTGTTTTGCAAATGTGTCAATTGGCACAAGCAGCCTGCTCACCCACCCCCCTCCAAGGCAGCTGAAATCATTTTATCTAGGACTAGCAAAATACCCGCGCTTCACAGCGTAGACGTAGTGTGTTAAAGAAGTTATGAAAAAGAAAAAAACATTTTAAAAATAACGTAACATGATTGTCATTGTAATAGTTTTGTCATTGTTATGAGTGTTGCTGTCATCAAGGATTTGATTATCATTTCTTTCAATCAGGTTTGTATTTGGAGGATGTGTTGTGTTCAAGTTACATTCCGTGTTTGTCATCCGTTGTAAAGATAACATTTTTCATTCATCGAAGTATTCACTACTCAAATTGCTACTCGTGAATCTAAGATGTTTAACAGGCATACCCGGTATTAACTTGTGGATTTGCTTGTGAATATTTAGCGGCAGCGTGTCTATGAACTTGTGGAATCACCTGCGAGTATTTAGCGACAGCGTCTCTCTGAAGTTGTGGATTTGCCTGCGAGTATTTAGCGACAGCATGTCTATTAACTTGTGGATTTTTCTGCGAGTATTTAGCGACAGCATGTCTATTAACTTGTGGATTTTTCTGTGAGTATTTGGCGGCAGCGTAACAAAGTTGTTTTCGTCTAGCTGCATCAGAAAATGTACCACGACGTCTGACACGCCTCCTTTTTACTGTTTTTTCACAGCTTGGATTGCTGCTGTCATAATCGGTTTGAGTTTCATGGTTTGTTTCAGTTACGTTAGTATTTGCAGGACTTGTGTTGAAGTGACATTCAGCATCTGTCAAGCGTTGTAAGCATACAACCGGCTTCATCGATAACTTCGCATCCAGCTTTTGAAAGTTGAAACATTCATAAACATCAAAGTGTCCACTACTCAAATTGTCACCTGTGAATCTAAGATGTTTAAGAGGCTTTAGCGGTTCTCCAAAGCTGTCAAATATTTGACAATTTCGGTACACTTGAAAGCGACAACCGAACAATTCAGTGGCAGCCATCAACTCGCATGCAGAAGCATAGGTGAAGGGCTTAAGCATTTCACTCTTATCTGTAGTATAATTATCTCCTGTACCATCATCAGTCCACACCTTGAACCTGTCCCAGTCATTCAATGCATAAGACACAATGTTCCTCCGGATATCAAGATTAAGCCTGATATGGCCGTGCAATATGTAAAACAGAGAATGTAAAAGGCAGGCGGCATATCCAGGCATGGAAACCACACGGTAAGTGACAGTTCTTTGATCGATGGTGATCGCCTCGATAGACATCTCACCACCCAAATTGCTACTCATGAATCTATGATGTTTAACGGGCATTCCCGGTATTAACTTGTGGATTTGCCTGCGAGTATTTAGCGACAGCGTGTCTATTAACTTGTGGATTTTTCTGCGAGTATTTGGCGGCAGCGTCACAAAGTTATTTCCGTCTAGCTGCATCAGAAAATGTACCACGACGTCTGACACGCCTCCTTTTTACTGTTTTCTCACAGCTTGGATTGATGCTGACGGACGTCCTTATTTGGGCAGGCAGTCAATTACGTGGGAGGCATGGGGATGGGAGACGCAATATAGGCAGGCAGCCAACTACGTGGGAGGTGTGGTGATGGGGGACGCAACTCCGCCTCACATGGTGACCGAGCTGCAGGCTATGGACGTATATATGTACGTAAGTAGGATTCAGTTATTACCATTACACGTAGAATTTCGAAATGAAACCTGCTTAACTTTTGTAAGTAAGCTGTAAGGAATGAGCCTGCCAAATTTCAGCCTTTTACCTACACGGGAAGTTGGAGAATTAGTGATGAATCAGTCAGTCAGTGAGGGCTTTGCCTTTTATTAGTATAGACTAGCAAAATACCCGCGCTTCGCAGCGGCGAAGTACTGCCTTAAAATTTTAGTAAAAAGAAAATTAAACCTTTTTAGACTGAGGGAAAATATACCAATAATTATTTAAGGATCTCTTTGTATACCACATTGTCAATTCGGCCCTCCGGTTGTAATACGACCAAGCTGTGCGCTGAGCTTACTCTTGAGCTTGCAATGTACAGTTGGCCATGTGAAAAGTAATCTTGTCTCAAATTTCACAGCTTGGATTGCTGCTGTCATAATCGGTTCGAGTTTCATGGGTTGTTTCAATTATGACAGTATTTGCAGGACTTGTGTTGAAGTGACATTCGGCATCTGTCAAGCGTTGTAAGCACACAACCGGTTTCATCGATAAAATCACATCCAGCTTTTGAGAGTTAAAACATTCATAAACATGAAAGTGTACATTACTGAAATCGTCACCTGTGAATCTAAGATGTTTAAGAGGCATTGGTGGTTGTCGAAAGGTGTAAAATATTTGCCCATTTCGGTACACTTGAAAGCGACAACCGAACAATTCAGCAGCAGCCATCAACTCACATGCAGAACCATAGGTGAAGGGCTTAAGCATTTCACTCTTATAGTGCTCCTGTGTAGTATAATTATCTCCTGTACCGTCATCAGTCCACACCTTGAACCTTTCCCAGTCATTCAATACATAAGACACAATGTTCCTCCGGATATCAAGAGTGAGCCTGATATGGCCGTGCAATATGTAACAAAGAGAATGGAAAAGGTAGGTGGCATCTCCGGGCATGGAAATCGCTCGGTAAGTGACAGTTCTTTGATCAATGGTGATCACCTTGATAGACCTGTTAATGGGGGTACGGTTGGAACGATAAAGGAAATGGGTATCTGAACAATATAAAGTAAGTGTAAAATACCTACACAATAACTACAATCGTAATAAATGAACAATAAAACAGCGGAGAAGCCATGGATTAAATAAACAGGCTGTAGTTATCAGCTGGGAGACGTGAATCCCGTGGCGAAGCAAGGAAGGGAATGAAGAGACTGGAGCGGCGGACGGCCTTATATAGGCAGACAGCCAACAACGTGGGAGGCATTGGGATGGGGGACCCAACGCCGCCTCACACGGTGACCGAGCTGCAGGCTATGGACGTATATATGTACGCAAGTAGGATTCAGTTAGCGTTGGGAACCCGCATACCAAATTTCTTGAAGATGGGCCCATAAGTAACAAAGACCAGTGGAAAGTTCAATATGGCAGTTGACAGTGGCGTCATACCACCGAAATAAGTACTTTCTTTGGTTTCGGTTAGCGCAGGGAAGCCGCCTACCAAATTTCATGAAGATGGGGACATAAATGAGAAGTTCAACATGGCGGATGTTGTCGACCGTTATGACCGTTTTGTGTAAAATTTCGAAATGAAACCTGCTTAACTTTTGTAAGTAAGCTGTAAGGAATGAGCCTGCCAAATTTCAGCCTTCTACCTACACGGGAAGTTGGAGAATTGGTGACGTTGGAAAGTTCAATATGGTGGCCGACAGTGGCGTCATACTATCGAAATAAGTACATACATCGGTTTCGGTTAGCGCAGGGAAGCTGCCTACCAAATTTCGTGAAGATGGGGTCAGCCTTCTACCTACACGGGAAGTTGGAGAATTAGTGACGTTGGAAAGTTCAATATGGCGGCTGACAGTGGAGTCATCCCACCGAAATAAGTATGTACATCGGTTTCGATTAGCGCAGGTAAGCCAAAAGAATAAGAAAGTTAAACATGGCGGACGTTGTCGACCGTTATGACAGTTATGTGTAGAATTTTGAAATGAAACCTGCTTACCTTTTGTAAGTAAGCTGTAGGGAATAAGCCTGTCAAATATTAGCCTTTTACCTACACGGGAAGTTGGAGAATTAGTGATGAGTGAGTGAGTCAGTCAGTCAGTCTGTGAGGGCTTTGCCTTTTATTAATATACAGGGTGGGCAATTTATATGGATACATCTTAATAAAATGGGAATGGTTGGTGATATTAACTTCCTGTTTGTGGCACATTAGTATATGTGAGGGGGAAAACTTTTCAAGATGGGTGGTGACCATGGTGGCCATTTTGAAGTCGGCCATTTTGGATTCAACTTTTGTTTTTTCAATAGGAAGAGGGTCATGTGACACATCAAACTTATTGGGAATTTCACAAGAAAAACAATGGTGTGCTTGGTTTTAACGTAACTTTATTCTTTCATGAGTTATTTACAAGTTTCTGACCACTTATAAAATGTGTTCAATGTGCTGCCCTTTGTGTTGGATTGTCAATGCAACCCTCTTCTCCCACTCTTCACACACTGATAGCAACACCGCAGGAGAAATGCTAGCACAGGCTTCCAGTATCCGTAGTTTCAGGTGCTGCACATCTCGTATCTTCACAGAATAGACAATTGCCTTTAGATGACCCCAAAGATAAAAGTCTAAGGGGGTCAGATCGGGAGACCTTGGGGGCCATTCAACTGGCCTACGACGACCAATCCACTTTCCAGGAAACTGTTAATCTAGGAATGCTCGGACCTGACACCCATAATGTGGTGGTGCACCATCTTACTGGAAAAACTCAGGGTACGTGCCAGCTTCAGTGCATAAAGAGGGAAACACATAATCATGTAGCAATTTTGCATATCCAGTGGCCTTGAGGTTTCCATTGATGAAGAATGGCCCCACTATCTTTGTACCCCATATACCACACCATACCATCAATTTTTTTGTTCCAACAGTCTTGGAGGGATCTTTCCAATGTGGGTTAGTGTCAGACCAATAGCGGTGGTTTTGTTTGTTAACACAAACACAATGGGCAGCACATTGAACACATTTTATAAGTAGTCAGAAACTTGTAAATAACTCATGAAAGAATAAAGTTACGTTAAAACCAAGCACACCATTGTTTTTCTTGTGAAATTCCCAATAAGTTTGATGTGTCACATGACCCTCTTCCTATTGAAAAAACAAAAGTTGGATCCAAAATGGCCGACTTCAAAATGGCCACCATGGTCACCACCCATCTTGAAAAGTTTTCCCCCTCACATATACTAATGTGCCACAAACAGGAAGTTAATATCACCAACCATTCCCATTTTATTAAGGTGTATCCATATAAATGTCCCACCCTGTAGATTAGGGTAGGGGATATGGCCATATAGGCATGCTCTGGCCCACTAGTCAGTTTATCAATTTTAATTTTGAATTATTATAAGTACCCAACCATAAAACTCATATTCCTATAAAACCCATAAAACTTTCCGTTACTCTGTTTCAAATAAATAAATACATATTTTAAATATTTAAAATTGACTAAAAAACTGCTTAAAAAAGAGATTTGCCTTTCAAGGGTTCAAGCCCCTACTTGATAAATTCGGTATTGCAGGTTAAATAAAAAAAATTAAATTTACATATTTAAAAACATTTATTCAATAAATCTACTAAAAATATTATTTTTGTGATAACTAGGGTTATAAATATTTAAAACTTAGGTATTTAGAACAGTAATATCAAAAACAATATTAATGTTAATCTCAGGGCCCTGAAGTCACTGTTTACCATCAGGATCCTAGAAGGAAAATTATTAACATTATGGCCCAATTTTACTGATGTTAACGGTTTGTGTTGGGGTAGGACATAATACTGTATGATTTGATCAGTGTCTCATACCATGTTTTCAATAAGGCATTGGCTGACTGAGAAATCCTCATTCTGCTCTCTCTCCAAAATCACCTGTCGGACCAAACCAAAGAGCAGGAAGAAAAGCTTCCAAAGTCATATAGTCCTCAATCTGATGTGAACGTTCATAATTTGAAATAGGCGGAATTTGGGGAAAAACAAAATTTACAGCCCAGAAATGTTTTTGGTATAGCCTTTACAGCATTTCTCATGTGTCGAGATGGATAATTTGAATTAAGGGCATCCCTGAGTCCTGCAAATATCAAAAAGAAACTGGGACAGGGAGTAGGCTGTAAACTTTCACAATATTGTACCAAGACAGCAAAGTCTGGATATATGTAGTCTTTTTTTTATATATAAAAAAAAAAATGTTACAAACAACTTCAAGGATTGGAAATCCTGGTGCTGCTTATAATATAAGCAGTCAATTGTTGTTCATGAGATGCTTTCACTGATGATCTTGAAGTAGTTGTCTTAGAGTGTCCTCTTCTGACGTCCTTTTTATTCCTCGCTGCCTGTTCTCTCCTAATCCTATCTTGGTCCATAGGACAAGCCATTTTTATATTAGAATTCCATGTCTTTGTGACATGTAATATGGTACTTCTTCATGACATGGGCTTTGTGATTTGGGTTATTACACACCTTTGATTCGCTGGCTGTTAAAGTTCTGTTTCCAATAGCTAAGATAATCAGTACAGCCTGAGGCAAACCATTGAAACAAATGTTTTAAGGTGATAATTACTGGTACTGTCAATTAAGATCTTGTTTGTCTGAGCAAAATATAATGAAAATATACGTATCTATTTAAAAAAAAAAATGAAGATCTGGTACACTAGGTCACTCAGCACTTAAGAAATAGTAGTCAGGGACACTCTTTACTATTTGTTTGCTAGCTAGTAAGGACGTTACTTAATAAGCCAGTTTGTTGTACATAAAGTTTTTTTAGGCTCTTGGCCAAAGGCTCCACAAGCATTTAATGAGCTCTCTTTTCATCTAAATTGTATGCTATTTTGTCCTCTTTGATGCAAAGTGCCCAAGACATTCTTAATTTAAACAACATGGTTAAAAGGAGTCCTGAATAGTGTAGTATTTCTTGAAATGTCAGCATTTGTAAACAGAGATCTGAGTTTTCATAAGTCCCTTGTCTGTTTTATTATTTTGCCAAATTATACTTGATATGCTACTTCTAATATGATGTCATTTTTGGCAACCATTTTTAATTAAAGTAGCAGCTTTATCTAAGCTGTTGGACTGCTTACACTTTCCCAGTCAAACAGATGTGTTTTTAAAGCAAGGGAAGATTCCTTGTTACACTGCCGTTTGTTTTCAGGACTCCTTATAATAATTGGGACTATATTTGTCGCATTTTTTTCAGTTATTGATGACAGTGGTCCAAGAAAACTTTAATTTCTACTTGCTAATCTAATTGAATGGTCACGATAATTGAGTTGTCATTTATGCATTTTATAGATCACACAATAGTTGCATTAGAAATTCTAAAGCAGGTTGCAATAAATATGTAGAAATTATGTGCATCATACATTTGATCACAGTTTGAATATTATGTGTAACAGAAGAGTGTTTCCACCAATATAACAAGATGTTTGTGGGTGTTCTGTCTTTGGAGTGTTGGGTGATCTGACACACCAACATATGGCATGCACCTAATACAGAAGGTACCAACTAACCTTGTAGGTTTTTGGTATGCACTAATCTTATTGACTGACTTTTCCTGTCCAGTAACTGAAAAATACTCCTTAAAATCAATATGAAAAATAAAACTTTAGTACTGTTATATCAGTAACCAAAGCTACTGGGTTTGCCCAAGTATATTTATAAAGTTGGTCAAAGTAAGAAAGTAAATGCTTCTGTTTTAAATGCTGATCATTTTTGTGAGTGCTGGCTGAAATGTCTCATTCCATGGTGGTGTGGGATTGTAGTTCACAATACCACTGCAGGTTCTCCATATTAAAGTACTTGATTAAAGTCAGCATTGATTAAAAATTGCTACAACTCAAAACCATGTATTGGCATCAAACCCTAAAATTTACTAATGCCATTTTTAATTATTCTCTCTCTACTGTATACTGAATGTTGACTTGGCATACACTGAAAACAAAATTGTTTAGTTATGTTTCATCCTGGCTTTTCTCTGTCGAAATTAGTAATGATATGGAGGTGCATGATAGTTTTGGTTTTTGGAAGATTTCGCTTTGATTGAAGAATTTAGTGTCACCTGTTCAATTCAGTGTTAGTGTTACATGTACACATTGTGATGAAATTCTTATTTGCATTTTTGTCCAATATAGAGTAGAGTGCCAGTATCCTTGTCTGGCAGCCTACTGGGTATATATAAAGGTGTGCTGGAATTGTTTTAGGGGTTACAGGGTTTTGGTTTCTTTAAGGAAAGGAACAATAAACCTTAAGGTTTAAGGTTTTGCAATACTTTTGAATGCTCAACATGGCTAAATACAACCTTCAATAAGACAAAATGACATACCGTTAGGTAAAATTCTTAAAGACAAAGCTGCTATCCAGAATAGCTCAGAAGAAAATGCTTTATCTGTGATCTTGATTGAGATCCTCCTTTGGCCAGTTAAAAAAAAAAAAAAAATCTGCCACAGTGTTTTGCTGCTGCATGATGGGTATTGTAATCCCTGCATTGGCGCTGGTTTTTAGGTTTCTGTCTACATTACAACCCCTCTCCATGATACACCATATATTTTAAGTTGTGTCATTGGCAAAAGACAAGTGAGATATCTTGAAGATCTGTTCGGCCATTTTTCAGCTTGATAAGTGAACAGATAGATGCAAACAAATTAAAATTGCATTTATATAGATTATCATATTAATTACTACATACCATAATTCTGGATTTTTTCATTTAATCACAGTATACTTTTCATACCAGGTTTGTTGTTGTCAAATTTGTTTATATCAGTATATGGAGGAGAGAGCTGGTTAGTCTCCTTAGCTTTACTTTTTTTTCTCAGAAAAGCATGTAAAGCTTTGCATGTTTTAGCTTGAAAAAATACCTTTTTTTTTTTTTAAATCTCATCTTTCTACTGTAAAACATGCAAAACACTAAAAGTACAAAGTCAGAATTGTAGAAAGTATAATAATGATATTAATAATCTTCTTTCGGCTGCTCCCGTTAGGGGTTGCCAATAATGACATGAACAGCACATGTGAGTGACATGACACTTTTGGATTTTTCTTGATAGTGCAGCAGGGTTTTCTTGCTTTATTAAAGTAAACCTTGTGAGATTTCCTATGCCTAAACTTTCATTTCTGTAGATAATCGTAATTTATGATTGTTATTGTGTTACTCAAAATAATAATTTTTTTGAGAATATAAAACAAAACTAATCCTAATTTTGTGCATTTTTTTATTTAATTACAGCCTGGTCTGCTGGGTGTTTTCCAGAAGCTCATTGCTTCAAAATCAAATGATCACCAAGGCTTCTATCTTCTTAACAGCATCATCGAGTATATGCCTCCGTAAGTAAGAGCTCTGCAAAGGGTGGTGAAAAACTTGTAACCTTATTCTGAAGAGTTCTTCTGATGATTTCGAAATATTATCATGGTTCAAAGGTGTTTAAGACACAACTGTCAAATGTACAGCATTGTCAGTTTGTGTATGTACTGTTCTCTGAGTGATGTAAAAATTGTGCATACATTTGTGTGAAAACTTTACTCCTGACTAACTTCCACTTATGTCCATCTGTTATTGTAATTAATATGATTTACTATAACTATATACACTAATTGTACCTTAGTATCAGTTTGTTTAGTCTGAGAAGATAAGTCTTTACTCAGGGTTCATAAACTGTCTTGGAATAAGCATATTAGCGTATATCTATTTTTTTGTTTCTGGTAGTATTGCTTTAATTGCAATGTGACCAAATGAGACCAAAACTGAATATGGAACTCCAGATGTGGCATTGAAACCCTTAATCTTAGCAGCTGTTCAGTTAGATTAAAATAGTTTTTACCCACTTTTTCCACACTCAGAATACTACTTCATTAAATATCTTTTTTTTTTTTTTTTTGCGGCAACTATGTTGATAGTACTGGCTGTCTCTTACAATTGCTTTTGTTGATTTGCCAATGAAGTGCATTAAGTCAGGTAGTCAATATGTAAGAGTTGAACTCCTGTATACTGTGCTTGTATGTATTGTACATACATAATATGTCATGTGCGTGTGTAAATGTACATTCAGGAAAGATGGTTGTGTACACACACACAGCAGATTTTGATCTTTTGCATTATTAATTTGTATAATCAGGTAATTCCATGTCAAATCATAACGTTTTTGGACCTCAATGTAACAGATTTTAATGAAACTTGGCATGGTGATTTGGTTATGGAACTGAAATTGCACGTGTCTTGGATCAATATTAAGTGAAATTTAAGCTAACAAAGTTTGAACTTATAGGTAATTATAATATTAAAAATTGAATGTCAAAAACATTTTAGAATTGGTCAGTTTTTTACTAAATCTACCTTGTAATGTCATGAAAATATACAGAAAATTTGATCTTTGTTTTTTGAGTCATTTCTGAGATCTTGCTTATCTGAGTGTGCATCATTGTAATTTTTCATTTTGAGGATCGTATAGTATTTATATAAATTATAGAACAGGAAAGGAGCTTTAAAACATTATGAACTATTTCTCTGCAACTTATATTGAAGGAGACATAGCCGGTCAAAGTCATAATCCCCAAAAATATGTTTAAACCTTGTTTGCTGAAATCTCCCTTAATATTGATCCAAGAAATGAGCAATTTCAGTTCCGTGAGTTACTCATATTACCAAATCAACATGCCAAGTTTCATTAAATCTGTGACAATGAGGTCCAAAAGTGATTTGACATAGCATTACCCGTAATGGAAAAAACAGAATGGTCCACTTTAGCTTCAATGTCACCTTTCTCTGCTTCTAATAGGAGCTTATTTAAATGCCTATAAAAAGTTAATTTGGGAAGAATAAACTGGGATTCTACTGTATATAGTTCTGCTCATAAGCGTTCACAACACTGGCAGAATCTATAAGATGTGTGCCATTTTTAGAAAACCAAAATGATCATATAAAACAAATTTATTTTATTTAGTAGTTGTACTCTGATCAAGTTGTCATCACAGAATTACTTATTGTAGAAATTATAATAACCAAAGTTACACTAACGCTTTAGAAAAGTTTATATACAGTATCCTTGTGTTTCAATATTGTATGTTGCCCTATTGAGCATCAGTGAATGCTGGCAGCCTTTTGTGATATTTGTGAATGAGTCCCTCTAGCTTCTCAAGTGGTAAAACCTGCCTTTCCAGGTCCAAGCAAGCTGTTTTGTGTTCTGAGTACAAAAGAGGTTGTTTTTGGCACCCCAAACATGCATGTGTTTTACATGTTGAAACAACATTTCAGATATGCTTACATCTGAATGCAATTTGAGTGTGGGCATTGCTTGGCAATTTACACAATTTTCCTAGTGATAATCTTTGAACTTTGAACTTTGATCTGCTTGACTTTGCCTAGATATCCACAGTAATGTTGGATCGATACTAAAATTTGTACTTCTTTACCGATAGCAGCTTTTGCACCCCCATACCTTTGCCAAAGTAATTTGATAAAATAAAATGCAAAATTTTTTCTCACCCAAAAAACTATTGATAAAACTGACCACGAAATGTAGTATTAAAATAGTGGTGCGTTTTAATTTATTTTAAATATTGTATCAGCTGCAACCAGGCATGGAAGAACTGGGGTACATATGCTGGGGATTAAAGCACTGGTGAGTCTTGATGAGAAATCTAATGCAGCAATGAGCACTCCTGTCCCACCAATCCTTCTACTATTGCCAGATGTCCAGTCTTCTATAAAACTTTCTCTAAAATTGGACAGTGTGAAAATGCTGCGCTTCTTAACACATTATAATAAGTTAGTCTTTTCTTAGTTTTATGCAGTACTGATTTTACCCAAACTGCCCAAGGCTCTCCACTCCTGCATACCATGTTTTTTCTTGGTAGCTAATAAATATTAATGGAGTATGCTTTAACAGAAACCGTGTGTGCAATGTATCTATACTAATAAACGGCAAAGCCCTCACTCACTGACTCACTGACTGACTGACTCATCACTATTTCTCCAACTTCCCGTGTAGGTAGAAGGCTGAAATTTGGCAGGCTTATTCCTTACAGCTTCCTTACAAAAGTTGGGCAGGCTTCATTTTGAAATTCTACGCGTAATGGTCATAACTGGAAGATGTTTTTCTCCATTTACTGTAATGGAGATGAGCTTGAAACCCGTGGGGGCGGTGTTTTGTGTGACATCATCACGCCTCCCACGTAATCACGCAGTAGGTAAAAAACCAGGAAGAGGCCCAAAAAGCGCTGAAGAAAACATGCATTATATAATTGTGAAGGCAGCGAAACAATAAGAAGCGAGCGAGTGACATATACAACCATATTAATGAGTTCTGCTACTTCGGAAACAAAGCACGATGTAAACCTAAACTTTAAATTAAGTTCATAGACAGGCTGCCGCTAGCGTTTGTAATTTAGTGCCTGCCCATATAAGGCCGTCCGTCAGCGGCAATCCAATAGAAGCACTGCCACGGGTAAATATTCACGGGTGAAGGACTGTGCTTATGCAAAGGAAGATGAGATGGTCAGGGTGGTGTTTGGCACAAACTCAGCGAAACTGCGAGAGAAAGTTTTAAGTGCCTGGTCTAAGGTAACATTAAATACAGCCATGGACATAGCACGACATGGCACCAGCACAGCTGGGAAACTTCGATGCATGTACACCGAGCGGCTCACGTGAACTGACGCAGTGCACAGACAAAAAGCAACAGTTCCAAAGAGCGCTGAACAAAAACCGAATTACACAATTGAAAAGGCAGCAAAAAAATATGAAGCGTCTAATACATACAAGCATATTATTCATAACTGCAGCTACTGCAGAAACAAAGCACACGGTGGAAAAAGTGAATGTCCCGCTAAAGGAAGACAGTGTTAAAAAAAAAAACCCGTGCATGCAGTGTGTCAGGTCTCAGATAAAGAAGAAGACGAGCTGTTTATTGATGCAGTAAGAAACAAATCTTTTTCATAGCTTCTTTAACACACTACGTCTCCGCTGCGATACGCGGGTATATATATATATGTATAAATATACCCCGATCTACATACTCGAATAATGAATACTTTATTCGCAATCAATGATTGTTTAGAAATTAGAAATAAAGTAAACGTTAAAAGAACAAACATTCAAATTTCTTTACTCTTATGTAATTTTATATAAAAAATAAACTTAGATTTTAAATATCCCAAAAGATTTTGCTCTCCATAAAAATATATCCTGTCAAAATTATACAAATTCAAATATGAACATGCTGCATAACAAAACCTGGAAATATAAATAAAATGTGTTCCTTTCAGAAATAACAAATCAAATCATTCAGTTGTCTTTGCTCATATGTCATTTTAGAGCTGGACGCCTGGCATCTTTTTTTGGC
>JANRMT010062856.1:35036869-35072761 GCA_026402145.1 Polypterus bichir lapradei
CCCCCCCGCGATAGGTGAAAATCCGCGAAGTAGAAACCATATGTTTGTATGGTTATTTTTATATATTTTAAGCCCTTATAAACTCTCCCACACTGTTAACATTATTAGAGCCCTCTAGACATGAAATAACACCCTTTAGTCAAAAGTTTAAACTGTGCTCCATGACAAGACAGAGATGACAGTTCTTTCTCACAATTAAAAGAATGCAAATATATCTTTTCTTCAAATGAGTCTGCATCAGGAGCTGAGAATTTAAGAGAGAGAGCGCGCGCTCGCAAAGAAAAGCAAACAATCAAAAAATCAATACGTGTGCTTTTAAGTAAAGCGGCACTTTTCAGAGGAGCGTCAGTATCTTCTAAGCAAACAGCCTATGTTAAAATAGCCCCTCTGCTCAAATCTCCTCGTCAGGCGCAGAGAACGTCAGAGAGAGAGCGCGAGATTAAAGCAAAAAATCAATACGTGTGCTTTTGTGCTTTTAAATATGCCGAGATAAAGCGGCATTTTTTAGAGGAGCGTCAGTATCTTTTAAGCAAACAGCTTCTGTGCAAACAGCACCTCTGCTCATACTCCCTCGTCAGGCGCAGATAATGTCAGAGAGGGTGAGATAGAGGCAGAGACAAGCAAACAAACACCGCGCGGGATGCATATCTTATAGCATTCAGGAGTTTTCCGATATCACATATGTTACAGCCATTACGATAGACAGGTCACCAGCAATAAATACGTACATTGCAAGAAAAATAGTATACAGTAAATGTGTGTACAGTGACACTAAACGTACATACATGTACTAAGCACTGTAAGAAGAAAATTATGGTTACTCACCAACAATGACACGATGACTTGTCCGATAACAATGAGTTTAATTTTACTGCACAACAAAGGAGAGCGTTACAGCCCTTGTAAAGGAGCCACTTCATGCGATTGTGTAGCACTGCCGTTGTTCTTCTTCTGGCAGTCTTCAATCCAAATCCCTGAAGCAGATTCCATCCAGACTACTGCCTTATTACATCCACTTACAACTCGTTTTGCACCCTGGTTAAAAGGACGCTGCAGCCGTAGATCTTATATTCCTTTCCTACTTTTTAAATAAAAAGAATCGTAGCCTTCAACAAATCCAAAACGTTTACCTTTTCGGCAATCGTTAACATCTTCTTCTTGCGCTTGGGCACGGCACCTGAAGCAGTAGCAGATTGTTTTGGAGCCATAATGAAGGGCTTGACTATGCACAAAGATAAACATTAAAGAGCACAACTCTTTACACAGCGAAGCACGTTGATGCTGAATGAGCGAGAGACTTCCTGGTTAACACTGCATAGCTCCTGCGTGCTCTGATTGGTTAGCTTCTCAGTCAGGAGAACTTAACTGCGTGCTCTGATTGGTTAGCTTCTCAGCCATCCGCCAATAGCGTCCCTTGTATGAAATCAACTGGGCAAACCAACTGAGGAAGCATATACAGGAAGTAAAAAGACACATTGTCCGCAGAACCCGCGAAGCAGCGAAAAATCCGCGTTATATATTTAGTTATGCTTTCATATAAAATCCGCGATAGAGTGAAGCCGCGAAAGTCGAAGCGCGATATAGCGAGGGATTACTGTACACTCTTAACAGGACTACCTAAGCCAAACATAAATAAGTTAAAGTGTTAAAGTTAGTTCAAAATACGGCTGCAAGAATTATAATCAGTATAAGAAAATATAAGCAGGTCTCACCAGTTTTAGCATTGGTTACCAGTATCTTTTAGAATGGATTTTAAAAAAAAATGTAATCATACATAAAGCAATGCACAATCCTGCTCCTTATTTACTGGAGTGTCCGAACAATAATCACAGATTCTCAAACATGGATTTGCTTATTATTCCAAGAGCAAAGCATGAAATATATGCTAAGGAGGCCTTCTGCTGTAATGTACCAAAAAGTCAGACAATATATATATGCCAGATTAACACTAAAAATGTTTTAAAAGCTCCTAAAACTCCCCTTTAAAATTGCCTTTTTAATTGTTCATTTTTTTTTGTTAGTTGTAATAAATTATAATATTGGAATATTTATTCACTTCAACAAAGCTTGCAAATCATATCCACTTAATTTTTCCAAAGTAGCATCAAGTTGATATTCGAAGATCCCTCAAGGCTTATTGTCTACCACATTAACTGTTAATTTATTCCAAATATCAATGTTTTTTGAAGAAAATTTTAATTTATACAAAACTTCCCTTTAACAAGTTTCTAATTGTGTCTCCATGTTCTTGCTGAACTAGTTTTAAAGTAAAAACTGCTTAAAATGAAAAGGTTCAATTCCTTTAATCTTTCATCATCGCTCTTACCTGTCAATCCCAGTAATCTGCCTAGTTTTTCTAACGTTGCTATGTCTTTTGTAGACCAGAGACCAAGACTGCACACAGTACACGAGGTGCGGCCTAGCCAGTGCATTACAAAGCTTATGAATAACCTCTTGATTTCTACGCTAAACACTGTGCTAATATATAGCTTATACTTAAAAAATCTACAATCATTACTAACCTCTCCTATTCCTGGGTTTTCTTTGGTGGAGTTTTACATCTGATAAAAGTACTCTGCAGTCACATGTGATGCTGGAAGGATCGTTGATGCTCCAATGTTTGAAGAGACACACTGCAAATAATCTTTTAGGATAGTGCATCTAAACAATAATGAACTAATTTTTGGGGGCTGGGTGGACTTTTGGCCTTTGAACCTCCTTGAGTTTGTGTTCTCCAGTGCATTTCACTAGCTACCTTTTTTTCCCTCCTCTCCTTCCTGGCCATCTGACCCGTTTTAACCATTATAGACTTTAGAGTTTAGTTAACAGTAATTTAATTCATACTTAGGAACTCTGTCATTTTTAACTTGTTTATCTGTATTGTGCCTGTTTGTTCCTTTTTATTCATTTTTGCAACTTATTAATTTGTAAATGGATTTTTTTCCTTAATGCCCTCAAACACTTTGAGCTATATGTTTGATATGAAAAGGAGCTACATAAATAAATGCTACTGAGATACTAAGATAGATACCAGGATAGCACTGTTAAGCATTTTAAAAAACCATCTTAAACATACTTTAATTAGGCTTTATCAAAATTAATAGCAGATCAGTTCTACAAGACTAAAACTAATTATCCCTGTATATTTTAAGCTTTCCATTTATTCACAGTAGATTGCATGGTTGTCTGCACAGAGAACTAATTAAAACTGCCTCATAGGTTTAATTTATTTTTTCTAATTGCCAATCACTTCTTTTAAATATCTCATTCTAGTACCCTGTGCTACTACCACCTGGCCAAAGAGCTCTATTCAACCTTTAGTATTGAAAAGGAAGAAGGATACTAAAACGACACCTACTTTATCACATTTGTAATGATGTTGTCTCATTTCTAGATATTAATCTGGTCACATTGAAATACTGTAAAATGTTCTGGGTTGTCTTATAGCTTTTGAACCACTAGAGGTTTATTTTGTCCAAAAACAGAGGTAGAGGGAGATTGTTTTCCTCTCCTTGCTGGCTAGGATACATTCTCAAAATGGAAACTGGCTTTTGCCACAACATTAGAACCATTTTCACTCTACTGTAACTTGTTTACTGTTATTTTAAGGCATTTTGAGCCATGTGTCTGCATGAAAATATGGTATTAATAAAGCAAAATCAAAGTATTAATTAATTAGAAGACGACAAATGTTAAAAAAAGTAATTGCAAAATTCACCTTGTGAAGAGTGGCAAGAAGATGAAACAAAATACAGAATCAAACGTTAAACTATTATTACCTAAATTCAAAAGAAAATAAAACTGACATTGCTCAGGCACTAGGTAACGCTGAATGAACAACACTGAGGGTGAGAAGCAGCGGGGCCCATTTCAACAAGCAGTACAGGGTACTTCATTGTTCATCCTACTATCACTCCACTATTTCATTTGTATAGGGCTCCTTTCCAGGAATGCAGACTACAAGTGCATGCACAGAATCACTAAATAATGTGATTAAGCAAAATAATGTGAGAATTTGTTAATTTACTGTACATTGCCCCGTAAGGCAATAAAATTATTCATATAAAATACATTTTAGTTACATTAAATAAGGACAACAAAGTGGGCAACATAGTACCGCTGTTGACTGCTGTTGTTCTTAATCTTTGTTTTGCTTGTGGCACTTGTCTGCAAGAAACAATCTTTTCATTTTGATGTCCTCATATTGTCTTGATAAACTGCTCTGTTGTGAGTGACCATCAGAGAGATTAAATGTACTAAGTGATGCACTGATAGGTAGGTAAGAAGCAATGAACAAAATCAAAAGTTTTAGTTAACTTAATTTAGCCAGGAGATGACGTAAGAGCAGCAATGTAAACCATTGACGACAAAACACTGTGACAAAATGTAATTTTCAGCTATTACAGACACTTATGTATAACAAGTTGGCATAAAAATTTGGCAATAATCTGTGCTTCAAAGTGTAGGTCTCATTGGAAGTCAGTAACTTGAATATGGTCACTTCTACTCAAAATTTCAATAAAACTGAAGTTGTACTCTTACAATTTTATCAGCTGCCACGTTGGCAATAGTCACACCTCCTTTGTGTAAGTAAGCCTGTAGTAGTCGCACCAGTGGTGGGATGTTGCCAGCTCGCTCCCACAAAACAGGCTGTAAAAGATGAGGGAACAAGACCATGTATGATGCTGGAACTTCTGAAGTGTGCATCTCTAGCAAGAGGGACATCACTTGAAACACATACGGGACAAATTCTGGGGAGGAAAAAAAGTTGGCAAATAAATAATTCATTAATCTCAGTCCAAAATAAAAGTTCTTTTCAAGACAGAAAATGGGAAGCTATTCTAAGCAAAAGCTCTAAGAAAATACAGAGCTGTCATACCATTATGCAGGAATTCAACTACTGTTTTGGAGTAACAATAGAACAAAATGAGACACATACGTAACAATGCAAAGCAAACACACACTGGGTATGATTCAACATAAATCAAAACAGAATGAATCAAACTATATGAATGTAGTATCAGTATAGAAAACAAACCATCTATATTTTATGAATTGTCTACTTGCCTTGGACATCATTCTGTAGAATCTCAGTAAAGACAGGAAAGAGTGCCTCCTCAAAACTGCTTACTGCTGTAATGTTGGCTTTGCAGGTTATTCTTACAGATAAACAGAGAGACTCGAACAGGTAATGGTTGAAGTGGGGCTTACTTGGATTCTAGAGGGACAATAGAGGATGTGACAGCATCAATTAAAGTCAGAATTGTAAGGTCTCAAATCTAAAATCAAAACCTAAAATCTCAACAAGAACCTCAACATAGCTTGAACTAGGGCAACCACTTATGATTATTTTATAATTGATGAATCTATTGACGTTAATCACTGATAAATTGATTAACAACTAATTTTGTCCAAGCAAAAAATAAAACAAATGCAAAGATTCAAATACACCAAGCATTCGTATTTAATAATTATATATGGAATTTGAAAGCAAAAGACAAAATCACCTACAGTAAAAAGCTTCTTTTTTTAAAGAGGATGTAAATAGTGTCTGAGAGAGGTAGATTTAGAATTTTACTTTAAGTCTAAAAAGTAAAATTATTTCTGCTTTTGACTTGAATATAATTTTAATTCTATAAATATTATGCAAGCATATTCACTCTAAAACTTATTACACATGTATCAAAATAAAATAATCATGAGATTTACACAGGCATCATTGTATACAGCAACATATATTTGGCATAATACAGATTAAAAATAGTTTCAAAGTACCAATGACTCCAACTGAAAGAATAGTGCAGAAGACAGTAACTCATATGTCTTGGAGAGGAGTAAGGGAAGACCAATGTACAAAAGCTTTGCAGCCTCAGTTTATAACATAACTATTAAAATTAAGCATCTCTTTAACAGTTAATTCTGGAACTATCCACTCTAGTATAGCTTTGCATTTCGTTCCAAAGTGTAATGCCTACACAGCAAACTTTTTTTTAATGCCTATCTGCAACTGCCTTCAACACATTTTTTATTTAGTTCTACTGTTTCAGATCAGTTATTAATATTTGATTTTACTTTGACAATCTCTCATTACATACTTAACATAAAATGGTGACACTTGGGGCTGGCAATACATACAATCACTTCACTCATCTTTAAATTCTTGATGTTTATAGGCAATTTTTCCCTTTTTGGAAAGCAACCTACTAGACAAATTACTTATTAATTTGAAGAGGGTTTCTTCATCAGGTTTTCATGCATGGAACTAGTGCTGCTGTTGAATGCCACCTGCATCTTACATTAGAAAATTACAAAGATTTACATGATAACAGGCCATTCAGCCCAACACTTAGTCTTAGCCACTTAATTCCTCAAAAATAGCATCAAGTTGAGTTTTGAAGCTCCCCAAAGTCCTACTGTCTACCACACTACTTGGTAACTTATTCCATATGTCGACGGTTCTCTGTGTGAATAAAAACTTCCTAATGTTTCTGCAAAATGTATCTGTGGCAAGTTTCCAAAAGTGTCCCTATGTTCTTGCTGAACTCATTTTAAAGACTCTCAAACCACTGTACCTAATCCCTTCATAATTTTAACCATTTCAATCAAGTCATCTCTTAACCCACTTTTCCTTAAATTGAAAAGGCTCAACCGTTTTAATCTTTGCTTAAAACTCATCCTCTGTAGTCACAGAGGAATCAACCTAGTCACTCTTCTCTGGACTGTTCTTTTGTAGCCCGGAGACATAATAGCCTGGAGACATAAATAAACAACCATCCTGTCAGCTTTTCTAGTGAAATACTCGCAGTGGAGGCTTTTGGGCAATATTTAAGGGAAATGTCCTCTGAAGAATGTGGCAAAGCTTTCATCACTATTTGAGTACTCAAAAACTACACCGAGCATTGCTGAATTCTGGTATTCAATGTGAGGGATGATTAATCGATTAAGAAAATTAGCCTAGATTAATTTTTGGCACTAACCAGTAGATTATACTCAAATTAATTGTGGCAGCCCTAGTGTAATGGCTCAGCAAACACTAATGTGGGTATAATTTGAGGTCAGAGCAAGTACATTTCTAATAAATATTCAAAGTTACATCATCTAGAGAAATGTGCTTTATCTATTTAAAGAAAAACTCCTTATTTTAAAGTGGAATATATCTGTTACTCATCCCACACTATTTGTAGCAAGGACAAAGAAAAAAAATTACTTCATGGATTTATGGAGAAAGGAGGTAACAAAACAGAATGGACTTGGATAGGGACCCAACTCGAGCAGTAGCAAATTAATGGGGAGGCAGGTCTTCAATTCTAAAGGGTGACATCTTCTGAGCACACTTCCTTGTCATACAAACAGGATTTTTTTGGGGAATTGCTTATTTAACTTTATTTTAGCAAAAGAAGATGCATTTGGGATACTGTGAAAATATGACTGGACACCTGACATTTCGAATATGCAACACGAGAACAGATTTTTTTTTTTCCATGGACAATTTTGATATTGCTACTGTTCCATTCACGTCTTTATTCAAGCATATAATATCAGAAATTGTTATTTCCACTGTCCATGAAAATATGAAATTAAAAATTGTCTTGGCCATCACTACAAAATGTGGACTGAATAACAGATACATAAATTTATATGAGTATTTATATGTACTTATTTGATTGATGTTTTTATCTAAGGCTACTGGTAAAATTTTAAGATACAATTGGTTACATTTCACTTGTTTGTCCAACTGGAGTACAGGCAGATGAAGTGACAGGTACAGTAGAATTTTGAAGATGCTGTAACATACTTTTTCAGTTTGTTCTTTATATTACACTTTTCAGGTAAGATACTCCTAGACACCTTCAGTTACTGCCTACTGCGACTAAGCCAATTACATTCACACTATAAAAAATACTGGCAGTATATACCTCATTTTTAGGAATTACTGGAAATTTTTATGGAAATCCTAACTAAAATCAAAGCAGACCTATTAATATATTAAAGATGACACTAAGGTTCACTTTTGGCTATGCATGGTAGAGATGATATAATCATTACCTTGCTAACGAAGAGCAGTTTTTGAGTTAACTGAACAATGAGAGTTGGAACATATGGAACAATGACTTCCTGGAGAAGAGAAAAGCTCCTCATAATTGCTGTAAACAGAAACACAGTAAATTTTTTTGCAGGTGTAGGCTAGGACTTAAGTGAAACCAATTAAGCGAATAGTTAAAAGTACTAAAGATTCCAGAAAAAATTGCTAAAATGAAAAAACAATGCCAAACTACGGCGAAGAGAATTACAGTTACATAGTAATGCAATCTACCTAGTAACTCTGTCCATAAAATTTAAAAACAATATCTGTTCCCTATCGTGCAAAAATTAATAAAAATATAAAAAGAAATGCAAACCTTTCATTATGTATTCATTTTCAGATGAGCCAGGTAATGTCAATGATTTGAAAAGATTGGTTAACAATTGTTCAGTACAAGGTGCTACCTCTGCAGCAGCAATTCTAAGATAAGGAAAAAATGAACAATTCATGTTTTTGTTAATGGGATACATGTCAAAGAAATTCTGGTGGTCTTACCCTTATTTGACAATCTGAATTCAAACTCTTCTTTAAAAAGATTGATAACTTGGTCAAAAAGGAGTAGGCTTAAGATAAAACAGAAAGAAAACCTCACAAAAGCACATTTTGTGGATCAGGAAACACACAAGGAGAATTCGAAACTGTAGATAAGGCCAATAAATTTTCAAATAATCAAAAAAGTTTTAATAGAAGATTTCTTAAAACACAAAACAGCAGTAACATCTTTTAAAAGTTGTTACCCTGCTTATACATGAAACAAACAATATTTACTGCAGTGGTTATATTCTTCCCTACAGCAATGCAACCCAAGACAAAGCAAACAAGGTTTGGGTAGACAATGAAAATATGGGCTACTTCACTAGTTCCAAAATACACTACAATTTCAGCTCTACACAGATGCGTAATTTGAAAGGTTCAAAACTATCCAAGGTCTCATTAAAGCTTTAAAATTTCAAATTAAGTAAAATAATTTTGTGCACTAAAATTCATCTGTCTTTTCATTCCAGTAATGCCTTTTAACCTCCTAAATTACTCAATTTTCTTTGTACATTAGCAAAATAATTCCAATAGTTAAAACAAATAAAACAGTTAAACAATGACTAGAATAGTCAGTCTCTGCTTAGTCAGCACAGTCAGTCATTCTTCAATAAAACTCACTTAAAAGGTTCAGAAAATTGCCAAAAAGAACCACTTTTTTCTTTTAAAATTTCATTTCAAAATCCACAAAAGATATATATTTATCTATATCCATTATAAAAAAAAAAAAAAAAAAACTTGCGACAAAATGTGATCTGTTGAAGAGAGACAGAGTAAGAGACACTTTCACGTCCCGCGACACCGTCACGTCACACCGATATCCTTCGGACGCAATTCACGTCCTACTTACAACCATTTTCAAACAAGGACACGATCATTTAACTGCTCAGTTACATTATGCGTATCTAAAAGTCAAAGCGAATCGTCTCTTTATTAAATCTAATCATGCAAAACTTAGAAGGAACATATGCAAAATTCAAATATCAATATTTCAGACATACACACATGTATATATGTAATATATACATAAACACATACTGTACATACACATACATATATGTGTGTGTATATATATATATATATATGTGTGTGTGTATATTATATATATATTATATACTGTATATACACACACACACACACACATATATATATATACATACATAAACACACACACTAGGGGGCTTTGCTCGCACATACACACTTAACATTTTTTTTTTGTCTTTCAATTGTTGCTATTTCATTAGTTTCACTTTTATTTCAGAACTTCTGTAAAAACAATATTTGGAATATTTCGAGTCCCAATATGCTGAATCTTTTAAATGAGGTCAGTGAGACATGTGTTTAATGACTTTGTGCCATAATTCAGGATAGGTTTCTCGGTTTGGAATTTCAGTACAGACAAAACGATCTACATCAGCAGCAGTTAATTTTTTTTTGCAAAGTAGCCAATAAATGCATGTGAGGTAAACCCTGTTTTTGAAATTCTCTGACTTAAACTTCAAAGCCTTGCAATATTTACATACTTCTGACATATCACGTATGTCCATATATTCGATCTCTATTTGCCTTTTCATTATTTCTTCAAGTAATAATTTCTTTTTGCGCTAATGCAATCTTAACTTTTAGTTTTGACACTGTTGTTTTTTTCTGCTTTCATATTCTGTATCTTGCTCTGCATGTGTTTTGCGCCTACCTTTTTTTTTTTTTTTTTTAAGTCTTTTGAATTCCAGTTTTCATTATCTCTAATCTACTCTGTATGTGTTTGGCCCCCTTGTTTTTTAACCTCTTTATGACGTTTCACTTTGTTTTCTACTCTGTCGTTTATTTCTGACCTCGCTTTGTCCTGCCTTCCCCCCCCCCCCCCAATGACACCTGGTCCGTGGTGGTTATTTTCCCTTTTTTGAGTAATAATTTTCGTTTGTTTGCACTACTGTGATCTTTACTTTCTTTTTTTTTATACTTTCTAATTTTCCTACTTTCATATAACTTTCTCCATGTGTATCGCGCCAACATTTTTTTTTTCAGCCTTTCGAATCCACTGCTTTCGTAATCTTTAACCTGCTCTGCACGTGTATAGAGCCAACGTTTTTGAACATCTTTATGAAGTTCTACTTTGTCTTTTACTCTCTGTCTTAATTCTAAGCCCGATTGGACATGCACCCCCCCCCCCCAATTCCACTTGTTCCGGGCTGATAATTGCTTTCCTTATTTTTTGAATTTGCACCTAGATTATTCTTTTTTCTTCTCCAACGCTTTTGAGTCTCTTTTCTGCTTTCTTCTTCATTTAGTTGTCTACGTTTCATTTATAACGTATTGTCCTTATACGCTTTATATGCACTGAGAGCCCTGGATCTGCGTGTGCTCAAAGACTTTGCACGACTGAGTGTTTTGCTGCCCATGGTCTTATTTGATATTGGTTGTAAGTAGGACGTGTCTTGATAATGTTCTACGCCCTCGCAAGACGGTCCTGGGTCAATCTCTTGGCACAAAGTCTCATGTTTAACGTCCCCGCGAGGTGCTCCGTGGCCAATCTCTTTCGTCTCGCAGGTCTTTTAAGTGTCTTCCATGACAGCTACTTGAAATTGCAATGTGTCAGTCTGCTGCATCCGCATTATCTGTGCCAAGAAACTTGCCATCACAGAATGATGACAAGAAACTGGATGCATCAGTAAAAGCTGAAATGGCGGTGTTTCAGAGCAACGGCAAGCGCGGGCGTTGTTTAGAACAAGTATCTGATCAGGTAGATAGAGTTGCATTCAAAAAAAATTTTTTTTAAACGTTAGTCTATCATATATCCTCCCTATGGCATTCACTTGATTAACATACAGGGCGGCCAGTCTGAGATCGCTTTCCTTCTAACACACTGGTCATCCCACATGCACCCATACAATCAGATTGTGATTCAGACTACAATGCTGTCAAACCACACGCCATGGCTTCGCCTCCGACGCGGACGTCCGAGGTTCGATTCCCGAGAGGGGGTGCAGCGAGTGTGTACGCCCGATGAGCCCAGAATTAGGGCGAAACACGTGGCGCGTTCCCTTTGCATTATTTGACAGTAAAACATTGCAACATTCTATGATCTGCTTCTCGCAACTGAAGAGGGCACCGTGGCGGATGTTTGCCAACACAAGCGTGACATGCGGGATTCCTGAATTCCCGGGAATGGATAAAATCGTCCGGGAACGGATTCCCTAATTGTGACCTATATGCATCATGCATTTTTCAATTTTCATGGCAAAAAAATTCAGTAGTGAACAATAAATTGGCCGATCTCAAAAAATTATTTTTCAGCATCTGCTTTTCTAACCTTTATGGTAAGTTAATTGTAGTGCTCCTTTATGCAAGGTATGCACAGTTTTGCTGATGGAATTTCATGTAAACAAAGAGTAGACAGTAGCTAGGCAGACACTACAAAGATAGAGAAAAATGAAATACTGTATTTTACATTAAAGGAAGTGAAGTAATAAACAGGAACAGGAAATCTAAGGAGCTGGGAGCTGTCCTTTGCATGGTGAAGAACAACTAATATAAATGTTGTCTAGAAGAACAGACTGGAAGAAACTGAGCCCCTGCAAAAAACATTGCTGTGGTTATTCAGCATTCTGTATATTAATACATGTTTTCTCTGTGCTGGATATAATAATTGCTTTTGGAACCATTTTATTCAGCCAAACAAAACATTAAGTGTACAGCCCATTGGTGTTTTGTAGTTGTTTCTTTATGAATACCTTAGGTCTACCCATTTCTATTTGGCGGCACCCTACAAGCCAAAATACGAATAAAGTACCTGGAAACGTTACAGGTACACTGTGAATGGACAATTGCAATTAAAAAATAATTTCTTTCTTCAAATAAATACAAATAGTAACAATGTTTAGGAATAAAAAACTGAATAGTACTTTTAGGAAATTTTGACAGCCCTACCCTTTACAGTGGCCTTCTTAAGCATTTATTACAAAAACATCAGCAATTCATGTACTGACACACACAGGTGATCAAAAGACAGCTTTTAATTACAATTTTGATGATGATAGGAAATACAAGTTAAGAAATGTTGAACACATAACTAGAATACAAACTTTTTCATGTTATAGTAATAACTGGCAAAATGCTGACGTGAAGTATATAATGTGTAAAGACTGAAGTCCAAATAAACACTTTCATAAAAGACAAATATAACAAAACAAGTGCGCTTTTTTCAGGAGTTTAACCAAAGTAAAATCAGGATAGGACACCACACACACAACATCATATACATTTTTTTGGCTGGTGTAGAGGTAAGAACTGCTGTCTCCAAGTCAAGAGGTGAAGGGTTCGATTCTGGGTCTTTCATGCAGTGAACCATTCTGAGTAGTGAGCGGCTATTATTATCATTATAAAATAAAAACATACAGTGGAACTTTGAATTGTGAGTAACTTGGTTTGTGAGTTTTTTGCGAGTGTTTTGTAAGATGAGCTGAAATTTTTAATACATTTAGCACGGTGGCAAAGTGGTAGCGCAGATGCCTCGCAGGAAGTCACATCCCTGGTGTTCTCTGCCAAGAGTTTTAATATTTTCCTGGTGTGTTTCCACAGTGTGCTCCAATTTGATTCCAAAGACAAGAAGTTTTGGGGATTTGGTGACTCTAAAAATGACACTAGTGTAAGTGTATGCTTGGTGTTCACCTTACAATGAGCTGTTGCCCCGTCTAGGGATTTTGTTTCCGTCTCGCGCCCGATTCTTACTGGAATGGGCGCATCCCTGGATTGATGGATGTAATCATTAAACATCCTTTTAGGAGATATTGTGGCAAGGTGTCCTCAATTTAATGGATGGTTTTGGGCAATTCACAACATAGCAAAGCCAAACGTTTTCTCACTGTGATGATATCTCACACTGCCACCTGGTGGAATCTTCCAGATTTATGTATAGTATGTGTGCAAATATAAACAGTACAACACTTGCATAGCAGTACTGTCCGCTGGAACACGTATCATGTCGTGTGAAGTATAAACCCAGTCTAAAGCTGTGTTGGTGGGGGACAGGATAGCAGTCTGCCTGCTGCTTGACACATCTTCAAAACAAAAAACGCTGATGAAGAGGTGCAAAGGAATTTAAGGTGGCCCAGGATTACAATATTTTTCATAGGCTCGAGAGATTCTAGTGTTAAAGACTTACTCATTTCATCAAGTATTTAAATAGTTGCTCCCCAACTTGTTTATGGGCTGTTTTAAATACTCATTTTTTTTATGGTCTTGTTTTGTGCTCTTGTATGAACAACTTGTTTTCATGCACTTCCTCAACATATGGTGTGCTGTATAATTTTACATCTAACATATTCCTACTATTCCAAGTCACAATCCTTACAACTCTTTTTCATGGCGACTCTTACTCACAATTGTTCCATCACCACCACAGTTATCAAACCAATCTGCCTAAAGTGCATCTGGGCTAGGACCATCATACACCAGTATTTCACCTACTTGTGATTGAACTGGGTTTACCATTGTTTTTTGATGTAAGCAGGTGGTTTGCCCATAAGGTACTATGAGCTACACATGAAAAATGCTTTGTAATGGTCATCAATATTTCAGTTTATCATAAAATAATTTTGGGAAGAACTTTTTCAAGGCTGGATGTCCTTTATAACACCGTCCTCCTTTAATGACAAGCAAGAGGGAGGTGACTTTATTTTAACCCCAGGTCATAGGTGTAAGAATTTGTTCATCTACAAAGACAATATACTACAGTAAATACTGCAATTTCCTGGGCAGCAATACTTACAGAGTTGTGTTGCTTGGGCCCCGCATTGTGAAAAGTCTTTCCAGTGCATGAGCAGCATATGTATGAACGACAATGCTTTCTGCCTGGAGATAGTTAATCAAAAGTGGGATAGTACCAAGTATTTGTTCCTTTGGAAGCTGAAATATTAGCAGAGAATTACCATTACAAAATGCTGCCGTAAAAGTAAAATTAAATACAAATTAGAATAAAAAAAGAAAATCACACACACACAGGCACACAAAAACCAAGAAACAACCTTCATAATTTAGCTTCATTCCTGAAAATTAAGCTTATCAAGACAAAAGTCATGCAGCCAAGTTAGTTCAAATCCTACTGAGCAGGTCTTAAAACTCATCTCCGCTCCAAATTACCTATTAAGTATCCTTTGTAGGAATATATGACAACCATTTCTAAGTGTTTCTTACCTGACTCCTGAATATCATGACATATTTGATGGCATCCGCTTTTAAAACTGGAAATTCATTTACTGACGGGGGTGGGGGGGAAAAAAAGATACAAGATGACAAATTTTTAGCAAGACCCATGTTCTGATATTTCATGGAGTATAATAAGGTTTTGTGAAGCATTACTACAGTTTATATAAAAGTAGTATCTCAAAATAATTAGTGATACACAAGTAAAAAATTATGAGAACATGATAGCTCTAACTGTAAAACCTAAAGGTTGCATTCCAGGAAAGCAAGTCGGTTGACAGGATTTGTCAAATCTAATATAGGCAGTCCATACAAATATGAAGATAAGCACACAGGTATTTAGATGAATATGTAGAATCATATTGGCAAAATGTATAAATTATTAATGACACCAGTACTGCACTATGTTAAAAGCAAACACTGTAAGAATCACTTGTCTTGGTGAGCAATGAATCGTCTCCAATGCCAAATGGCAACTAACATGAACAAAAACTCATGAAATCAACTTTAACTGTATTAGTTAAGCCACAATAAACAATAACTAAATATTAATTATTACTAGGCAAAAGACATGTGGTTTAAACATTTAATTGGCTTCAAATCTTATCATTGTTATTTTCCCTAGCACTTTTTCTTAACTTAATCTTTAGAGTAAAATTCAAGTTTAATTACATTAGTTATGTCATTCTCAGTGGAGTTTGTCGACAAAAAATGCATTTTTTTCTCATTAGCAGTTGTTTGACATATAATACTGCAATACTTTTTCAGTTTTTGTTTTTCTTTTATATTCTAATTAGGTATTCAATTTCAAATATTTATACTGAGACAAGTAAACTTGTATGCTATATGGTATTTTTCTGGTCACAATGAATAGAAAAAAAAAATTACCATTTGAAGATTTGAGATCTGGAAGTATGTGATTTACGAAGAACTCTGTAATGTTCACTAGTTCATTGGCTTGAGTTATACCATGCTAAGAACACAAAAGAATGAATAAGAATGGCTCCATAAGACAAAAAAAAAAAATCAAACAAACCAATCAGATGGAGTGATGGTACCTTTTGTGTCTGTGCTTTAGATGCCAAGGAAGTAACCAAGTAAATGGCTGCATCTTTGTGTTTCCAGTTTATAGAAGGATTCTTGGAGTACTCTGTCAGCATTGAATTTACATAGCCGGAGAATATGCCAGTCACTGGCTCCTCAAAGAATTTGCAAAGCCCTCTGACTAGGTCACAAGCTGCCCGTCGACGTGTATCAATGTCTTCCCCCCCCAAAAAAAAAAAAAAAATAAATAAATAAATTATGAAGCAGCTTTTGCCAGAGTTGAAGATGGATGTATCATTATGACTCCTATTTCATACCTGACCCTTCCAGATCTCTTCTAATATATTCTTCAGAGTTATCTTCAAATGCTTCTTCATCCGCAGCTACACAGAACAAAAGTAAACAGCTTTTTTAAAGCATTTATTTCAATACGTATACAAATACAGGGATTTTCTGTTCAATGTCCACTTACTTCTGAACTCCATGTTTGGGACAATCACTTTCTCACAGATACTAGTTAGTGTATTCTGATCTTCAAATAGTTGTTTGTAGTGCGGCCTTTCACATACAGAGGCCAGAAACTGAATAGCATTGCTTACAAGCTGAAACAAGCATAATCAAATGTGTTGAGAAGTGTATCATTACAATATTTGCAGCAAAAACCCAGAAAAGCAACTGTAAGTTCTGGTGACTCTTACCAAATCATATTTCACTTCCTGACCTGTAGTGACCAATAAGTTCCAAATGGCAGTAACAAACTGAGGCAAAAATGGCTGAAATTCCTCATCATATTTTTGTGCATAAAGGGCAGCATTATCACAGATTTGAGATTTTAGCAGTTCCAGGAGTCCAGCCTCCTCCTCATCCTATTAGAAATTAAATAAGTTATGGTCATATAAGCAATCAAATAACAATCAATATCAGAGTTCAAACATTTGGGTCTATTTGTTATAACACAAGGCATTAGACTTAGAGGAGACAGTACAAGATACTATTAGAAAGGCATTAATTCATTTTTCCTTATACTGAGTCTTGCAGAAGTGTTCTCCACACTAATATTTGAGGTTTTTAAATTCCAGCTTTCACACTGCTCAGAAGTGGTTTTGGCCCATACTGTCAGGTAAAACATCTCCAATTTGAACAAGTTAGCTGGGTGCATGTAATACGCAGTTTACAAATAATGCTACCGATTCTCAAGTGGATCAGGATCTAGACTTTGAGTATTGTAGTACATTAATGCTTTTGTCTTTGATGCCCTCCAAAGCTGTCTGGGCATTGTACCTGAAACAAAATTGTCTTGCATGGTACTTTATGATTATTTCTAAATATTGGTTTATTTTGTGTTACCCTCCAATACAGACTGGTGTTACTCAAAGTGCACAATATGGCCGACTGGTACACTTTTACTCCTGTCTCAAGTACTAAACTCTGCAACTCCTTTAAAGTCATCAGTGGCCTCCTCTCGGCTTTTCCTAAGTCTTACTGTCTATGTTGGAATTTCTGAGAGACAACATTTTTGTAGGTATTGTCTGACTGGTGTGACACAGCTTTTGCTTCCTTAAAAGAAAAACAGGTTTTTATCCAGAAAATGGGGTAGATTTTTTTATTGATTCATTGGTAACAGACAATTTTAAGGTAACTGTGTCCTAATTAGGAAACAGTTTTTCCCCACACTGTTTATCCACTTATGTGAATTAGTAAAATATACAAACTGAACACTTGCACAAACAAACAGTGTATTCCAAATTTTGCTTATTAACATTTTCTCCCCCCCCCCTCAAAAAACACCTAATATCAGAGTAAAAACCTTTCTGAATATTATGAGGTAAAATTGCCTTTTGCTGAACAGATGGTCTATAATAAGATGAAATCAAAACACAAAACATTATTGGTGAACATTAGGTTTCCTTTATACTTAGTATCTAGTGCACATTTTAGTGTCCACTTCATACATTTCATGAAATAAATCAGAAATGCATCAGAACTTGTAAGATGGTGTAGGCTGACTAGTAAATATACCATTATTGTGCTCTCTCATTTTCAGCCGTAGAACTGGTTTTGCCTAAAAACAACTCATATAGCATGGTACATTCTCTGACTTAGGTGTGATGCTATCCACTTCCTGCAGTTACTGCTACTTTGTGGAACATCTTCCCTATTTACTCCACCAAAAATGTTTTTTCTATTTTTGTCATAATGCTGCTTGTAATTATAATTCGTTTCACTTCCAAGTTGTACTGAAGCAGTAGTAGAATGGTTCATCTTGTTCTATTCACCCTTTTTTTAAATGCATAATAAAGTATGTATTCTTTCTTTATTTATATTGTGGTAAATAATGACAGGAAACATGTGGCATTCTTGCCCTCACTGCCCCAGCTGCTTCATAGCTAACACACACTATTGTTTCTCTTGCTTGCTTTAAAGAAAGACTTTCTGTACAATTGTTACATTGCTCACTAGTGTGTGTGGATGCTGACCCAATCACCAAAAGCAGCAAAGGGAAGGAAAAGTATAATATTCTCATGAGTGGATGTTGCACACGATATAGAGATGAACTTCAAATATTTTGTGCATCTTCCTTGCACTTTGATGACCTATTGCTCCATATTCAGTTAATCAATGGCACCCACATAACCAGCCTTTCCACGAAATTTACCATTTAGGGTACATGGCACCATGCCTGAATTGCCACCTATTTAGGAAAAACCAGGGCGCAGTACATGGCGAAAACACAGCATGTGTTGTCACTTCTGATGTAATTTTTGCAGTGCTGCCATTGAAAACATTGCAGACATGTTAAAACTAGTTTTAAGAAGGTGGTTAACACAGCCTGACGCACTATAAGCAGCTGTCTTTAAAAGCAACACTGAAGATCATACATTAAGAATTGGGTCTTCTGTTTTTGTCAAATTGTTTGTGATTATGAAAATATTCCATAAATCAAACATCTGAAACACCTGGTAGTTTCGCCAGCCTTAGAGTTTGTAGTTGGAATGTGCATAATTAAAAATTGGGAGTCCAGGAAATCTGGACTACAGACTTGGCCAGCCCTGATGGTGAAGTACATGCTGCGAAATGATGTCTTTTGAAATGAAAAACTAGATTTGGTCCAGGAAAAAAAAGATACAGATAGAATTTGGGTTTTTTATGAAAATACTCTGACAGATATGCATCAGCGTTTTAGGTTTGCAAACTCTTTGTTTACCCACTGATCCTCACATGCTAACATGAAGACATACAAGTTAAAACTACATATATGAATTTTAAAGTGTATACAGTTACTTGCCTTCAAATAAAATTCACAGCTTGAGGAGCTGACATTAGCTTATGAGACCTGACCTCTCTAATATGGAATTCTACACTCTGGCAACAACAAACAAGTTTCTCCCTCCTCAAGTTCATAATTAGCTTGCTCTAAGAGGTGAAAAGGTATAATATGAAATACAGAATGGCCTAGTTCAAGTCCAGACCTATACTCCACTGAGATGTTGGGGAAGTGTCTAATCAGATTACCCTGAAGTTGAAAACCCATAATTGCTATGAAGCTGGAAATGTGAAGATGTAGAACTGCTCCACACAATGAAAAAGATTCAATGCAACTAATGCTGGAGTAATGCTATTTAGTCTAAGTAGGTACCATATATGTGTTTTACTCAAGTAGGCTCAGATTTAATGCTATATCTTACTTGAAGATGCTTGTTTAATTTAAGGTGCAAGCCTGTATATCTGATTCAAACTAAATTAGGTACTAAGTTGGTACTAAAATGCCAGAAGCATAAACGGTAGCAGCTGTTTTACTGTATCAGTTACAAAATTAAAGTTGGTACCACACTGATGCATCTCTACAAGAAGATGCATTATTTCAGAAGGAAAATACAACTTGATAAAAGCAAGAGTAAAAGCTACACATGAAAATTGCTCACAATTAACATATAGCATAAATTAAAACTATAAATAAAAGAGGTCATGGCTGAAAAAGAAAACTTCAGCATGTGATTTCTGGAATACTTATAAATAAATATTTCTGAATTATCTCAGAAATAGGTTTGTGTGTGCTTTGATAGCAAATGTGTCACAGATTACATTTGAGGTGCAAGACAAGTTTCAAAGCAGGTATTTAGCTTGTCTCTACTAGTGTTAAAATGAGCTTCACCATTTATTAACACCAAAATTAAATTTAGTGTTTTAATGCTTTAAAGCACTAGGAACATCTTACATTTAACACATCTCAGAGACACGTAGTCAGAGCAATATTGACAGAACATTAAATATAATCTACAAATACTCAAACTGTCCCAGTTTGGTTTGAAGGCAAACTTACATTCATTAGAATAATTCCTGACATGTGATGAATGTAGTAAAAATACTATAGTATTCACTTTAATAAAATAAGCATCCTTGTGTCCGTTTATCTTGAGTGTCCATCCCAACGCATGTTTGTGTTATTCCAACAGATGGCATATAACAGACATTCACAGTAATAAAATGCACTGCATTAGTCATCTGAACAGATGGTGCATCACAAACAATTGTTAGTAATGCATTTTATTACAAACATTAGAGATGTGCCATCTGTTGGAAAGACACATGCAATGCATTTTATTACTACATGCATTACAAAATACATTCTCAAATATGGTGTACTGCAAACGTTAAAGCTGAGGCCTACACTGATTACTTAAGATTCAAAACTGTCTTAGACAGGTGGCACAGCTTTTATAATATATTTGAATGATGCAATGTCGAATGTATTGGGAGGCTCTCAGTTAACATTATTTGAATACAATTATATTCTTTGTACACAAGCTAAGCAATAACAAAGCCACATCAGTCCAAAAAAAAAAAAAAACACGTGTTTGCTTAAATGAAAATATCCTGAACTAAAAATCAGTACAGATGTAATAATGATTTCTTTTAGTATTATTTTAAGCAGTGCTTTTCAGTTACAAGTGAAAAACAACAGAGAATAAAATTACACACACTAAAATGTACAGTGTTAGGATATCATTCTTTATGACCCCTTTGCTGAAATCACCCAACAATAACATCCCCCCATCTGTTATCACTCTGGGGGAATTTGTATACCTATCACACATTAAACTCAAGTCTTGCATTGTAATTCTTAAGAATTTCAATATTAATTTAAATGATAGCTACACAATTACTCGATTGATAGGACATTATTTTATTTCTTGTTACTATTAGTATTCATGTGTTTTATATTCTGTTACCTGAGATGGGGACTCAGTGAACAAATTTAATGACTTTGGACTTGACTCAAAAAAAAAAAAAAATCAGAAAAAAAAAACTTACTTAAAATGACTTAAATTTAGACTTTGATTTTTCTTTTGTGACTCCTGAATACTTGTCTTCTCAAAGCTAGTTTATACTGAATACATCCATGTGTGGTGAGAGAGCCGTATGACATAACCGATGGCAAACATTCACGAAACGTCCCCATACGTTCCTGTCATGTGCTTGGTTTTCACCATGCACAGCAAGCAGAATTGTTTGTAACGACACAGTGATACCAATGTGGTGCCATGTATCCAAAGTAGTGCATTTGGATGAAAGGCTGGTGACATAGGAGCCACAATGTTGAATAAATGGCACAACAGGTCATTAAAGTGAAAGACTAGCAAAAAATGTCTGAAATGCACCTGCTCATCTTGAATGTCCTCCACTCACAAGATTATACTTGCTCTTCCTTTACCGTTTTTGTTTACTCCACTTTCTCATTTTTCTCCTCTTAGAACCATTAATAACTGGCACAACTCTTCTTTCATCATCAGAATGTCACTAATCAAAGCCTGTCACTATTGACTAGAAGACTATCAATTTGTCGATCGAAGGGACTGTCACATGTATGAATGTATTTTGGTCACTGACTTCATGAGCGCTTTGCGTTGTGGTCTGAAAACCAGCTGAAAGTGCTAAGTATAAACATGCCCTAAGCAAAACTCATCTGCATGCCAGTATTTAAAAGGAGGTAGGCAGAAAGGGCTGAAAACCTTCACCCAAGGATTATCATCTTTAATTACAAAAACTAAAGTGTTATGAACAGTAAGTTTGGTTTATGCAATAATTAGTATTAGCGAACAAAAGATATATAACAGCTAAACCACAAGTTGGTAATTGTGTAATAAAAGCCAGTTTATCTTTATAGATTCACACTGTTGATTTGATGCTTTTTACATATAATTTATTACATTTGCATCTGTTGCATGCACAAGACTGTGTGACGTTAGTGAACAGCTAGTTGGCAAGAAATAGCGTCTCTTAATACTCTTCTCAGTACTCAGTGGGGAAAAATGCTTTGTATTTTACTAAAATGCATAAAAATGATTAATTTCCTTACTGTTACTCTTGAAGTTACTTTATGCTGCATTTTTATTTTTGGCTACCCAAGAAGTCAGCGATGACAAAAAAAAAAACAAAAAAACAAAAACCTTAACTATATTACACCACAGCCCTCAGAAAAATATCAGCTAATGTTGTGGATTGCTGTTGAAGTGCAAGATTATACATAAAAGAAACAAAAAACAACAACCGATTTAAATGGGTTTCTAATAAGTATGATATAAATAAAAAACACAAATTTTACATGTGATGAGGATAAAGATTGAATATAACAAAGAATTACAGTAATAAGTGGAAATAAATGATCACACACTGCATATTAAAACAAACAGTAATAAAAGAAAAACAAAAAAACATTAGAAATTAATTATAAAAGGCTTAGAAATATAAAGAATAATGAAGAAAGTAAATTTTAAAATGGGGAAAAAAAGGGTAACAAGTACACCATTATAACAAACTTTATGTGAAGTGAGAGACACAATGGAAAACATGTAATATTGTCCTTAATTTTTACATTATATATTATATACACATACACACACAGTCAAGGCTTTAATAATACTAAGACCCATGGGCCCCTTTCACCCTCACTGTACTTGTCAGAGGTTGGTCATTTGTTAATTTCTTACACAACCCATATCTACTAAGCTATGTCTTAATTATTTTTACTTTGAAATTTTTTACTTCAACTGGGTATTTGCAAATTTCAAATACCTGTATATATATTTATTATGTACATATTACACATTATGCACATATTATATTTTAGGAACATATATATGTATGACTGTTATAGTTACATGCATTGTCCTTAATTTTTCCATTTTTCTTCATCATTTCCCACTACTATGTGGTGGTGTCAATGTGCTTGATCAACCTTCTAAATACAGTTTGGTGCTGCACTTCCTCCCCAGTCAAACCTTTCCATTTAGATTTTTTTTTCTTTATCCATACACCTTCACTTTGGTACACCTCACTTACTCTTCATCTGTACTTCCAATTATATCACTATTTCGGTCACATATTCATTGTCCTTTCTCATCAGATGCCCACACCACTTCAACCTACTTTTCTGTAGTTTCTTAGATCTCTCTCCCACCTTTGCTGCACCTCCAATTGTCTCATTTCTTATTCTGTCCTTTATTGCAACTCTACACATTCTCATTTCTGCCATATCTAACTTCTTCCCCTGTACTCCCTTTACTACCCATGTCTCATCACCACATATCATTACTGGTTTTAAAAAAACCTTACTTTTAACTTTTACCTTAATTCATCAATCACATTATACTCCTGATACCTTCTTCTAATTGTTTCATTCATACTGCACACTATGGGTTATTTCTGCATCAAGTATTCCATCTTAAGCTATTACTGATCTTGTATATAGGTTATTTTAAAAATATTTCATTAATTTATATATTGTTTTTTCTTTCTTGGTTTATTTCATAACATTTACTGCATAGGTATAGTGATTAATAATTAATATATTATATGGCTTTTATTGCATTACTTATTTATTACTCTTCACAATTTTATTATTATACAACTGTGTTCTATGATTTATTATTACTAATTATTGCAGTTTTCCTTGTGTTACTTTCAATCATTATCTCTATCCTAAGCAGCACAGTGACACAGCAGTAGTGATGTTTTTCTTGCAGACAAAGACTCAATTCCCAGGTTGTCGTGTCTGCATAGGGTTCTTCCCCCTGTCAGTTTTTTGTTTATTTAACATGGAGTTTAGTTTGGAAATGAAATAATTTAATAATGTTAAGAATGTTTAAAAATCATTATGATTCCTGTAAATTTAATACTGTACCATTAAATTTGGTGAATAATGCATTATGACTTGTTTGGGACTTGACTTGGGTGTAAAAACTTGAGACTTACTTGCTACTTGAGAAAGAGTGACTTGCTCTCACACTTCTGTCTATTACATAAAAAGACAATACTTTACAACTGAATAATGGAGTTACTTTTAATTGAAAAGCCAGAAAAAGGGATATTTGTTTTTGTTGTGGTATCAAATAGTTTTCAAGTATCGTGAAATTGCACTAGTGTCAGCATCAAATAATAATAAAAATAAATGGTACTGTGACACCCCTAAACTAAATACACTTTATTTGCCTTGATTTCTGAGACAAGCTCTTCAAGTTTTCTTTATCAGACCTAAAATATAATGGCTCAAAACCTCACAAAAATAGAGGAAGATTAGATTTGAATAAAACCTTTCCAATAACTAAACTTCAAAACTTATATGGAGAAATACAATGCTTCTAACTAAACATTTCATAAAATGGCTTGCACCCAAAGCATTTTCAAAATATTGCATAGTATATACTTTAGAGTTATATCGAGGTGAGTACTTCATATGGGATAATCCAGATATAAAGCTGCAAGAAACAATCTGCATTAATTACTTAAAAATGTGGTTTAACTTTCAACCAAGTCACCAACACGGGGCCAATTATACATCTTTTTGCAAAAAATGTACAGTTTAAAAATTCACAGGCAATGCTTGAAGCGTATGCGAGTTTCTGGGCAAATGAAATCTCTGAAACAGTAATAACCACAATTAATGACATTTTTTTTCTTCTCTGAATTCACTGTTGTATTCTCCTTTATTTCTTTATCTGGTTTGTACAATGCTATATACTGTATACCCTGCCATTCTTTCTTGTATTCTGTAAGTGCGAAGAGCATGGGAAAGGTGCTATTGTGGACGAAAACTCAGACCAGACAGCAGGTGCGGTTATAAAGCAGCTTTATTGTTCAGAGTCACGGTGAAAAGAGTTTCAGAAAAGCAGACAATCAAATATACATGACAGCGACAGGGCTCTTCTGAACCCCGTCTGTTGGGTGGGGTCTAGTTTTATACCCCTAGAATGCGTGATTTAATATCATTATGAAATGCAACAGTCAACACTTTATTATACACAATCCTTGAGCCCTTTTAACGTCCCTTGTAAAACTTGATTTCTTGGCTCCTTTTGTTATGGCGTTCAGATGTAAGCTAAGGGAAAACGTGATAAGGCAGACTCATGTGTGGAATGCTCAGACCTTGAGTCCTTTGCACAAATATTTTTCTGTTTGCTAAAACAAAGCATGCTATTACATGGTTTTGTAAAGCTTACTTCTCAGACATGAATTAGTACAAGGGAACGAAGAGAACATTCGTCGTCCACACTATATAAATAAAATGTATTATTATTATTATTATTATTATTATTATGAGACTGATGTATGTTGGAGGTGCCCTGCTCTTCAAAAAGGTACACCTAGTTTAGAGTCTGATCTTCTCAAGAAAGATCTGTCCATATCAACAATAACCACAATGAAATTAAATATCAGTGGACATTGGAATCAAGACTGTTGAGAGTAACTTGGAAAAGTCTGCAAAAATATTTCTAAAGCCTGAGTGTTCATCAGTTCTCCGGTAAAAGGAATCTAGTACTGCTACTCCTGCAAAATGATTACTACAACGGTGCAGTGTGTAGTGCTGAAGAAGATAAAAATAGATGCCTATGGTAAGAGCAAATATCCTGCAAAAAAACTCTTGAAATGACACAAGCCCCTGTCATGTGTCCACTTACAAAAAAAGTATTAAACAAGAATGGTGTTCAGAGAACACCACTATGGAAGAAACTACTGCTCTACAAAGGAAACATTGCTGCATGTCAATAATAGCTCACTATTCAAAGCGCTAAATGCAAAGACAACGCAGGATTCAAACCTATTACCTGGAGGTTGCTAAGTATTAGCTTATGCACTGCGCCATCTGTGCAGATCTGCGACAGAACAGCTTTATTACTGAGACAACTGGTTGAAAATGAAATGCACAAACACACACGTATGTAAACGTCTTTTAGGTTGTACAGACTGATAGCTGAGCTTCAGCAACATGTCAACTGAGCAACTTTTTCTTTGGTTTTATTCTTGAATATAATCATACTTTGTTACCACTTTTCTGAAAGTGTTTATAGGGTATTTAGGCTTCAGTCTTCACACATTCTACACTTCACGCCAAAATTATGTTATTGCTAGAACATATGAAAAAATTTTCTTTTTTAGAAATGCGTTCAGCATTTCTTGCCTCACATTTCCTCTGACATTCTATATTTACACAAATCATTGCAGACATGGAACAGAAATTAAATCTGGGATTAAGAAGCTTCCTGAGCGCTGGAACAAGTGTACTGCAGTGGCAGGAGTCTACATAGAAAAACTAGTGTGTGTGTAAGTCGACTCATTGTATTGAATAAATAATGTGTAGCTCATAAATTTCCGTTTATATTTGAACGCCCCTTGTAAAAATGTTTTGCGCTCTGGTTTCACTGGTTTAAAACAAAGAATTCTGTTCAAAATAGCTTTTATATTTTTTACAAAACAGATCTGACATACATCTGTATATATTTTTTTAAATCTGAATTGCATCAGATTAAAGAATAATTTGGTTTTACTAGCTCAACTGCATTTTTAATGGTAGAGATACTGAAACATTGTGTTTTTACACTACGCAATTTACATACATAGAACAACTGTGTTGATTAAACAATGGAAAGGCTTATGTTAATTTGAAAACAGTAACAGTTTAAAAACTAAAATTTTTCTCAAAGTACTTCAAAACAGTGAAATTAAGCATATCCGCTCTGGACAATTATTTTGCTGTTGATCCTGACAGATTCAGTTTTACTTTTACAATTTCTGGAAGCTTAGATAATAAAAATAACACTCAAAGAGTATGTTTGAATTAATGCACACAAGCATAACTCCTCTTGCAGAATATTCAGAAAAATAAATGCCTGCCATTTGTTTTGAAACCCTGAGTGAAATGAGTATGTTAAGGCCATTTAAAACAGCTGAAAAGAGCTAAAAATTAGACTAGGTTAAGAGAGTTAATAAAGAGCCTTACATCTGTCTGTAAAAGTTTGTTATCCAAAGTCAGCAAATTATGAAAATTCGTCATCCAGGTTTCCATGTTATCCTCAAAAAACTCTGGAAGATCCTATATATGAACAAAATATTTAGAGAATAAAAACTTCAAACATTTGTTTCTCTTCCCAATCACAGGATCAATAAAGTCTACATACTGTACATAGAGAAATAAAGTAATTAAATTAAATATCTAAAGAACAAGAAACCTAAGACCAATCAATTTTCAATGATGTGCACAACAGTGATAAAAGTATTAAGCGTTAACATTTTAATGCCTGCACACCCATAAAATGTAAAGGACAAATTACATTTCTAATTCAATCTTTAACACTGTTCCCCATTTGAAGCATTAAGAAAAAAATCTTTGTAAAACATTTTGTAGCTTTCTGACAGGCTACAGATAACTATCATATTAGCATGACTATATAAGTAAAAACAGTACACAGAAGTAAATACTAATCATACCTGAAAATTAAGACTGTAGAAGAGTTTAGAAATAAGTGTCAATGAAGAGAAAAGAACCTTCAAAGCATTAACATCATTGGCATGGGTCTGACAAAGTTCAATTGTAGCCTGAGAAGAAATGCAATATTGTAAAAAGATAATTCTCAAAAAGCAGGTTCTGCAGTTTAAGACAAAGTACATACAAATTCTGAAACCAGACATTTCCAACAAGCCTAAAATATAGTTCACATTTGAAAGTACTAACCTTAAATAACTCTGTCAAAGGCCCGGCAAAAGTATCGAGGACTAATTTTATTTCTGCCCACAGCTCATTTGATTTAAACTCATGACGGTACCTGAAAACACATAAAAGTGAAGGCAGTGCTCAGAGAATATCACTAATATGTTCTATACTGAATTTTGCTTTTAAAGAAGTTTTAAAATAGTAATATATGCAAAGACTTGTATAAAAAATGCAAACACACACACACACTTCTGTAACTATATCATATGCTTACTTCAACAACTAGTTTTTCTTGTCAACTCCGAGCATCCTTCAGGCCCGGAATGCTACGTAAATATGGTTAATCCCAAGTGTGACTTGGGTTAACTAATAGTACAGACAGTATTTTGCTGCCATTTTAAAGATGAAATAAAACTGCAAAGAAAAAAAAAAAAAAGTATGAATTTTCCTATGCATTCTTCCGCTCTATGGTAATTAATCAGTATTTGTGAGCGAGGCACTACCCTCAACAATGGCATGTAATCACAACACTGTAAAACCAATTTTAGAACAAACTGAAACTAAACCATTATTTAAATCAAGTGGTAGTGAAAACAATGTCAATTGGTCTATTTTTCTTTTGACATGCCGACGCAGTGCTGTATTATAAGTAATGCGAGATATTTTTATATGTGGTATTAATTCACGTTTATCTCAAATATTACTGTGCCTTTTAAAGTAGTTCATCTACTTGCAGTCAAGCATAAACACAGAACCTGACCATCATCAATACACTAAAAAAGCAAGTAATGTTATGTTTTCAGACTGTTGGTATGGACTGAAAGTATTGGTTCTTTTGCCATCCCCATAACAGACATTCACAAAGATTATGAAATTGAGGCAAATGGCACTGTATGATTCAACCACTGTGATTTGCCGGATGAATTTGTTCCTGTGAAGGTTTACCATTATGAGATAAGCTTTGAGGGGGCCGGGGGTTGGGTGGGTTTGAGGAGAAAATGACTGATCAAACAGGACAAGAAAAAATGTTAGCCTCCTAAGCAATGTTCAAAATACAGCATGTGACAAAATTAGTGCCAGGATAAATGTGGAAGTCACTAAGCCTTGGACTGTGGTACTCAACAATTGCATAATAGGCAAGATTATTGTGAGGAGCAAGCATTAGCATTCTATTCTCTCGTGTAAGCAACAGAAAATATTACAAATGCAAAAAAAAAAACTGTTCTGCTGTAATAATTGTGATGCTGGGCTGTGTGTTGGTGACAGTTTCAAAACGTATCACACAAATTATGTGTACTAAATATGTATTACTACAGCAGTGGCCATTACATAAACCTTTCCTACTACATCTATGCTGATGTTTTGGTATGTACATGTTTCTGTTACACACAATTGAAACATTCAACTATTAGGGCTCATTTTGCCAGCAGTAAACATAAAACTAAGGAGGCTACTGAAAAGAGGAAAAAAGAAAAAAAAAAAAAAAAAAAAAATCAGCTGTGTTAATGAAAAAGAAATTTAAAAATGTCTAAAGGAAGAAAAGACTTTCTTTTATTTCTACTTTAATTTTTCATGAGATTTATTTCTGCATAATGTGCTAGCAAGCATGTGTTGGTGCTGGTATTCATTAAAACTTAACGCTTATAGTACTAGTTTAGACAAGAACATTGATTTATGCATGTATTTGAACCACCAACACTCTGGCTTTACACTGAGCTCCTATATTTGTGATCATCAAAAGACAGCTGTCCAAGTTTTCTCTGGCCCCATGTCATTATCCTCTACCACAACCTCCCACACTACTATCAACATTATGAAGAATCTGTAAGAATCCGGCACATTTAGGGAGACTGAAAGGTACAGGTGCTAAATTCAAGTATACAAGACACAGGTGGCGCAGAAGAAAATGCATAATGAAATTAAACAATTCATTCTAGGATTCCCACTTGGATTATATAGAGCTTAAATTTCAGTGTAGGATTGTAGGTACTGCACTTATTGAAAAATATTGCATGGTTTAAGCTAAATTAAAAATAATCTCTGAAGGCAAAAATGCTTTTTATGTCATTTCCACATTTATCCAATTATTTCATTAGTTCAGAAATAAAATGTGTAATATCAAAGGAAACACAATCCACTGCAAGTTGTAATTATTTAAACTTACACCCTAAATTTGAATTAGCTAGTTTAAAAAAAATAATTTTTAACAGCACAATATATCTCTTTCTAATAAATGAGTGAAGGCTTCACATTCATCCTCTGAATGTAACAGACATGACAATATGAGCTGCTCTATGTATTCACTATTAAACAAAACTGATTTAGTTTATATGTTTCAATGTATACAAATTGGAAAGACACTCATGTGTTTCATGTCATAATCCTTTGAAGCAAACTACTCTTTTAAGCCAAGTACATAGTTACAAAGATGAGTAGTTAGTGAGGATGCGAAAACCGCATCTGTTCAAACGGCAAGTATTAAATTTGTGTTGGCTGAGTTTTTGAAGCCAAGGCAATTTTTATTAGAGCAAGAATTAAAATGTGCAGAACATTCACATGCTACACAGAGTTGTGTGTGGATACTGATAATCAGAACCAAACCCACCCATACCAATACAGTAGCATGTATCGAAAAGAACCAACAATCCACTCTCACACATATACAGAAGCATTTCAAGTGCCACTTAAAACAAAGTTCTTATGCCTTTGAATTATGGGAAGAAGCTATAGTTTCTAGATGAAAGCTCTCAAATACATGTGGAATACAAAATCTGTTATGCATTTACTGTAAATACATTTACAAGTCACTAATTTCAAAATGTTTGGTTAAATAGTGCAACTTAACTTCTGTTTACACATTAGGTCATACCTAAAAACACCTTTCACACATAACAGAATGAGTTCCTAAGTACCACACAGATATCACTTATCCTTGCTGAGCTGTCGTCTTATAAATTGCAATGTAAAATGGTACTAGATTGTGAACAATTCAAAGGATAAGTTATGCCTTTAAGTCAAAATCATTTCTTCACAATCATGGTATTAATTTACCACTTGAGATTGTGTTCTAAAGTGAAGCATTTTTAATAAATTAAAAAACTTTGTTTTTACAGTTTACATTTGGGCTCTAGGTTACACAGGTCCATAAGTGATAGAAAAAGCCTTAAAACCTACCAAATACGTCCACTTTGAAGTGGCAAAGGTTTTGGTTCAAGAAAATATGCCTTAAGTGCTTATGAGGTATTCTTGTGATAACGAAAGAAAACTAGAAATAATTATTTTACTAGAGACACTTGGTACTATTATCTCAAAATAAGGATGCACATCATACTTGTTTGTCTGCTTTCTGTGGCCATTGGGGACACAGACACCAAGCATTGCACACCCATTACATTGTTTTATTTCACACAGCCCACAGAACCATATGCCCAAAGAGTGAAAATATAGTGAAAAGAGCATATACAAGCTTCACTGTATTTTCAGCACATAATTCATCTGAACTGAACTGATTACACTGCAATGTATTAATAAAACTAGCAGAATACCCGCGCTTTGCAGAGGAGATCTACTGTGTTAAAGAAGTTATGAAAAAGAAAAGGAAAAATTAAAAAAAATAACGTAACTTGATTGTTAATGTGATTGTTTTGTCATTGATATGAGTGTTGTTGTCATATCTATATCTATCTATATCTATATATATCTATATATATCTATATATATCTATATATATATATATATATATATCTCTATCTATCTATCTTTAGATGCTTCGTCAGGAACATTTGTACCGATCTCTCTTTTGGGCTCCTAACAAAACAAAAATGATGTTTTATGGTGGATTTTGTGCCATTTGTATTAATTCATCTCTGCTTTTCAATCTTCCCATATTTTTTTCTTGAACAGTTTGTTAGTTTTTTTTTTAAACTGCATGTTTTTCTCGCTGATGGTACAAAATATCCCTACCCCTTGATTCTGTCAGGAAAAAAGATAAAAGTAAAAAAGTTTCAGTTATCTCGCGGAAGACACACGTTTTATTAATGACACATAATTATCTAAGTCTGTAACAACCTCCCAAATTGCCGATCATGATCGTCCAAAAAATGCCCTGAAGGGTATAAGCCATCAGGTCGACCTGTCATCCAGCGTGAAGTGGAAAAGGTGTTTGAATTTAAATTTTATTTTACTCCTGATCCACATGGCCGATCGCGCTGATTTTTTCAAAAAATGTGTTAAATACATGTATCAAGACATGTGCAAAGTATTGTGCAATTTGGTTTTATATTTTTAAAGTTAATATTTTTTTAATTTTAACTGCCCCAGTTACTAATGTTCCACATTTTAAATCTATAATAAATTGTGATTTAATTAATGGTGACACTTAATAACCTTTAGTAATTGAAAAAGGGTGTTTTGATGTACCATCTTTCCTTTTTAAATCGTAATTATCTTCTTTTATCTGCTCAGAAAGCAAAAAATTACTTTCGGGAGCATTTGTATCTTTTATTCTTAATTAAGCATATTTTGGAATAAATGATCAGTTTTTAACAGTTGTGTGACGTTTATGTATTAGTACATAAATGTATCTGAACGTCCTGATCGTTTTGATGGTCCGTGGTGAGCAGAAAACAATCCATTCAAGTAGCGGCACTTCAGCAAAAACTCGCAAGAGATAATGCATGTTGAGACGGCTTTATGAGCGCTCATTTCCCGGTGGAGCGCCCTCTAGATGGTTCTATTTTTTTTTTCTAGCGGCACTTCATCTAAAACTCGCAAGAGATAATACACGTTGGGACGTCTTTTAAAGCATTAGGCGTCCAGTGTAGCACCCGCGAGATGTTTAAATTTTTTTCCGATACCGTTGTACTATACTGTACATGATTTTAATATTTAATCCTTTTCAAAATATTGCGTGATATGTGTAATGAGTGGATATTTTTGCGTTTATTTTACTGCTTTGTTTTACAGAAGCAATATATTTTTACGTAATGGTCGTGCACGAATATTTTTTTTTTATTTTATTGTAATAATAAATATAAGTCGCTATATGAAATATAAACTGATAGTTTTGATACGCAGAAAAATGGATTTCAGGTATGAAGAGCCTTGCTTGGACATTGAGAAATGAGAGCTTTTTCACCTATAAATAATATACATATATATAATAACAAACGTGATTTTTACCGTTAGCATCTTAATAAAGCTTTGTGTGTTAATCTTTCTATCCGGAAGTGAATGAAATGACAGCTGCTGCGAGTTTTCAAGCACACTGGATGAAGACCTGCGAAAACTTGGAAGCTTCACTGATCTTTGACATCATATACTGTATAAGGTAAGATTATTCACGTTTTGTGCTTTAAGATTATTCACGTTTTGTGCTTTCTGTACATTGCTTAAGTGTTTTTGTTTTGTACATATTTAACTTGTGCATGTAATGTATATTTAAGATGCATTGTGATGTGAACTAATTAATCATATTTGTCCTTTCATTCTTTTACTTAACCCTAACCAATAGTACAAGAGAGGGTGAAGAAAGCTTTAGGCAGCTGCCCTGAAGGAGGGGAGATGGCAGAGATGTTTCAGATCTCTCACAGTCTGACAAGAATTAAATCTGAAATCAGAAAAACAAACCTGGAGTACCTCAGGATCACAAGCTGTCAGCTGAATGTATGGCTTTAACATTTGGTCAGAGTTTGTTACGGTTATTTTGAAAATGTTTATTTCACTGATTCATTATTGCATTTTGAATTAAATGTCTTAATTATTGTGAAAATTGTTTTGTTTAATAAAAAAAAAAAAACTTCACTGACATTTGTAGTTGTAATATTTTGTTCAATAAAAATATTTTTTCCTGAATTGTGTTTTTGTATTATTTGTTCTCTCTTATTTTGTTTGTGATTACATTATTTGATGGAGTGTATAAAGCATTTACTTTAGTATGGTATGGACTATTACATTATAAAATATACATTTTACTAAAAAACAAATATGTTTAGTGAATGGAGGAGGGTTGTTGTGAATGTAGAGTTTTATTTGAAATTTCAGTTTTACAAATTTGACTTAAGAAACTAGTTTGTGAAAATTAAGTTTGGATGGCGACATGGTGGTCTTTACCTTATACTGTAATAATACTGTTACTATTCTCCCTTATGTTGCCATTTTTAAACATAGGTTATTTAAGTTTAAATATACAATTTTAAGGATTTCAAAACTTAGAAATACTATTCTGCATTTTTAAACAGAATTAGTCATTGCCTGACATTCTGTGATTGCACTTCTATATGTTTTGGGTGTACAGCAACAGTCAAAGCACAAGGAAAAGAAATGTCAGCACAACTGATAACCACCACTGACCAGCTGGCCTTTGTAACTCAAGGCACCCTGAGCACACATTACAGGGAAGAATAAAAGAAATTCAAAAATCCCACTAGTTTTCAGTAAGTTGTATTAATCAATAACTTAATATAACCAGGTGCTGGCCACATTTGCACAAGGCTTGTCTCCATTAAAGTTTTAATTCACTTTTTTCATTTAAAACTATTTAGTCTGAGTCCCAGTGGAGTGCTACATACGTGAAGCAGTCTCAGTGGTCGTGTGGTGGGCCTTAGAGAGGAGCAGAAACAACTCGAGACACAAATCAGAATTGTGTTAGGCCACTGACACGTCACTGTGCGTTAATAAGAAAACCTTCATGCCTTATTAGCCATCAATCGTTATTGCTAGGATTCCTTATATTAATTCTTTTACTTTTTGTAAAGCTCACATTAATTTACTAGGCCTTTGATTTCCTACTTTTCACATAAAACTACAATATTGCTAATCATTATTAATGTTTCTGTAGTGACCTAATCCTCCTGACAAATTTCACTTATCTTGAAATTTCATCTTCCTGCAAGCCTCAGAGGGGAAGCAAAATTTACCTTTAGTACAAATTGAAATTACTTAAGCAACAACATTTTGAAAAAGCAGAAATACCCCAATTCAGCCTAATCAGCCCTGTCTTTGTGAGACTTCAGGATGTTGGCAGGTGTGCCCTCAATCACAAAAATACACAAATACAACATGGAATTTACCAGCACAACACACTGACTTTTAAAACTTGAAGCCTCACATCTTAGCTCATGTATCAGACATCAAGACCTGAACAATAATCCATCAGGATTAGAATTCGGCCTAATAGTCCTCCTCATCTCATATTGGCAGTGAAGAGAAAAGGAAAGGAGGAGAGGGTGAAGGAGTGACATTAATGACTCAATATAAAAATTAAATATGTCTGTATAGTTTAAACAATTCACATCTATCTGTGTATTAAAACTGTAGTGTATCCAGCATGAAGTATTATGGTGCTATAGCCTTTCAACAAACAATGTGCTAAAACCAGGAACCTACTAAGGTTAAGATTAATGTTCAAAACAAATATAAATAGAAAAATATTTTTTAAAAAGTCACCTTTTTGTGTTACAAAAGTGCCAATTTTGTTACAAAATTACCCTTTTTTGGCTTGTTACTTAAGAGTCTGACTTGTGTTACAAAAAGGCCCTACAAGTTACAAATGGTCCCTGTGCTCTGGTACAAATGTTCCTTAGTTACAAATGGGCCATTTAGTAGTTACAAAAAGGCCCTAACATCCATCCATCCATATATATATCTCTATATATCTATATATCTATATATATATATATATCTATATATATATCTATCTATCTATCTATATCTATATACAGTAATCCCTCCTCCATCGCGGGGGTTGCGCTCCAGACCCCCCCGCGATAGGTGAAAATCCGCGAAGTAGAAACCATATGTTTGTATGGTTATTTTTATATATTTTAAGCCCTTATAAACTCTCCCGCACTGTTTATAAATATTCCCCGCAGCGTTATACAGCATAATCCCTTTGTATTCTCTTAGATATTAGGTAAGATTCATTGAAATTATGTATATAAACACACACTGTTTATATACAGTAAAACCTAAATATTATTTTAAAGATATTGAGTGTCTCCGATATCACATATGTTACAGCCATTACGATAGACAGGTCACCAGC
>JANRMT010062856.1:35092761-35127867 GCA_026402145.1 Polypterus bichir lapradei
TCATGACAATGACAAAACAATTATATTGTCAATCATGTTACGTTATTTTTAAAATATTTCCTTTTCTTTTTCATAACTTCTTTAACACACTACTTCTCCGCTGCGAAGCGCGGGTATTCTGCTAGTCTATAATAATAAAAGGCAAAGCCCTCACTCACTCACTCACTGACTGACTCATCACTAATTCTCCAACTTCCCGTGTAGGTAGAAGGCTGAAATTTGGCAGGCTTATTCCTTACAGCTTACTTACAAAAGTTAAGCAGGTTTCATTTCGAATTTCTACACGTAACGGTCGACAACGTCCATCATGTTGAACTTTCTTATTTATGACCCTATCTTCACGAAATTTGGTAGGCGGCTTCCCTGCGCTAACCGAAACCGATGTACTTACTTATTTCGATGGTATGACGTCACTGTCGGCCGCCACATTGAAATTTCCAACGTCACCAATTTTCAAACTTCCCGTGTAGGTAGAAGGCTGACCCCATCTTCACGAAATTTGGTAGGTGGCTTCCCTGCGCTAACCAAAACTGATGTACGTACTTATTTCGGTGGTATAACGCCACTGTCGGCCGCCATATTGAATTTTCCAAATGTCACTAATTCTCCAACTTCCCGTGTAGGTAGAAGGCTGAAATTTGGCAGGCCCATTCCTTACAGCTTACTTACAAAAGTTAAGCTGGTTTCATTTCGAAATTCTACGCGTAACGGTCATAACGGTCAACAACGTCCGCCATATTGAACTTTCTTATTCATGGCCCCATCTTCACGAAATTTGGTAGGCAGCTTCCCTGCACTAACCAAAACCAATGTACATACTTATTTTGGTGGTATGATACCACTGTCGGCCGCCATATTGAACTTTCCAACATCACTAATTCTCCAACTTCCCGTGTAGGTAGAAGGCTGAAATTTGGCAGGCTCATTCCTTACAGCTTACTTACAACAATTAAGCAGGTTTCATTTCGAAATTCTACACGTAACGGTCAACAACGTCCGCCATGTTGAACTTTCTTATTCATAGGTAGAAGGCTGAAATTTGGTACTTATTTCGGTGATATGATGCAACTGTCGGCCGCCATATTGAACTTTTGAACGGTCTTTGTTACTTATCGGCCCATCTTCAAGAAATTTGGTATGCGGGTTCCCAACGCTAACTAAATCCTACTTACATACATATATACGTCCATAGCCTGCAGCTCGGTCAACGTGTGAGGCGGCGTTGGGTCCCCCATCCCAACGCCTCCCACGTTGTTGGCTGCCTGCCTATATAAGGCCGTCTGTCGCTCCAGTCTCTACATTCCCTTCCTTGCTTCGCCACGGTATTCACGTCTCCCTGCTGATAACTACAAGCCTTTTTATTTAATCCACGGCTTCTCCGCTGTTTTATTGTTCATTTATTACGATTATAGTTATTGTATAGGTATTTTAGACTTACTTTACATTGTTCAGGTACCCATTTCCTTCATCATTCCAACCGTACCCCCATTAACATGTCTATCGAGGTGATCACCATCGATCTAAGAACTGTCACTTACCAAGTGGTTTCCATACCTGGAGATGGCACCTGCCTTTTCCATTCTCTTTGTTACATATTGCACGGCCTTATCAGGCTCACTCTTGATATCCGGAGGAACATTGTGTCTTATGTATTGAATGACTGGGACAGGTTCAAGGTGTGGAGTGATGACAGTACAGGAGATAATTATACTACACAGGAGCACTAGAAGAGTGAAATGCTTAAGTGTACCGAAATGGCCAAGTATTTTACACCTTTGGACAACCGCCAATGCCTCTTAAACATCTTAGATTCACAGGTGACGATTTCAGTAATGGACACTTTGATGTTTAGAAATGTTTAAACTCTCAAAAGCTAGATATGAAGTTATCAATGAAACTGGTTGTATACTTACAACGCTGGACAGATGCCGAATGTCTCTTCAACACAAGTCCTACAAATACTGTCGTAATTGAAACAAACCATGAAACTCAAACCGATTATGACAGCAGCAATCCAAGCTGTGAGATTTGAAACAAGATTACTGTTCACATGGCCAACTGTACATTGCATGCTCAAGAGTAAGTTCAGCGCACAGCTACAGCTTGGTCATATTACAACTGGAGGGCCGAACTGACAACGTGGCATACAAAGAGATCCTTAACAAATAATTATTGGCATATTTTCCCTCAGTTTAAAAAGGTTTTATGGTCGTCTTAATAAAAATTTTAAGGCAGTACTTCACCGCTGCGAAGCGCGGGTATTTTGCTAGTAGGAATAATAAAGCAAAAATGAATTTAAAAAAAAAAAATGTGTTCAGAGAAGAGGTATTGAAAAATTTTACATAGCTACGGTTATTTATTGTTTGATTCATACATTATTGAACTAACAATCTCTTAAATGGGCATACATTAAGACTTTTGTTAAAACTCTGTAAATGCTATCCTCAATTGTTCATCAACATTACCATTAAAAACTTGATAGTTATACTCTGTAGAAGCATTTTTCAACTGGTGCACCTTGGAAATAACCATGTAGTGCCTCTGGGTCCTGACCTGAGATATAGATAGATAGAGATAGATATATGGATAGATAGAGAGATAGAGAGAGAGAGAGACACATATATAAGGAATATAATAGTGCTTCCTGAAAGTTTCATGTGGATAACTTCTATGTCAAACAATCAAACTTTTAGACTTCTTCAGAGATTTTAACAAAACTTGGCATGCTGATTGGGCCATACGAGTCTGACTTTAGGCGTTTTCATGGTGTTGAAGCAGCCCTCCTCAAAGTATTCAATGACATCTCTATTATTACTGACTCGGTTGATGCTGCAGTCCTTCTCCTCCTTGACCTGTCCGCTGCCATTGACACTATTGACCATGAGATAGTGCTGTTGCGCATTGAACATCTTGTTGAGCTTAAAGGGGCTGCTCTTAACTGGTTCAGGTCATATTTAACTGGTAGATACTTTTCAGTGACTTTAAATTCCTCTTTTTCGTCTACTGCTCCTCTTAAATATAGTGTTCCTCAGGGATCCATTTTGGGTCCTATTTTATTCTCTATATATCTTCATCCTATTGGAGCTATTTTTAGGAAATTTAACATTTCTTTTCACTGCTATGCTGATGATACACATGTTTATATTCCTGTCTGCAACAAATCAACTCCACAACTGTCTTTCTGAACTAAGATCATGGATGGCTAATAATTTTGTTGATCTGATTCAAAATAAAACAGAGGTGCTTATAGTGGGTCCATCAGCTAAAGCCCAAATCGGTCTTGGACTTCTCAGCTCTTTCTCTGTCTTTTGCAAACCTTAAGTCTGCAGTCTAGGCGTTATCTTTGACAGTAACTTCTCTTTTAAGAAACAAGTAAATTCTGAAGTCAAGAGTTGCTTTTTCCTGCTTCGTCTGTTAGGTAAGATCAAGGTGTTTTTTTTTTGTTTTTTTTTTTAAAATCTCCTAGGGATCTTGACAAAGCTACTCATGCTTTCATTTTTTCTTGCCTTGATTACTGCAACTCACTGTATTCTGGGATTAGCAAATCCCTGATACACAGGTTACAGTTGGCCCAAAATGCTGCTGCTTACTTTCTGGTTGGGGCAAGAAAGTATGACTCGGTTTCTCCAATTTTAGCTTCTTTACACTGGCTGCCAGTCAGTTTTCAAATTGACTTTAAAATCTTGTTGCTAGTTTTTAAATCTTTACATGTGCTTGCTCCTGCCTATTTATCTGAATTGTGTGTTATACACCAGCCATCCAGAGTGCTTAGATCTTCTGGTCAGTTGTTTCTTGTTGTCCCTCGGACCAAGTGTAAAACCAAGGGGCACAGGGCTTTTGCAGCTGCTGCTCCTCGCCTGTGGAACTCTCTACCTCATCATATAAAGGAATCACCTACAAATGAACTGTTCAAAACAAGATTAAAGACTCATTTCTATTGACTTGCGTTCCGTTACCTTCAATAATACTGATGGTTTCCTCATTGTGATTATAAAACATTACTTCTATTTATTTTATTTATGTTCATATATTTTATTTGTTATTTATGTTGTTTGTTTTCTTTTATTCTATTGTAAAGCACTTTGGCCACAGCATTCCTATGTTGTTTTAAATGAGCTATATAAATAAATTGACATTGAGTAACACATGGAACTGAAATTTCACATCAATATTGAGGGAGATTTATTCTAACAAAGTCTGAACTTATTTGGGGTTGGGGAATTATGACTTTGACTGGCTATATCACCCTAAATAAAAGTTGCACAGAAATGGTTCCCATATTGTTTTAAAGCTATTTTCCAATTCTATATTTTGTGTAAATACTATGCTATCCCCAAAATGAAAAATTACCATGAGTGATTATAATACAGGTTACAGCAAATACTGTAGTAAAAAAAATTTCAAAACAAATATTTTTTGTCGGCCCTGACTAACGTTCATACATCATGCTAAAATGAAACTGAACAGAAGTTTCATTAATGTCATTAGACACATCTATGCTACTATTTCATGTCAAAAGGACTGCCCATTCCCATCGTAACTAAAGTAGCATGTTAAATGCTTTGTTTTGTATTTGATCTTCTATGTGCTCTGTGTGTGTGAATCACTACGTGCTTCTGTTCTTTCTCTTTCTCCGACAGGACACAGAATCCAATACATTCGTAATATTACAGCTCTCTGAATAATTAAAATACTAAGATGTATACGTGATATCATTTTCATGATGACTGGAATGAAAGCATGTTATTAAACATGGGAACACGGTGGGGCAGTGATTGTTCATGTCTCATACAAGATGCTGCTGCGCCATGCGCGACCTTCGATGAAATGGATTTATTGTAGCAGTACTGTCTCTTTCAAACGTACTAACCTCCAATTCCTGTCCTTACTTTTCTTTCTCCAAATATCCAAATCGCCACACAATCAGCTCTGTAATAGACGTTAAGCCATCTGTAAGATTACAACGACAATTCTTCAAAACATTTAAGGAACATTGAAATATCTTCAATAGTACGTGTTTAATTATTCTATCCGTCTATCCTTCCAGTGTCACGCCAGCCTCAGCAAATATACAGCGCGAGGCAGGAACAGTACGTGAACTTGCTAGCGATGCGGCACCGTGTCCTCACATGTTTAATTATTAACAATAGAGATTATTTAAATGAAGTTAAAGTTTTATCTGTATAATATAATCAACATATTTTGCTACATTTCATCTTAAAAATGATATCGTCATCATATGTAAATACGCGCTTTATAAAGTGGCGCAGGTTGTGCAATATTATAACTGTAGTATAAGTTTACAGTGGAGTAATTGTACTTATAAGTACAAACAGTTCTACAAAGAGCAATTGATGGAGTGCGTTTATAGTTCTTGGGATGAAACGGTTTCTGAACCGCGAGGTCCGTACAGGAAAGGCTTTGAATCGTTTTGCCGTGGCTGAGGCAACGTGAGCTTGATGCTGTATACCAATAATTCTCTTTCCGACCAGCTGCTGCTGTGATTCCCCACTCAGATACACTGATAAAAATACTCCAAGTAGTGCAATGAGATGAGAGTAATATGGAAAAAGATGATCCGCTGTGGCAACCCTTAACGGGAGCAGCTGAAAGAAGAAAAAGAAGGTGCAGTGAGAGTAACAGTTATGGTATTAGAGCAGTTATGGTATTTGGAATACTATGGCTATTCCCTGGACCATTATATTGTTACAGGTTAATTACAATCAGATGCATTACACTAATAAACAATATGCAGTTAATTTCAGTGTATTTATAAAGCTGCGTCAGGAATGTGGATCTAAGAAAGAAAGTGTAACCACACAGGAACAGTAGCACTGCTTTGAAGCTGGGTGACGCCAGTCTGCAAAACCGAGCGGAGAACTTGCGTATGACGGGGTATGAGGTACGGTGGAAATGTGCGTAGCTTTACGCCAAGTTTAGGGTTTATACATCGCGATTTGAACGTGGAAACGTTCTTACGCAACATTTCTGTGCGTACGCACCGTTTATATATGAGGCCCCAGGAGCACTTGGAAGGAGGAAAGAGGCACTTAACTATGTGTGTATGTGTTAATCTACCTAATAAATGCCAATGCTCCACTCTGCATTAATCAGAGGGGAGAGAGGTATGCAAATTGGTCAGGTGTAATTAGTCAATAGCAGGTGCTGACAATTACCTGGTAGAGATAAAGGCATTGTCTTTGATGAAGCAGACATACGTTTTTACTGTGTCTTTTATTTTTATTTAAAATTATATTTTCACTGCTAGTGCTGGTTTTAGTCTTAGGTCCCCATACTTACTGCTATTCAACAGCAGTGTAAGGAATTGCAGTTTTGATCCACACTTCAGATAAGTAATGATACTGTATCTCAGCAATGACCCAAAAGCCAAAGACCAATTTCCTGGAGAAGTTCATGACATAAGCTCTCTTTAGTTAAAAACTGAGTAATTTTAAAACTTTTTTTAGCTATTCAATTTTTTTTTTACTAATAACACTGGTTAAAATTAAAATATGTGACAATGAGGTCCAAAAGTTGTGATGATTTGACATGGAATTACCCATGCATAGCATGTTTCAGAAAGCCCCAAACAGCTCAGAAATTGCTCTTGTCACAAGACATGAAACTGAGAAAGAGCTGCAAAATGGTCTGTAAATAGCTGATGTAGACAATGAGTGTGATCCTCTACAATGGTGAAAAACAAAATTAAAAACCAAAAAAAAAATGTACTTGGAGTTTCACCTTACAAAGAAATGTTCATATATTCCTGCAACTAGTGACCCATCTGAAAGAGTATTTAGCACTGGTGGAAACATTATTACTTGGCATAGAGTGTCACTCAAGCCCAAGAATGTAGATAAGCTTGTCTTTGTGTCACATAACACATGACAGTGCTTGGAATACTGAATAAATAAAAGAAATGATCTGTATGTCATGCCATTAGAATGTCATTTGGTGAATGCTTTATTGCAAGTCTGCAAATATCATTAATATTGTTTTAAAAGAACAGTTTATAATAAAGTAAATAAAAGCAAATCATCTTTCTGGAAATAGCTTTATCATCTGCTTATAATTTGAAATACTGTGAAAGTTTACAATATACATTTTTGATAGAGTACTGATGCTTTTAATGTACAGTATTATCTTTATTAACATTTATATTAATAAATATTGTAATATTGTGATATATTAGGTAAATATCGTGATATTGAATTTTGTCAGTATCAACCAGCACTACACAAGAAAAGCAGCGGGCAGAGGCTCATTGTGTTTTACAAGCATTAGAAAGGAACAGCTGAAAAACAAATCAAACTTGTTAGTAAATTAAGATGGAATAAAAGCAGACATCTGATGTAGAGAAATAAAAAACAGCACAAAGTCAATTGTCCAGCAGGTGGTAAAAGCTTAAAGCCGACAGTCTCCCAGCAATTCAGCAGAACACAGAAAGCACTGTAGTTACTGCAGTAAGAGTAGTGCTGGGCGGTATACTGGTTCATACCAAAAAACGCTTATTTTTGTTACGATATGGATTTTTCTTATAGCGCAACACTGGTTTAAATACCCTAAACAACATTCAGAATGTGGCACAGTGGGAAACGGTTTAAGGGGGGACCTTTCTCACTGCTGCACTGCTAAACACGCATGCAACGGAGCACATGCATTAGTGGAGCTATTGAACAGTGAAAATGGACAGAGAACATTCCGAAACTGAAGCTGTAGCAGACAATAAAGTTGAACATGATGACACAGAAGTTTTGCTGAGAAAATGAGCCGTGTCTGGAGATACTTTGGTTTTAAAAGGTTGGATGTAGACCATTATGTTCAAATGTGTGAATAATGTTTCTATTCTACTGGATAATGCTGCAAGCCAAGTTGTACTTGTTTGACTTATTTTTTTCAATACTGTGTAATGAACTTGGGTGCGGTGTAATAGTGTGACGACAAGTTACATTTATTCTCAACATTTCCACTTTAATCGCCACGCTTATGACGAGAATAAAGTCGACATGTCGACTTTAATCTTGACATAAATGGTGAGAAAAAAGTCAACATGTCGACTTTATTCTCGTCATTTGTCGTTAAAGTAGAACATCGTAAACTAAACTTCATCTTAAAATGAATATTTAATTTACTAGATTTTCTCAAATGCCGTCATAAGTATGTAGCACAATGCTTGCTGGGATGGGTGCAACCCTGAATGGATGGCATAATTAAACATGTATAACGAAGATTTTTTTAAAGTTCTGAACACTCCGTGGTCTGAGTTTATAGCTAGTTTTAATTTCACAGAGACATTTATCGTGTGGTGATTGGTTATGTGGAGAAAGAAAAAGGAAGGATAGAGACTGGGGGTTTGGTATGTCAGACAGAGACAGCACGCATGCAATAAAGAAAGTCCACTGAACTCTGTCTTCGTGTCTCCGATCACCAGATTCCGAACTCAATATTTACACAATATTTAAGTTAAATCTGTGCAATATGCATTCATACATCCAGTTTTTTTGGAGCCTCGTCACACCTGCCATAAAGTTCTCTACACTGAACGTACACCTGGGGACCCCTTACTGTGAGGGAGCAGCACTACCGTGCATGTTTAATACCTGCTTTAATGCATTTCATCATGAAAATTTATCTTAGCATTCTACATTTTCAGAGAGCAGGAATATCATGAAGTGAATGTATTCTGTGCGGTGATTGCTGCCTGCGCCTCCTCTTAGTGCAAGAGGAAGTCAGTCTAAGAAGCGCATAACGATTAACAACTGGGTCGGGGAACACTTAACACAAAGCATTTAATGTGCTACATTAACTTATGACAGGGTTTGAGAAAATCTAGTAATTTAAACATTGATTTTAGGATGAAGATTAGTTTACGAAATTCTACCTTAATGACAAAATAAACTATGAAAAAGTGGAAATGTCAACTTTATTCTCAACATATAGATTTTTTTTCTTCAACTTGGCCCTAATACGCTTCCGTAGGGCTATACCACAAATTGCATTATAAATGCAAGCTGCAGTTTTATTATTTATGTATATAGCTTAGCTTGAAGCAACGTCCGTATTAATGCAGTTTGCCTTAATGATGGTTCAGTTGGTAAAGATGTTATCACCAAGTTGCGCTTGTTTTATTTTATTTTAATTTGGTGAATACTGTGTAATGCACCTGGGCTTGAAGTCTTGGAAGTAATAGTATTATTACTGGAAGTTGCGCTATTTATTTTAATGTTATTTTTTATTAGTTTAAATATTATGCAGTTTAATGATGGTAAAGTTGTTTAAAAAGTCACTGTAACGTGTCACTGGAAAGAGACCGTTAACATTAACAAAGTGTAGGTGGTTTACAAAAAATATTTATTATTTATTCCTTTTCTAAGACATGTTCAGTGCAATACAACTTTTGACAAGCACCTCCGGATATTTTACTCTAAATGCCTCTTTGGATGGTTGAAAATATGTTGTCAAAATTTTAGTTTAAGTTGTTTTCAAACTTTTTTCAATAAAAAGCCTCTATATTTTGACTGCATCTGTCATGCAATGTGATTCCTTCTCTTCATTAGTGCCACCCCCTTGAAAACTATCACTTTATGGGGCCATCAAAACCTGTATTAATACTTGCGTGCACATTAAAATTTTTTTTGTACAATGTACAATTCTCATGACAGTGGAATAGGTTATTCTTAGCCAGTAATTGCAGTGGAAAAATGTGGTTAACATCCACTCATGCATGGGAAAAAAATACCATCCAATACCGTGAAACTGGTTTAATTTTGAAAAATACTGTGATATAGAATTTTGGTCATACCACCCAGCACTAAGAAAGAGATAAAGATAAACTTGGCACTGAACAGAAGTGGCATCTATTCGAGGGCACATTTATATGTTGTGTGTACTGCAGCATGTAGAGTGCAAGTTTTCCAGATAATATAGACAGCATCACCTGTCAAAAAATGCACGCACTTTAGAGTTGGTCGGGGAAAATCTGTCATTTGGAGGACCATGTTAGGAACTTGATAGCGAGCACACAAATCGAAAATTGGATTGACTCAGTCTGTTTGGACCATTCAGCCACTTTTAACTCGGTTTCGGTCTCTCCAGGTCCCACTATAACCAGGATGCAGCCAAACTTAGAAGCGCCAATGCCAGAGGGCAAGTGGTAGCAGCGAGATGGGGGTCTTAGAAATCAAAATGTAATCCCTTGGCACCGAGGTCACCAATTCATACCCTGAACAAATTTTCACCTCTATGCAGTATACCTGTGGAGCCTGAGAACAATAAAGTGCTCACTGGTAATTCCATATTGCGAAATATTAGAATTCCAAACTATGTGTATCCAGTAGTTAATGTTAAATGCCTTCCAGGGGAGAAGTCAGCTGCCATAAAGGCTAAATAGGACCTTCTTAATTATTTACAGAAATCTGAGGTATTAATGGGGAATTTCAAATCTTTATGCACCAAAGCAAAAAGAACATGCCAGAATTTTATTGTGACTGGCCCCTTACCAAGATTACATAGAGGAGGAAAGATTTAATGCAGATTGCGTTCCCTTTACTGCTGGTTAGAGACCTGATGTACAAATAAAAGCATAGCTTTTGTAAACAAAGGGGATGATTTTTGGGAAAGAACTGGATTCTCCAAGAATGATTGTCTTCATCCGGACTGGAAGGATCTTTTGTTTAATCCCAAATTTAGTCTTGATGCAAAACTTATATTACTTCAAAACCAATAAATATGGAGCATAATTAAACCAAGGGATAAAACCAGACCCTCCACCAGGGGCACCTATAATAGTAAATTAATTAAAATTGAAACCAAAAATATGTCACCAGTTCAAAAACATTTGTGCGGTTTTAAATGCTACTGATTAAACATTCACTCTCTGGGAAATATTTTCCAAAGCAGCCTTAAGTACAAGGTCTGATTTGTTTCTTCTCACAAAAACCTGCCATAGTAAATCAGGCACTATTTCCTTAGCTGAGGCATTACCAAACCGATACACATTTCTTCATAAACCTATAAATACTGGTTGAGAAGATGGCTGTGGAATAATTCTAAAAATTCAGATGAACAAAACATCTTCTGAAGAACTATTTTAAATAAGATGAATTACAACATAATTATAGTGCTAGTCTGCAGACCACAAGATCCATATTCATTATTCGTGCATGAACTTGGTAGCCCTTTATCTGATTTAGTTAAAAATTACGATTGTGTAGTGTTGAAAGATTTTAATGAACAAACATTAGAACAATCTAGATGAGAACAGGCCATTGAGCTCAACAAAGCTCACCAGTCTACTTAAATTCCTCTTTTTAAAAAAAAAAAAAAAAAAAAAATTTCGGAAAGTCCCGAAAGTACTACTGTCAACCACGCTACTTGGTAGCTTAATCCAAGTGTCTATTATTCTCTGTATAAAGAAATACTTCCTAATGTTTGTGCAAAACTTACCCTTAAGTTTCCAACTGTGTCCCTGTGTTCTTGATGAGCTTCTTTTAAAAATAGTCTTGATCCACTCAACTAATTCCCTTCATAATTTTAAGCAATTCAATCATGTCACCTCTTAATCATCTTTTGTTAAAACTGAAAAGGCTGAGCTCCTTTAATCTTTCTTCATAATTCATCCCCCATAACCATGGAATTAGCCATAGAGTCCACTACAATTCCTAAATTCTTCTCATAAGGTGTACTCTCTATTTCCAAACCTCCCACTGTGAATTCAAACCGAAAATTTTTACTTTCAATGTGTAATACTTAATATTTACTGACATTAAATTTCATCTGCCACAAATCCGTCCAAGCCTGTATGCTGTCCAAGTGCTTGTGTAATGATTTAACAGATTCTAATCAATCTGGCAATCCATCTACCTTATCATCTGCAAACTTAACTAGCTTGTTAGTTATATTCCTATCTAAATCATTTATGCAACATATATTAAAAATAGCAGTGGCCCTAGCACTGACCCCTGTGGAACACCATTCTTATCAGCCAATTCTGATAAGGATTTCTCGCACCATCACCCTCCACTTCCTGTGACTGAACCAATTCTGCACTCATCTAAAAGCATTACCCTGAACTACCACTTCTTTTAGTTTGATGCTCAGCCTCTCATGTGGCACCTTATCAAATGCTTTCTGAAAGTCAAAATAAGTATCATATGCTCCACTTTAATATCCTTTTGTTGCTTCCTCATAGAATTCCAGTATGCTAGTAAAACTCCCACTTCTGAACCCATGCTGACTGTTCAAAAAAACTCCTGTAATTGTCATGTGCTGCTCAATCTTACCCTTAATTCCTTCCATTAATTTTCCTGCGATGCATGTTAAGCTTAACAATTTTAGTCTTTGCATTTGCATGTGGTATAGCGGGTCTGTAGCTCGAAAAGAATGGCTTTTTTTTTTTTTTTTTTTTTTTTAAATAATCCATTGGCTGTGTCATTCTCCGTGTGCGCACTCACGCAGCTGTGATGAGTTGGTGAAGTAACTGGGATGAGTCGTTCCTGAACGCAAGGGTGCGATGTCATCAGCTTCCTGCAGTGCGTGATTGAGACGCTGCGCCCACAGAGCCATACCAGTATGGGCCGGCACAGGAAAATGGGAAAGAGAAGAAAAGAGAAAGGCTTGAAGAGCGAGAGTGCGGCAGAGAGAGAGAGAGAGACACAGACAGACAGACAGAGAAAATAGAGAACGGAGGTTAAATAAAGGAGGCAGCAGGAGGAGAAAATAGCCGGTTCAGGAGTGTGCGAGCGAAAGGAAGCAGGCAGCTGGGAGAAGTGCTGAAGTGCCCCAGGGGATTGCAGTCAGAAGTGGTCACTCCAGGAAGGTAAACGGCTCGCCGCGTAAGTCCAGATAGGCAGCGAAGGTTGAGGAGGCTTGAGGGAAAAAGATCCAGCGTGAGCCCCCTGGCCGTTGGGGACCAGAGTCTTGGCCCACCGAGTAAGCCTGTACGTAGCAATGGGATAGAAGGCAACCAGACCTGTAGAAGGTCAGCTGCACCTGCTGACAGGGCGACTCCTCTGCTGCAAGGCCTATAAATCACTTTTGAACCCGCCACCATCTGCAATAAATAACTACCTCACAATTTAACACTTCAATATAAATGTGTTAATTTCAAATTATAATTCTCTTATATTTACTTCCTATGATAATTTAGTCACTCTGAAAATAAGAATTGTTCCTTTAACACACCCTGAGCACATTTCAGCCTGGATCTATGAAGGTAGCTAGACAGCATCTTAAACACCTTAATGAAAAAGAGTCTACTTACCAAAAACATTATTTGCCTTAGAGTGATCATATTAACCAATACAGGTATGCTCAATATGCCACCTGACAAGTTTATGTTTCTAGTATTATAAATGAAGTATTCAATAGAGCCAGAATTATTTTTTCTTAGCTATTAACTCTTTTAAACCCTATCTTCTAAACTGTCTGTTGCTGTTACTTTGTACAAAGAGATTCTGGAATATTTTAAAAATAAAATTCATAGCATATACAAACTATTACCATGCCTTCTATCTGATATTTTGCTGGTAGTAAAAATGGTAAAACATCTATTCCCTTTAGTTGGTTCACTCCCACTGATCCTGTGCACATTCAAGAACTTATCATGAAGTCTAATACCTTTATACTTATCCAATTGATCCAGCACTACTGCTCAGAAGCAAAGAAACTACGTTGCTATGTCTGTTAATAATATACCACCTCAGGCTCTCTTTACCATATATATATATATATGGTATATATACATTTGTAGCTGGAGATCCACAAAGGGAGAAAAAATTAATCACGTATCATAAAGTAGTTTTTATTCCTGAGCTTTCAACCCTGCCAGGGGTCTTCATCAGAGGATAATGCTTAGACTTACAAGAATCAAAGGGTATACATAAGACAAACATCAAAAAAGAACACGTATACAGGAACATTGCAACGCCGTCAGAAGAAAGGACTCACGATCATTGACCTATACGCACACTAAATCAACAGGACATACATTTAACTGGGACAATGTACAGGTAGTCCCCAGGTTACGGACATTCGACCTATGACAAACGAACGGGGCCGCAGCTGCAACACATGCACCTCAGTAACTGCCACTCTATCATCTTTGGTCTGGGGACGCTGCAAGCGGTGGCTGGACAGAGGCTGGAGGGGGGGCGATTTTGCTGCTCGCGCAGTGTAGTGTCCCTTGGCTGGCTCCCGGCGGCAAGTGGTTTCACTGCCTGCCCACCACACACGGCTGCCCCATTCGTTCTAGGTGGGCGGCTGGTATACTGCAAGCGGTGACCCGGTTGTGGCTTAATGGAGTCCATTGAGGGTGAACGGGGCGGCAGGGGGTACCATTGTAGTGTGCCTCGAATGGCTGCGTGTTGAATAAGGGCGGTGGTGTTGCAGACGCAGGCAGCATGCTGTACTGGAGGTGACTGCGAGGTAGGCTGGTGATCAACCGCCCGTCACTGCCCCCATTCATTCTCAATAGCAAGCCTGCTTGTACTGTTACGCACACAGCAGGAAGTTGTCTTTTGTCAGTACAGGGTGGCCCAGATCTAATTATGCAGATCCAGATGGTCTGGATGACTTTGATTTATGTAGGGACGATTCCAGTTCAGCGCGAAGACGATTCTTCATGTCTTCAGTTCGCACACTTCTCGATGGTCCGGGATTTTTCGGGTGATTTTCTATGCAATAAACTGGAGAAGTTATAGCGTAATGAAAATCGTATAATTATATCTGGCCCACCCTATAAATCAGACGTGCCGAGGACGGGTGCCTTCCTGCTGTGACAGCTATACAGTGCTGTGCAGAAGAGCTTATCTTAACCTTTTGTCTTCACCCTTCAAGAATGTCTCTGAAACACAAATCTAATGCAAGTGCTGGTGATACAGTAAAGAAGAGAAAAACCATCACCATTGAAAATAAAGTAGAAATAATAAAAAGGTCAGAAAGAGGTGAAACTCCATCATTCATTGGCAGAGCACTAGGTTACAGTCGGTCAACAATAGCATTTACTGTTTTAAAATAATGTACCTGTTCCGACTTACATACAAATTCAACTTAACTACAAACCTACAGTCCCTATCTCGTACGTAACCTGGGGACTGTCTGTACAAGTAAAATTTAAAGCAAGTACTAAAAGTGCCAGAGAGCTGGCTGAATCTTGGCTATTAAATGAGAACACCATCAACAGACACTTGGACATAAATCCAGCATATGTAAACTTAAGAAGAACATGCTCATAATAAACAAAACTTTACACCCAATAAACCCCCCCCCCCCCCCCACCCCCCGATCACACTGACTTAGCCACCTCCCCGCTTCAACCCCCCGTAAGTTTTGCTATATATTGCCTTTGATTCTTCTAAGTCTAAGCATTATCCTCTGATGAAGACCCCTGGCAGGGGTTGAAAGCTCAGGAATAAAAACTACTTTATGATATGCAATTCCTTTTTTCTCCCTTTGTGGATCTCCAGCTACAAATATGCAAACCGTACCACAGACCTTCTCCTCTCTCTCTCATTCATATATATATATATATATATATATATATATATTACACACATGCATACTGTATGTATATTATATATATATTAGAAATCCTGAAAAATATTTGTTGCATTTGTCCTGTTTAAAATAGTGTAATGTAAGCCAAGGAATCAAGGTTATTTCACTTTAAATAAATCTACAAACTTTATCTGTCAACATATTTTGGAGACAATTTTTAAACTGTCAGCAGTAAACAATCTGTTTACCCTTGATCATTTCCTTTGAACCCAAAATGATTCTACAGAGTTCAAGTCGATGCTGGAATGTTTAAGATTATATTAAACTCTGGGCTGCGCCAGGGATAATCAGATGGGAGCAGCAATACTCTGGTTAAAACTGATCCACTGCAATGATCCAAGTGACATTTTATTTTCACTTCCAGTTTCTATAAACAGTAAAAGTAACAGTGAATGCACATTATTAAAATTTTGGCTTTATAAAATTAGGAAAATGTTTATTTTATTGGAAATCACATCATATTAACAACACCTGCTTAAAAAAAAAAACCACGCGCATAAAATAAAAAAATAACCATTAAGAAATGTACTTACCTGAAAACAGATTAACCAATTTGAGAAATTACCAGTAAAGAATGTTCATAAACTAAAAAAAAACTGAAGCCTGCTGCAATTTCCTGGGGTTTCAAGAGAATGAATTTGGTATGCAATGAAAGGTTTACCCTGCACCAAGCAAGTGTGAATTAGTGGTCAGTTAGCCCTCTGACCAGTGACAAGGCCTTTTAGAAGTAGCTTTAACCCACTAGACCACAACACAAGGTCTAGAAACAAATAAATAAAATTAAAAAAATAAGTATCAAAAGGCATGAATAGCTAAGGGGTACCAAGTCTTGCCAAAGGGAGGGAACCACCAGCTTAGTACAAGGTCTGCGGCCTTTACATTATGTGGGAGATTAATTAAAAAAATACATTCTATAATTCAACAATAATGGTCTAATTATTGTGTGAAAAGAAACTGCATCTCAGTATTCACTAATAATAAAGAATAAATACCTTTTAAAGAGTGAATGTGCTGTCCGTAAGACTCCATTGATGATGTGAAAGTCACCACTCTGAAATCGTGTTACCATTTCAGTCAGAAGATCTGGCCACTTCTGAGGAAAATCTTCTCGCCCAATTATACTAATGGCATCACTCAGCTATTAGGAATGAAAGAAATACCCTTAATATACCAATATTTATATTCAAAATAGTAATTAATCCCTTTACAGAACAAAACAAACAGATCAAGAAAAAAATACAATATGTTGAGGCCAGTCTAATAAGAAAAGAAAATACCTGCACATCTGGATTTATGGATCCTGCTGTCATTTTAGCAGGAGAGGAAGAACAGCATGACAAAATAACAGTGGCACATGTGCCACATCAGGATAACAACAGAAACAGAAGGGGGTAGGGAACAAGAGTAGGAGTATTACTTTGTTTGAACATATAGCCATCAATCATCAACATTAAAGCAAAAGCAGAAATGCTTTCTGTCTCTCCATGTGACACCTTCTAAAGTGAAACCATTTAATGCTGAGCCCTGAGAGAGAAAGATCATATCTAACTTTAGAACTTAATGTCTTGTCGTTAAAAATTCTGTTCATACTGAAATATATTAGGAAGTCTGAACTAAGCCTTACAAGAAAACTGATCAAGAAACTATCAAAACCTTCCATGTTGTGAAGCAGAATACAGTGGTCAATGGCATCTAAACCTGTTTGAGTGGTGTCCTACATGCACAGCCTATTTTAAATACCCCAAACAGCATCTCAAAGTGATTCACATTCTGACTTTGTCATTACAAAACCCTCCTTTTCTTTCTTTTCTGCCATGCCTTGATGGATTGAGATACGTTTAGGGTCATTGTTAGGTTGCAAGGTCCACTTTCTGTTGAAATCCAGTCTTTTGAAAGATGGTCTGACATTATCCTCAAGTACCCCCGGTACAATGTGGAATTTATTGTGGATGCTATGATGAACTGTCAAGGCACTGATGCAGCAAAGCAGCCACAAACAAAAACATTTCCACAACCATGCTCTACATTTTTTATCGGGTTCGTCTGGTCAAACGTAGTCTTTGGTTATTACCAAACACACCTCCTGGTACCGTGGCTAAATAGCTGTTTCTTTGCCTTGTTTGTCCAGAGCTCATTGTCCCAGAAGTGTTGATCTTTGCCCAGGTGTTCATTGGCAAACTCTAATCTTTCTGGACAGCAAAGATTTCCTCTTGGCACATCTCCAATAAAGATCTACTTTGTGCAGCCACTATCAAATGGTTAATTCTTGCATTTTGACATCAACAGTGGCAAAATCCACCTGTTGATCTTGTAATGAAATTCTGAAGTTCTTAGGAGTCTTCCTTCAGCGTCTTGTATTCTGCTGTCAGGCTGAACATGCGGGGTGGCCTGGTGTATGTTAAGTTGGCTGTAGTTTGAACTCTTCTCCACTTGTAGATGATTTTCTGGACAATGGAATGCTAATTTCTACTCGCTACGAGATCTTTCTAATTCCGTTCCCAGACTCATCTATAATCTTCTTTGTCAAGGCATTAGAAAGCTCCTTTAATCTACACTTCAACAACAAAATGCAAATCAATACAAATGTCAGAGGTTTAAATAAGATTCTCTCTAATGACACTCTGATCATCTGCACCCGATTCAAATTTTTGGTGTTTGAGGAAGTAATAGGGGGTAGACATACTTTTTCCATGTGCAAAGTTTAACATTTATGTTTATTTAAATTATACAATGGTTAAGAAAATTTAAATATAGCATGATGTGTGTTATATTTCAGACACAAAACACACATCAAATTATTTCCCCTTACAATTCTGGGTAGCTCACTCCCAGATAACCAATCAAGGCAGGAATTGGGAGAACTTTTTGCCCGTTCTGAGGCGGTGGAGGGATGGTATAGCAGGCTGCTTGGGCTTATTGACACATTTTTAAGACAAAAGAGGCTGACGGAGAGGTGTGAAGGGATTTAAGGTGGGCCGGATTTACGAGTTTTTTCATTGGCTCTGGTAATTGTAGTGTTTAAGAGTCAGACACCTATCCCACTTGCTGTTTCCTTCTTTGAATCTTCAGTTCTCACCGCCTCAGCTAATCCCACTGCTGCCAACAAATGTGATGGTGCGGGTTGGCTCCACACTCCCAGTTGCTCTAGAGAGCCTCTTGAACAAGACACCATTTGTAACATAACCATGAGATGAACCTAGCAGATGAGGACACATACAGCCAGAAAATAGATTTAATCTAATGGCTCTTGTTATGAGACCAATCCAGCCTATCACTGATTTGTGTGTGAACTTTCAATTTATTGAGTTCAAATTCTGAAAAATGTATTTTTCTCTCTCTCCAAGTGCTACTGTATTTCTTAAAAACTTACAGTAGGTTGTTTATTGTATGCTTATTCTATGCTTGTTTCTGGCTCTGAAACCCTTTGTTTTTGATATCCAGCAGTATCTGTTTGATGAACTACTGTGAAGGAACTCATTGGATTTCTGGTACAGGTCAATCTCACAGTGCTACAATTAACAGCTAGAACATTAACGTTATTAGTGTGATGGTTGATCAAGGCATCCTTGGGGGGAAAAAATATGAATTATGTATGTGTATTAAATCCTATAAACAGCATGCTAGTTTACCTGCTTTGTTATCTTGAACAGTCTAGACAGGTCTGTTATGTGAAGTTTGGTATGAATAGACCACACCACTTGTCTGCCCATTGTCAGCTCTTCTTGGTAAAAAAGATTAGTGATAATCGATAAGTGATAGAATGGATATTATGACGTATTGTATTCTGGTTAAATACAGGGACAAATGACCTTGAAGAACACACATCAATAATCAAAAATATTTGCTACAATGGTCTAATCGGCATTTTCACAAAATTCCTGTACATTCCTGTACACCGTTTACAATATTTGTACATGCAAATCCATTAAGAAGCTGAATACGATCACGACCTACTTATTTGAATGTTAATGCAGTGCGGCTTGTGCTGAAAACAAAAATATATAACACTTTTAAATTATTATTTGAAATGTTGATGAAAGTTATACAAATGTCACAGCATGGCAGAATCACTAAAGCTGATCATGTTAGCCTGAGTCTTCACTGGATTAAATAGCAGATAATTCTATTTACATAAACAAACAAAGTTCTTCACAGGACTTGTATAATCTGTTTATATTGAGCTTATCTGAAAAACAAACATAAAATAAAACTGTACTTAAGTCCATCCATTATCCAACCCGCTGAATCCGAACACAGGGTCACGGGGGTCTGCTGGAGCCAATCCCAGCCAACACAGGGCACAAGGCAGGAACCAATCCTGGGCAGGGTGCCAACCCACCGCAGGACACACACAAACACACCCACACACCAAGCACACACTAGGGCCAATTTAGAATCGCCAATCCACCTAACCTGCATGTCTTTGGACTGTGGGAGGAAACCGGAGCGCCCGAAGGAAACCCACGCAGACACGGGGAGAACATGCAAACTCCACGCAGGGAGGACCCAGGAAGCGAACCCAGGTCTCCTAACTGCGAGGCAGCAGCGCTACCACTGAGCCACCGTGCCGCCCACTGTGCTTAAGTCATATTAAGAAATTTTTAGGGCAATTAACTGGCACAGTCATTAATCTATCAATCAACAATGCCATTAGCAGTTTTTCCCATGTTAAAAAAACAACATAGCAGTACTAGGGAAAAGTTCTGAGAGGAGTGATAAGGCCTATTTGACTATAAGGTATGAGCTAGGATGAAAGACTGACAATAATGTACTGTTCAAAATCATGAAGGGAATTAGCATTCAAAATCCATCTTCAGAGTTCTTCCACAAAAACACAAGGACACAAAAAGAAACTGACAAAATTTCAAATTAACATCAGAGAAAGTTTTTTCGTGCAGAGAAACAGTGATACATATAACAAGTTAAAAAATGTACAGTGGGAGAGAGTTCAAGAAAAAGTAGTACACGAAGGCCCTAAGAATTAAGAACAAATTTCACAGAATCAAAGAACTCCTTACTAGCAGAGTCAGAAACACAGATACCACAGCTATCACAGAATGAATGACAAGTACCAGTTGATACCAATGTTCCAAAAACATAACAGTTGTAGCTTTCCCCCACCCCAGTTTTGGTAGTACCAAATGACAGTCAATGCTTCACTCATTCCCAAGTGCAAATAGACAACTTACTCCAGAAGAAACAGTAATATGTGAGAAAACTGTTAGGAACTAGGCTAAATATAAAAATGACTCGCAGTGGTGATGATACAGCACAATATCATTAAATGTCGAAAGCAAAAAGTAGTCATGACTAGAAATACTTTGTCTTCAAGGAAGGAGAATTTCAGAGCATAACTGCACAGATAGCATCCAAAAAAAAAAAAAAAGCCAAAACACAAACACACAGAATTTTGTAATTACCATTTTTAACAAGTTATGGAGTTCGTAAATAGTGTCAGGAGTGCTTCATGAGTGCAAAGATATATGATTGATCAGATGTGAGTATTAATCGCTCAACTTGAAGTGTTACTAAGTTTTAAGATGAGACAAAAATTATATAATGATAAATTACTATTTAATATCGTGTCCTAAACAAACCCTAAAAAGGAGGCATTACAGTCATTCTGTGATAGGGTCAAGCATGACCATATAATGTGAGTTAAAGTCTAACTAGTTTACAGTTCACTGTTGCTGGGGAAACATTGCATGCATCATGTGTGCAGGATTATAAGGACAAGCAGTGCTAGCAACCGTAGGAAGTAAATGTCAAGGCAAGTTTCAGACTAGCTATATAGTTTGCCTACACTGGTGATATGTACAATCAAAGTATATAGGATGTGAACCCTTTGAAATGATCTGGTTTACTGCATGAGTTGGTCATAAAAAGGTGATCTGATTTTCATCTAAGTCACCGGTACCGATATACACAATGAGCTAAAGCCAATGACACACAAAAAATTCTACTCTTTCATGTCTATTTTACAAACACATTCACTGTTCACAGTGGAAGTGGAAAAAGTAAACCTTGGGATTTATTAACTGGTTGACCCTCCTTTGGCAGCAATGACCTCAACCAAGCACTTCCTGTAACAGCAGAACAGACCTGCACATCGTGCAGGGGTAAATTTTAGCCCATTCTTCCATGCAGAATGGCCTTTCTCTTCCATATTCTTTGGTTGTCTTCTGTGTATGGCTCTCTTCAAGTCATTCCACAGCATCTTAGTAGGATTGAGATCTGGGCTCGGACTGGGCCACTCCAAAATGTGGAGTTTGTTCTTCTGAAGCGATGTTTGGGGTCATTGTCCTGTTGCATCATCCAGCCTCTTCTAAGCTTAAGTTGATGGACATACACCTGCACATTATCCTGGAGAATTTGTTGATAAACTTGTGAATTCATTTTCCCATCAGTGATGGCACGCTGTCTAGGCACTGATGCAGCAAAGCAGGCCCAAATCACGATGTTCCCTCCACCATACTTAAATCTAGGGATGATGTTTTGATGTTGATATGCAGTGCCCTTTTTACGCCAAATGAAGTTCTGCTTGTTCCTCCCAAATAGATACATTTTGGTTTCATCACTCCACAAAACATTTTCCCAGTACCATTGTGGGGTGTCCACGTGCTCCTTCACAAACTTCTGGCGTTCAGCAATATTCTTTTTTGAAAGCAATGGCTTCCTTCTTGGTGTCCTGCCATGGACTCCTTTCTTGTTCAATGTTTTGTGTATAGTTGACTCATGAACAGAGATGTTAACCAGTTCAAATGACTTCTTCAAGTCATTTGCTGTCACTATAGGGTGGTTCATTACCTCATTGCTGAATTTGTGTTGTACTCTTGGGGTCATCTTGGCAGGGCGCCCACTTGTAGGCAGAGTAGCCACAATACCAAATTGTCTCCATTTATAGACAACTTGCCTAACAGTAGACTGATGAATATCTAAAATCTTTGAGATGACTTTGTAACCCTTTCCAGCCTTTTGTAGATTAACAATTGTCAATCGTAGCTCTTCCGACAGCTCTTCTGTGTGAGGCATGATTCTCATCTGGATATGCTTCTTGTCAAAAGCTCAAACTTTATAGTGTTTTTATCAATCAAAGTAATTCTAGGCCACATCTCTGAACTCGTTTCATTAAATGGACTCCAAGTGTGCTAAATTCTGACTGCAATGAGCTTTTTAAAAAGTTAAGTTTTTTAGCTTAGGGTTTAATTACTTCAAAGGAATTGTTTGTAGACCTCCGAGACAGGATTGTCTCAAGGCACAAATCTGGGGAAGGTTACAGAAAAATTTCTGCTGCTTTGAAGGTCCCAATGAGCACAGTGGCCTCTATCATCCATAAGTGGAAGTAGTTTGAAACCACCAGGACACTTCCTAGAGCTGGCTGGCCATCTAAAATGAGCGATCAGGGGAGAAGGGCCTTAGTCAGGGAAGTGACCAAGAACCCGATGGTCACACTGTCAGAGCTCCAGAGGTCCTCTGTGGAGAGAGGAGAACCTTCCAGAAGGACAACCATCTCTGCAGCAATCCACCAATCAGGCCTGTATGGTAGAGTGGCCAGACGGAAGCCACTCCTTAGTAAAAGGCACATGGCAGCCCGCCTGGATTTTGCCAAAAGGCACCTGAAGGACTCTCAGACCATGAGAAACAAAATTCTCTGGTCTGATGAGACAAAGATTGAACTCTTTGGTGTGAATGCCAGGTGTCAAGTTTGGAGGAAACTAGGCACCGCTCATCAACAGGCCAATACCATCTGTACAGTGAAGCATGGTGGTGGCAGCATCATGCTGTGGGGATGTTTTTCAGCGGCAGAACTGGGAGACTAGTCAGGATACAGGGAAAGATGACTGCAGCAATGTACAGAGACATCCTGGATGAAAAACTGCTCCAGAGCACTCTTGACCTCAGACTGGGGAGACGGTTCATCTTTCAGCAGGACAACAACCCTAAGCACACAACCAAGATATCAAAGGAGTGGCTTCAGGACAACTCTGTGAATGTCTTTGAGTGGCCCAGCCAGAGCCCAGACTTGAATAAAATTGAACATCTCTGGAGAGATCTTAAAATGGCTGTGCACCGACGCTTCCCATCCAACCTGATGGAGCTTGAGAGGTGCTGCAAAAAGGAATGGGCGAAACTGGCCAAGGATAGGTGTGCCAAGCTTGTGGCATCATATTCAAAATGACTTGAGGCTGTAATTGCTGCCAAAGGTGCATCAACAAAGTATTGAGCAAAGGCTGTGAATACTTATGTACATGCGATTTCACAGTTTTTTTTATTTTTAATAAATTTTCAAAAACCTCAAGTAAACTTTTTTCACATTGTTATTATGGGGTGTTGTGTGTAGAATTCTGAGGAAAAAAATGAATTTAATCCATTTTGGAATAAGGCTGTAACATAAAATGTGGAAAAAGTGATGCGCTGTGAATACTTTCCAGATGCCCTGTATACACAGCATCGCGGGTTGGGTAATTAGATATATTTTTTTTTTTTGTTTTCATAGTGCATGAGTATGAGACATTACAAGAAGAGCAACAACACTTTTCAAAATGCTCAAGTTAGAATCATCGCAGTCCATGCGAGTGTACATGACATTCAATATCGACAGTCAGAGGCTGCAGAAACCGACTTTGTGACACCAATTCAGACCATTAAGGGGAGGACCCCGGCAGTGAGAATCATCATTTCAGGTTCTTTGGCGTTGGTCACCTTTAGATATGCATTGTATTAGCACTATGATAACCAACCATAGTCTAACTAAAAAACCCAGACAAAGAGATATAACTGTCTGATTTGATTGAATTTCTGAAATGCATGTTGTTGTACATGGTGTACTACAACAATCTATTCTGGGTCCACTGCTCTTTTCAATCTACATGCTTCCATTAGCTTAGATTATCTCGAAACACAAGGTGAGCTACCACAGCTATGCAGAGGGCAAACAGCTTTATTGTGCATAATGACCCTGACGCTCTCTGATACAATGTCTTAGCAGTACTTCTGAATAAATGAGAAGTAACTTTCTCAAACTAAATAAGGAAATAACAGAAATCATAGTGATTGGCAAACACGGATATAGTAAGGGCATTACAAAAAAAAAACTTGATCCCTTAGATGTAAAACTCAAGGTGGAGGTAAAACATTTAATGGTAATCAGTGACTCTAACTTAAAGTTTAAAACACATAGTCATATGAAAAAGTTTGGGAATTCTTTGGATTTTTGTTTATCATTGGCTGAGCTTGCAAATTAGCAACTTCCTTTTAATATATGACATGCCTTATGGAAACAGTAGTATTTCAGCAGTGACATTAAGTTTATTGGATTAACAGAAAATATGCAATATGTATCATAACAAAATTAGACAGGTACATAAATTTGGGCACCCCAACTCAGATTTTACATCAATATTTATTTAAGCCTCCTTTTTCAAATATAACAGCCTCTAGACATCTCCTATAGCCTTTGATGAGTGTCTAGATTCTGGATGGAGGCATTTTTGACCATTCTTCCATACAAAATCTCTCCAGTTCAGTTAAATTTGATGGCTGCTGAGCATGGACAGCCTGCTTCAAATCATCCCATAGATTTTTGATGATATTCAAGTCAGGGGACTGTGACGGCCATTCCAGAACATTGTACTTCTCCCTCTGCATGAATGCCTTTGTAGATTTGAAACTGTGTTTTGGGTCATTGTCTTGTTGGAGAATCCAACCCCTGTGTAACTTCAACTTTTTAACTGAAGCATGAGCACTATCCTGAAGAATTTGTTGATACTGGGTTGAATTCATCCGACCCTTGACTTTAACAAGGGCCACAGTTCCTGAACTAGCCAAACAGCCCCACAGCATGATGCAACCTCCACCAAATTTGACAGTAGGTAGCAGGTGTTTTTCTTGGAATGCGGTGGTGATCTTCCACCGTTGTAATGGCCAAATAACTCAATTTTTTTCTCATCAGTCCAAAGTTCCAAAAAGAATCTGGCTTGTCTAAATGAGCATTTGCATACAACAAGCGACTCTGTTTGTGGCATGAGTACAGAAAGGGTTTCTTTCTCATCACCCTGCCATACAGATGTTCTCTGTGCAAATTGCACTGAATTGTAGAACGATGTACAGATACACCATCTGAAGCAAGATGTTCTTGCAGGTCTTTGGAGGTGATCTGTGGGTTGTCTGTAACCATTCTCACAATCCTGTGCATATGCCGCTCCTGTATTTTTCCTGGCCTGCCAGACCTGGGTTTAACAGCAACTGTGCCTGTGGCCTTCCATTTCCTGATTACATTCCTTACAGTTGAAACTGACAGTGTAAACCTCTGAGATAGCTTTTTGCAGCCTTTCCCTAAACCACGATACTGAACAATCTGTTTTCAGATCTTTTGAGAGCTGCTTTGAGGATCCCATGCTGTCACTCTTCAGAGGAGAGTCAAAGGGAAGCACAACTTGCAATTGACCACCTTATATACCTTTTCTCATGATTGGATACACCTACCTATGTAGTTCAAGGCTTAACAAGCTAATCTAACCAATTTGGTGTTGCAAGTAATCAGTATTGAGCAGTTACATGCATTAAAAAATCAGCAAAATTACAAGGGTACCTAAATTATTGCTCAGCCAGTTTATCACATTTGATTTAATTTCATACAACTAAATACTGCTTCACTAAAAATCTTTGTTCAGAAAACACCCCAGTACTCAGATGTTCCAAGGAAATGAAAGACATACCACTGTTATCTTTTATGTTGAAAGTAAATTATTATGCAGGCTGAGAGGGGTTCCCAAACTTTTTCATATGACTGTATTAACCAGATTAAAAGGACTTCAAAAGTTAGAACTCTTATAACTTTACAAGATGCTGAAAAATTAACTCACGATTTTGTTTTTAGTTGGCTAGATTACAGTAATGCACTTCTAAAAGGACTATGAAAGACAATCGGTTGCAATTAGTGCAGAATGCAGCAGCAAGAATCTTAGCTAGAAAAAGAAACTGGCATATCTCAACCAGTTTTAGCATTGTTACATGGGTTATCCGTGTCATTCTGAATTTACTTTAAAATACCACTAATGGTTAATAATGCCTTAAATTGTCTTGCTCTATCCTATAGTTTGGAGTGCTTGTTCCCCTACACTCCATGTTGTAACCTCAGATCTTAAAATGGAGGACTGCTTATAATTCGAAGGGCCAGGCTTAAAAGAAGTGGTGGGGCAGTCTTTTGCTGTTATGCACCTAAACTCTGGAATACCTTACCTATAGAAATTCACCAGGCTAATACTACAGAACATCTTTTTAAAAAAAACTCTAAAAATAATTTAGTTTAACATAGCCACACTTCACACTGAATAACCATATTCTTCAGAGATCTGTAATCTGTAGGGACTGGGCAGATCCAAGCAAGCATAGGCCAGTAACCTTAACATTCATCACAGGTAAATTAATGAAACAAATTATTTAATTATTAAACATCCTGCATTGGCTAATGACTACAGGCTAGTGGCACTTGTGTCTCACATCATAAATACCTTTGAGAGATTGATCCTGCTCCACAAGACTTATTCTTGCCAGGACAAAGCTGGCAGCACTGTGACGATAATGTTTTTATTATTTTTCCAGTGCCTTCAGTACCATCCAGCCATTCCTGTTAAGGGGAAAACTCTGAGATATGCAGATCGATAAGCCTAATGTGGGCCAGATAATGGACAGTTGGCCAGACCACAGTTTGTGAGACTCAAGGACTATATTTCTGATACGGATGTGAGCAACACTGGAGCACCACAAGGAACAGTGCTGCCTCATTTTCACACTGTGTACACCTCAGACTATGAATAGAAGACCAGGTCATGTTACTTGCAGAAATTCTCAAGATGATTCCACCCTTATGGGGTGTACTGATAATGGGAATGAGACAGATTATTGGAGTCAGATGGAAAAGTTAAGTTTCTTGGTGAAAAGGAAATTGTCTGCATTTTAATATCAGCAAAAACCCAAGGAACAAGTAATTGACTTTCACCACACCAAACAGCCTCAGTCAGGTCAATATTCAAGGAGTAGGTGTACACAGAGGTGGTCCACATTAACACTAGAAATACCAAAGCCTACGAAAAAACTCGTAATCCTGTCCCACCTTAAATCCCTATGCACCTCTCCATCAGTATGTTTTGTGTTGTAAATGTGTCGATAAGCACAGGCAGCCTGCTATCCCATTCCCCAACTAATGCAAAAAGGGTAAAAAGTTCTCTCGGCTCAAGTCTGTTTACCTGCGTGTGAGTTGCATAGAGCTATATAGGGTAAATGATGTATTATTTGGAATACATGAATTTCATATATGTTCCATGTCTACAACAATCTATGTAAACACATCATTAAAAACAAACGTTTTCACATTTTAGTAATACAGTAGGGTCTCACTTATCCGACATAAACGGGCTGGCAGAACTTTAGATAAGCAAAAATGTCGGATAATGGAAGGTGTTAAGAAAAAGCCTATTAAACGTCAAACTATGTTATGATTTTACACATTACGAACCTAATAATCATGTTTTACAACAAAACAGAAAAAAATTAACTGAAAAAATGAGACAGAATTGTCTGAAGTTAAATACAGTATATACTTAAAAAGTTCAGTCCTGTGATTTAAAGAAATTTTTGATCGTATATAAAAGAAAAAGAAAATAATTTTTTGATTCTATAGTCTGCTTTCCTGACGAGTGCCGTTTCTTCAGCCAAGTCTTGCCATCTTTGCAGCATCATTATGTCGATTCCTGTAGCTTCTTCTTGTTGCTCAATGTATTTAATTGCAGTTTCTTGAGTCTTAACTCCGTCGTTATGTGAAATTCTGAGAGCCTGAATGGTTGGTGCTTGATCTTGATCTTCAATTTCGTTGTCATCGCAATTGACAAGAGCAACAATTTCTTCATCAGTTATTTCATACTGATCATCATCCTTCATAGATGCATCGTCACATTCCGGGATACGTTGCACTAAAGGTAGGATGGTTTCTTCGGTTTCATCTGTGCTTTCCATTTTCCATACTTTCACCATCGCCTAGCAGCTACTTCCATGAGTTGGCAGTTGTTGGAGCTCCTAAGTTAGCCCAGGCCCTTGCAACCCAATAAGCAACATCCTTCACATTGATGCATTTCAATTTTTCAATCATGTCTTGTACTTCTTCAATTCCTTCTATCACTGTGGACAGTAGCTTCCTGCAATAGTTCCTTTTTATCGTTTCCAACCACATATGGCGGTTACATTGGGGGGCAGAAACATTGCCTTAATGTCACCATCTTGAAGCTCCTTTGCATCAGGGTGCGCTGGAGCATTCTCTAGCAACAAAACTGCTTTTCTGGGTAAATTATTTTCTTTCAAAAACTTCTGCTGAAGGAATGAATTCCTTAAAAAAAACAAACAGTCTTTGCAAATTTCACTGCTCATCCATGCGCTTTTCTCACTATAGTATTTTACAGGAAGAACGTTTTTTGAAACTGTTTTAAAGGCTCTAGGATTTTTGGACTTTCCAATCATTGCAAGGTTCATTTTGAGGTTTGCTGTAGCATTGCTGCATGCCAAAATTGTCAGCCTTTCCTTGCTACACTTGTAGCCAGGGGCTGCCGCTTCAGTTCTGGCTTCAAGATTCTTACTAGGTAACATTTTGTAACTAAGGCCTGACTCATCACAGTTAAATATCTGATCACCCGTTAGGCTTTCAGTTTCAATAAGTTCTTGAAATCTTTTCTTGAATGCTTCCATTTCTTCAAAATTCGATGATAGTTTTTCACCACAAACACATAACTGACGGATACCGTACCGTTTTTTTCATCGGTCGAGCCAACCGACACTTGCTGTGAAATCTGGGTCCCTTTCATTGAATTCATTATGAAAATGCAAAGCCTTTTGCTGTAAAATAGGCACACCTTTGTCCCTGAACTGTGTAAACCAAACATACAAAGCTTCACTAACTTTTTCATAGTCAAATTTTTTCATTGGTTTTCTTTCCTTTAATGCACCCTCCGTAACTCTTGATGCACACCATTTTTCTATTTCTATTCCTTTCTTCTTCCAGTCTCCTACTGTTACCCGTTTAATGCCAAAGTCGTCAGCTACCTTCTGCATTGTCTCTCCCTTGTCCAGTCTCTTGATTGCCTCAAGTTTTTGTTCGATCGATACTTTTTCTTTCTTTTCGTCGCCATACTACTGTACTTGCATAAATTTAAACTTTTAAACACCACAACAAAGTTTGTCAAATTAACACACACAGACACATATGCATGTAACAGACGATAAACCGATACGCATACAATGATACACTGCACTGCACTGAGTAGTAAGTTGTGACAGTGAGTGAGTGAGGGTGGGGCGAATGACAGACACATGAGTCATAGTGTAGACGGACACGCCACTGTACAGTCGGGGTAACTAATTAGCTGCGGTAGAGTTGGGAGCAACAAAAAATAGAATATGCTCACAACTTGCAGTTCTTGTTGCCGATTGATGCATTTTTTTTTTTTGCGGTGGGACGTCGGCTAATACAGAATTTCAGATAAGCGAGACTCTACTGTAATTGACAAAATGTAGACATGAAGTGTATAATGTGTGAAGCCTGAAGTCCAAATATCAAACACTTTCACAAAAGGTATAACAAAACAAGTGCGCTTTTATTCAAGAATATAACTGCAAAAAAAGAACTTGCGTTAGGAAGCAACATCAACACGCCCTTAATAAGATTTTTTTGTTGGGGCAGGAGTAAAAACCTTTGACTGGTAATGAAAAGGTCACTGGCTCGATCCTGGATGCTTCCGTTATGAGAATTGAGCTGCTCTTATTCTTACTATTATAGAATAAAAACATACATTTGATTTAAGTTTGTAACAGACAGTGTAAATTTATGGTACTTGTAAAGGCTAGGTTTTTTTTTTGGTTTTTTTTTTTTAATTCAGTTTCATTCTCCCAGTAATGTTCACACTCCCCCGATCTGACACTGCTGTTTTCACATAAAGATGTGCTATAACAGAGGTGAACTCAAATGATGATGAGGGTTCTACATCGGAGAAAGAGCAGAGAACCCCTCCCCGCAAGAAATGTCCACTCACACACAAGAACGACGCAGCTGCACCAGGCATAAAAGGGAAAGATGGCACCGTTTGGATGCAGCAACAGGTCCTGCCAGTCAATGTGCCACATGCGTGTCCTTCAAAGAAAAAGCAGTGCTTACAAAGCTTGCCAAGGTATTGTGCAAAGTCCTGTTTTTGATTATGTTTTCTGATAGTCTTGATACGAAAAATATTTACATGTTATTTATATAAAAGCCAGACTGAATGTTATTTCCCATGATTTATTTACTTATCTTCCTACAGCGTAAAGTCACAAGTAGACTGCAGAGCTGCCTGTGTTTGATCGACAGGGGCATCAAGTCTATGAAACATCTGGGATATTGATCTAGTCAGTTAAGTAGCAGTTAATCATCATAGTTAATCAGTTTCAGCTGCTTTGGTGTTAATGAAATTAAACAACAGGTGCACTAGAGGGGCAACAATGAGACAACCCCCAAAACAGGGATGGTTTAACAGGTGGAAGCCACTGACATTTCTCTCTCCTCATCTTTTCAGACTGTTTTATCACTAGTTTTGCATTTGGCTGTGGTCAGTGTCACTACTGGTAGCATGAGACGATACCTGGACTCAAAGGGCATGGAGGAGATTCCAAGAGACAGGCAGTTACTCTAGGAGAGCTGGACAGGGCCGTAGAAGGTCCTTAACCAATCAGCAGGACTGGTATCTTCTCCTCTGGGCAAAGAGGAACAGGATGAGCACAGCCAGGGACCTATAAAATGACCTCCAGCAAGCAGAGCACTGGTGTGAGTGTCTCTGACCAAACAATCAGAAACAGACTTCATGAGGGTGGCCTGAGGGCCTAACATCCTTTAGTGGGCCCTGTGCTCACTGCCCGGCATCGCAGAGACAGATTGGTATTTTCCATAGAATACCAGAATTGGCCGGTCCACCACTGGCGCCCCGGGCTTTTCACAGATGAGAGCAGGTTCACCCTGAGCACATGTGACAGACATAGAAGGGTCTGGAAAAGCTGTGGAGAAAGTTATGCTGTTTGTAACCTCGTTCAGCATGACCGGATTGGTGGTGGGTCAGTAATGGTCTGAGGAGGCATATCTAAGGACGGACGCACAGACCTCTACAGGCTAGGCAAACGGCACCTTCACTGCCATTAGGTATCCACATGAAATCCTTGGACCCACTGTCAGACCCTATGCTGGTGCAGTGGGTCCTGGGTTCCTCTTGGTGCATGACAATGCCTGGCCCCATGTGGCGAGAGTAGGCAGGCAGTTCCGGCAGGATGAAGGAAATGATACCATTGACTGGTCTCCCCGCTTGCCTGACCTAAATCATATACAATACCTCTGGGACATAATGTTTCAGTCCATCTGATGCCGCCAGGTTGCACTTCAGACAGACCAGGAGCTCAGTGATGCCCTGGTCCAGATCTGGGAGGAGATCCCCTGGGACACCATCTGTCATCTCATTAGGAGCATGCCCCGATGTTGTCATACAAGCACGTGGGGGCCATACAAACTACCAAATACGATCGAGTTGCCGCATCATTTTTTTCACTTTGATTTTCGGGGTGTCTTTCAATTAAGCCCTCTGTAGGTTGATAATTTTCATTTCCATCAAACTATGTGGCATCCTTTCATTTTTAACACATTACACAGTCCATATCAGTATCATATCAGTATATCCAGCATGACTTTTTCCCCCCATTGAGATCTGTGTTTTCAAAATGTTTCCTTTAAGTTTTTTGAGCAGTTTATTCATGTATTGATTTATTTAAAGAGCTTGGGTAAAAGGCTAAATTTCAAGCTGTTGACAAATAAAAGTTACATCTATCTATTAAGTAAAAAGACTGAAACTCATGGCAAGAACAGGAGTTTTACTGAACAGTCAGCATGGGAACAGAAGAGGGAGGTTAATGTTTTACTATCATGCTAGAAGTCTGAGGAAGCAACAAAAGGATACAATCAAAGCTGTGCATACGATATTTATCTTGAGTTTCAGAAAGTATTTCATATGATACCAAATGAAAGTGTATGCATCAAACTAAAAGTAGGAGTTCAGTGTTTGGTGAGTAGATGGGTGCAGAATCCTCCACTATGCAGAAAGGAGAGTGGTGTCCGTCAAGGGATAGTGCTAGGGTTGCTGTTATTTTTAACACATATAAATGATATGCATAGGAAAATAAGCTAGTTATGTTTGCAGATAATAAGCTAGATGGATTGGCAGATTGATTAGAATCCGTTTAATCATTACAGAAGGACTTAGGATACAGGCTTGGGCACAGTTGTGACAGATGATATTTAATACAAGTAAATGTAAGTTAGGTTTATATAAGTAATGAAACATTTGAAAACTGAAAGTACACCTTAATGAGAAGGATTTAGGAGTCATAGTGGACTAATCACTATCAACTTTCAGACAGTGTTGAGCGACCATCAAGAGGACTGACATAATGTTAAATTATAAACCATGATGTGTGGAGTACAGGTCCAAGGAGGTCACAGTTAAACCTTATAATGAACTGGACCTCATTAAACCTTATCAGGAGTACTATGTGCAATTTTGGAATCTAGGCTACAAAAAGAAATAAGCCCTAAAAAAAGGTCTGCATGGTATGAGAAAAGACATGAAGTGTTTAAAATTATGATGGGAATTAGTAAAGGAGATTGAGACCGTTGCAATTCAACAAGAACACGGGAACGCAGTAGGAAACTTAAAGGGTAAATTTCACAAACACATTAGGACGTTTATGTTAACGCATAGAGAGCAATAGATACATAGAATAATTTGCAGAGTAATGTGGTAGACAGCAAGACTTTATGGAACTTGATGCCATTTTGGAAGAATTAAGTGGATAAGACTGGTGATCTTTGTTGGTCTGAAAGGCCTGTACTCATGCAGGTTGTTCTAATGACTGTGCACAAAGGAAACTGCTAACAGCTGCTGGCACAAGAAAAATTGAGACAGGTTACAGACAAAGTGGCATTCTTGCCTACACTGTCAATGACATGAACTGCACCATTTGGCAACACCAAAATAAAATGTACTTTGAGCACAAAGCATAGTGATTATGCCAGTAGGCAGGATGGGCAAAACAGCATACCTCATTGATAAACACAAATTTGCAAAACAATTTTCAGGCAAGATTTAAAGTTTGAGCAAAAATTAAAAACCTCACACAGATTAGGAAAATTCAAGCTCCAGGATTTGTGACATTTAAAAATTAAGCCAATTTTACTCATCCATTAAATATTACACTTTACTAGGTTTTTTCCAGCTAATGATACAAATGTAAATATTACAAACTTAATTGAGTGATTCAGTGATAAAAAATAGATTTTAAAATTATTTTGTTATAAAAATATCTTCAAAGAGTGTGTCGAAATATCTTGAATTATCTTGGAATTTAGACATTCTACAGTACAGGTATGATTTTAAGCAGTATTTTTCAGTTACTGGAAAGAGAAAATATCAAGAGTAAATTTGGAATGTGCACATGCTAAGATTAATTAGGTAGACCATAACAATATCATTCCTTTATAAGCCTATGCCGAAAACCACTCATTTTTACAATTTTCCGAATTTCTTGTTGCACTGGGTGGATAACCTAGCCACAGGGGGTTGCACAAACCAGTGCTAAGTCTGGATAAATGGGGAGGGTTGTGTCAGAAAGGGCATCCAGTGTAAAATTTTACCAGACCAATATGCGGACAATACAGATTTCCATACCAGATTGGTCGAGGCCCGGGTTAACAGCAGCCAACACCAGTACTGTTAGCAAATAGGGTGCTGCCGGAAATTGGGCTACTTTTGGGCAAAGAAGTGAAGGGGGGGGTGGGTATGGGAGGGGTCTTTGACGTGTCCAATGGCAGAAGGAGAGGAAGAAGGTAAAGAGAGTGGAACTGAGGGTAGGGACTTTGAAAGTTGGCAGTAAGACTGGTAAGGGGAGAGAGTTAGCTGATGTGATGGAGAGAAGGAAGGTTGATATATTGTGTGTGCGAATATATGTGTAAATGGAAAGGGAACATGGCCAGGTGGATAGGAGGTGGATTCAAATTGTTCTATCATGGTGTGGATGGGAGGAGATATGGGATAAGGATTTATTCTGAAGGAACAGTATGTCAAAAGTGTTTTGGAGATGGAAAATAGTGTCAGACAGAGTGATAAATATGAAACTGGAAATTGAAGGTATGATGACGATGATGAATGTTGGTTGTGCATATAACCCACAATTTGGGGGTGTGACACCCTGTGTACTGGCAAGGTTGGCACCAGCCTATACAGTGGGCACCTTCTAGTTCAGGGCTGACCAGGATCACACTTTAGAAGTCAGACATGGAGAGACAGATACAAAAAGGTGGTATTTCTAAAAAAAAAGTGTGTTTTATTTTCGGGTGCACAAAAACAAAAAATGTCCCTATCAAAAACAGTGAATCTCTCAGTCCCAAAAATGAAAAAGGAGGACAAAATGTATATACACAAAATTGAAGTCTTCCTT
>JANRMT010062856.1:35140988-35157393 GCA_026402145.1 Polypterus bichir lapradei
CATCTCAAGGATGATCAGGGGAAACAGGATGCACCTGAGCTCAATTTTGAGCTTCATGGCAAAGGCTGTGAATACTTATGTACATGTGATTTCTCAATTTTTTTTAAATTTATTTTTAATAAATTTGCAAAAACCTCAAGTAAACTTTTTTTCACATTGTCATTATGGGGTGTTGTATGTAGAATTCTGAGGAAAAAAATGAATTTAATCCATTTTGGAATAAGGCTGTAACAGAACAAAATGTGGAAAAAGTGATGCACTGTGAATACTGGATGGATGGATGGGGATGTGTGTGTATGTATGTATATGTGTGTATATATCATTTCCGGCGCCGCATCCGAGTGGCAGCCTTTTCCAGCAGCTCCGTATATGACTTTATCTTTTTACCTTTTTATCTCTATTTTTATCTATTTCACTGATCACTTCTACCACTTTCTTTTATGTGGAATTGCTCCCTGGACACTTTTTATAATTTTTACTACTTGACATGGATTTTTACACTCCGAGAATCGCCTATTCAAGTAGTCAGCTTAAAGCACTGAGAAGAAATGCACATGCCGGTGTGGTTGCTTATTTACCTGACGAGGTAAGAAGACGATATCGGGGCAGCCGAGCCGGCGCAAAGATAAAAGATAAGATTAAATCGAGACAACTTGAGAGAAAATGGCGTTATAAACCGTCGGTGCCTTCTGTGATCCTGGGAAATGTGAACTCACTACCAAATAAGATTGACGAACTGGCTGTGCTGGTGAAAACTGTCAGAACCTACAGAGAATGCAGCTTGCTGTGTTTTAGTGAAACGTGGCTAACAACTACCATCCCAGATGCTAACGTGGAGCTACCCGGGTTTAGCACAGTTAGAGCGGACAGAGACGCAAGTACCTGCGGGAAGAAGAAAGGAGGAGGACTCACTCTCTATGTCAATACAAAGTGGTGCAACTCAGGACATGTAAACATTAAAATCTCCAATTGCTGCAGGGACATCGAACTGTTGGCCGTAAGTCTGCGTCCGTATTATTTGCCCAGAGAGTTTGGACACGTGATTGTTGTCATTGTTTACATCCCCCCTCAAGCGAATGCGGAGATAGCGAGTGACATCATCCATTCCGCAGTTGCTAAATTACAAACGCAGCACCCTGAGGCACTTGTGCTAATCGCTGGAGACTTTAACCATGTAACGCTGGACAAAACATTACCTGCCTTCTCCCAGTATGTGGATTGTAACACCAGGGGAAACAGGACTATCGACCTACTGTATGCAAACGTTAAAGACGCATACAGCGCCACCCCGCTGCCTGCGCTTGGGAAAGCAGATCATAACCTGGTTCTGCTACAGCCTCAATACAAACCAAGAGTGAGGGCGCTACCTACAACCACACGCTCATTCAGGAAGTGGTCCCCTGAGGCAGAGCAGGCTCTGAGAGACTGCTTTGGAACTACAGACTGGGATATATTCCTGGGGTCACATAGTGAGAACATTGAAGAGGCTGTTGAATGCACAACTGATTACATCAACTTCTGTATGGACATTGTAGTTCCAGTAAGAACAGTACGCTGCTATGCTAACAACAAGCCATGGGTTACAAGTGACATCAAGGGCCTTTTGAACCAGAAGAAAAGGGCTTTTAAAGGTGGTGATCAGCATGAGCTCAAGCGCGTGCAGAAGGAACTCCGAGTCCAACTCAGGGCGGCGAAAGAGCAGTACAGGAGAAAGCTGGAGCAGAAGTTGCAGAACAACAGCATGAAGGAAGTGTGGGATGGGATGAAGATTATCACTGGCTGCAGCTCGAAGCGGGGTGCCACCATCGAGACAGACATGGAGAGAGCAAACCAAATGAACAACTTCTTTAATAGGTTTGATCACCCTAACCCACTATCACCTCGAAGTACTGCATCCTCCAACCATCCTTCTGCTGATACCAGCATAGGAGAGACATCCCCACCCACAATTACAGCAGCCCATGTGAGCAGAGAGTTGAAAAGACTTCGTGCCAGCAAAGCAGCGGGTCCAGATGGTGTATCGCCACGACTGCTGAAGGCCTGTGCGTTGGAACTGGGGAGTCCTCTACAGCGCATCTTCAACCTGAGCCTGGAACAGGGGAGAGTCCCAAGGCTTTGGAAAACATCTTGTATCACCCCTGTCCCAAAGGTATCACGACCTAGTGAGCTGAATGACTTCCGGCCTGTTGCTCTGACGTCACATCTGATGAAGACCATGGAGCGGCTGCTGCTTCACCACCTGAGGCCACAGGTCCGCCACGCCCTCGACCCTCTGCAGTTCGCATACCAGGAGAAGGTGGGAGCGGAGGATGCCATCATCTATATGCTACACCGATCCCTCTCCCACCTGGACAGAGGCAGTGGTGCTGTAAGAATTATGTTTTTGGACTTCTCTAGCGCCTTCAACACCATCCAACCTCTGCTCCTTAGAGACAAGCTGACTGAGATGGGAGTAGACTCACACCTGGTGGCATGGATTGTGGACTATCTTACAGACAGACCTCAATATGTGCGTCTTGGGAACTGCAGGTCTGACATTGTGTTCAGCAATACAGGGGCACCGCAGGGGACTGTACTTTCTCCGGTCCTGTTCAATCTATATACATCAGACTTCCAATATGGCTCAGAGTCCTGTCACGTGCAAAAGTTCGCTGATGACACTGCTATTGTGGGCTGCATCAGGAGTGGGCAGGAGGAGGAGTACAGGAAGCTAATCAAAGACTTTGTTAAATGGTGCGACTCAAACCACTTACATCTTAACACCAGCAAAACCAAGGAACTGGTGGTGGATTTTAGGAGGCCCAGGCCCCTCATGGACCCTGTGATCATCAGAGGTGACTGTGTGCAGAGGGTGCAGACCTATAAATTAGGGATGCACCGAAATGAAAATTCTGGGCCGAAAACGAAACCGAAATTTTTGGATGCACTTGGCCGAAAACCGATACCGAAACCGAAAATGGCTTCATTAAAAAACATGTTTAAAATATTTTCTTTTTGTTTGTATTAAAAAAACTACAAATTAATTAAGCAATCAAACTTTTATTGATAATAAATAACAGTAATAAGGCTGTTTAACAATAACAAAACTAAATAAAATTTCTTTCTGTAACAAAATTGTGCAAAAAAAATGCTAGCTACTTTTTTACTTCAATTTTAAATTACTGTACCAAACAACAGTGCACAAACAGAAGAAAAATAAATACATCCAACCTCTTACTGTAAACAACATAACTATACAATTGGTCTGCTTTTAATTTAAGCAAAAGAAGCAGGTTTATCTTTATGAACAAAAGTTTTTCAGTTTTCTGGCTGAAGACACAGTTCCTCTTCTCATGAAGAACATACTGCACTGAATAAAATCACTCAGTCTGTGCTAGCTTTTAGTGCCTTTACGAATTGTGCAAAATATTACCTGCATTAAACGTTTTACTTCAATTTTAAATTACTGTGCAAAACAACATTGCAATAACAGAATAAATAAATCAAACCTTTAACTGTAAACAACATCAAATTAGGCTGCTTTTATTTTAGCAAAAGTGGCAGATTTCTCTTTATGAACAAAAGTTGTTCAGCTTTCTGGCTGGAGAGACGATTTCTGTTCTCATCAAGAACATGAGATGCTGCACTGAATAATCTCTCACTGTCTGTGCTGGTGCTTGGGGCAGATAAGTACTTGCGCGCAGTCCATGCAAGCAAAGGAAAGCGATCTTTGTTCGCGCGCCAGTAGTCAAGTGGATTGTCACTTCTGCCAATGGGTAGTTCAGCTAGATAGGTTGCTACTTCTTGTGAGGCTGCGCTTGCTCTTACACCGCTGTGGGTTGGGACGCTTTCCTGTAAAATTTCGTCAAACATATCAGAAAGTGAAGGAATGTGCGCCTCATCACTTGTACGTGACCGTTTCTCAGGCACAGTTTGCTCTATTCTCCCCGTCGCGGCTTGTGCTTCACCAGAGGTTTCAAGAGCCGTAAGCTCTGTTTGCACCATTTCGCGTACATCCTGCCTTTTCTCATCGTCAAAGTAATGGTCTTTAAAGCGTGGATCTAATATTGTTGCAATGCCGTAAAGAGGGTTGGACTCAATGTCTTGGAAGCGTTTGTTAACAGCCTCCAGTAGAGTTTTTTTAGCTGTTTTTACGCCATGATCTGTTTCCGCCTCTTTTCCAAGCAGGCGCTTCAGTGCTGCGATCAGTGGAATAACTTCAGCAACAGACGCTTGAGCTGAGCTTATTTCCTTGGTTAACTGTTCGAACGGGGCGAGAAGAGAGACAATGTTTTCCACCAACATCCACTGATGTGCACTCAAAGTTGCTGGCAGGTCGTGATCTGTCATGTATGCAGCTAAAACCCGCTTCTGTTCAAGTAATCCTTGCAACATATAGTATGTACTGTTCCAGCGAGTGGCCACATCTTGCTGTAGTCGTTTTGTTGGCATCCCAAACTGTTTTTGCAAATCTTGTAGTCTGGAATAAGCAAGCGGAGAATGCTTAAAATGTCCCACAATTTTTCTCCCAGTTGCTGTGATTTCTGATATGCTCCGCTGACTAAGCACTCCCTCATTCACAGCCAACTGCAGCGTGTGTACCATGCAAGGTATGCTCTTTAATCCACTGTCATCCATAGCCTTTATCATGTTCCGTGCATTATCTCTCACAATCACATGCACTTTAGACTTGTCTATGTTCCAAGTTTCAAACATGTTAGCCAAAGCATCGGATATTGCTGCTGCAGTGTGTGAGCCGACAAACTCCTGTGCATGAAGCAGAATGTTTTGCAATTTAAACTCCGCGTTTATCCACTGCGCTGTCAAACTGAGCATGCTAGTTGGACTAACGTCAGAGCTCCATATGTCTGTGGTTAAACTTAGAGCAGAGATATCTGTGGTCATGAGCTCATGAACATGTTTTGCAACACGGTCATACATTTCAGGTAGAGAGGTCTCTGCAAAATACCGTCTGCTTGGCAGTGTGTAACGCGGCTCAATGTGGTGTATTAGCCTACGAAATCCGATGTCCTCCACAACTGAAAACGGCTCGTCATCTAAAGCAATGAATTCCATTACTTTCTCTGTTATGTCACGTGCTTTAGCACTGTCATTTGCAAATTTCTTAATTTTTTCGAAAACTGTGGCAACCGAGGGTGTTGATGTGCTAGTTGGCTTAGTTTTAACCAACGTTGTTTGACGGTATTCCTCAAATTCAATTGCGTGTCTTGACTTAAGGTGGTGTATTAAACCTGTAGTCGAAAATGTCTTTGCTGTTGAACCCCCTCTTGAAACTTTTGCAGAGCAAATGTTGCATATTGCAACTTTGCTGTCCTCATCTGAAACTTTGAAGTGCTTCCAAACCGCCGACATACTCCGTGTTTGATGCGTAATGACAGCGCGAACGAGACGGGAGGATGGGAGAGGCGTGGCGACAATTTCGGCTTTTATTTTCGGCGCTTTCTTACGTTTCGGCCGAAACCGATAATGCTATTTCGGCCGAAAATTTTCGGCGGCCGAAATTTCGGTGCATCCCTACTATAAATACCTGGGAGTGCAGCTGGATGACAAATTGGACTGGACTGCCAATACTGATGCTCTATGTAAGAAAGGTCAGAGCAGACTATACTTTCTGAGAAGGTTGGCATCGTTCAACATCTGCAGTAAGATGCTGCAGATGTTCTACCAGACGGTTGTGGCGAGTGCCTTCTTCTACGCGGTGGTGTGCTGGGGTGGCAGCATAAAGATGAAAGACGCCTCACGCCTGGACAAACTGGTGAGGAAGGCAGGCTCTATTGTAGGAGTAAAGTTGGACAGTTTAACATCTGTGGCAGAGCGACGGGCATTAAGTAAACTCCTGTCAATCATGAATAATCCACTGCATCCACTGAACAGTGTCATCTCCAGGCAGAGGAGTAGCTTCAGTGACAGACTTTTGTCACTGTCCTGCTCCACTGACAGACTGAGGAGATCGTTCCTCCCCCACACTATGCGACTCTTCAATTCCACCCGGGGGAGTAAATGCTAACTTTTTTCATTTTTATTACTATTTAATTTAATATTGTTTCTTTGTATCAGTATACTGCTGCTGGATTATGTGAATTTCCCCTTGGGATTAATAAAGTATCTATCTATCTATCTATCTATCTATCTATCTATATGTATATATATATATGTGTGTGTGTGTGTGTATGTATGTGTAGGTTTTGACTTCTTGTACTCGGCGGCAAGATCAGTAACACGAACGCCACGCTCATACTTTTCAATAATTTCTTTCTTTACTTTGATTTCTTCACTTGCTTAGAAGCCATGGTTAACTGCAAAAGCACATGAAATACTGTAGAGCACAAAGAGATCACAGGTAAAGCACACACGTCTGACTGAGAACCATGAACAGGGAGCAGCTCAACACGTGCTTAAATACAGTAATCGGCGCATAAAAACCGGAAGGGAAATAAAATAGAGCACAAAGAGTTCACAGGGAAAGAATGCACCTCTGACCGAGAACAATGCAACACGTGTGGAAATCATCAGCGTGCACAAACAGAAAGGGAAACTGGCTTGTTTGTATACTGAGTGTGTGGTCGTGAACCGAGTCAAAAGTTTGGCGAACTTTTTGGTCGTAAACAGAGTTGTATGTGAACTGAGGTTCCACTGTGCGTGCGTGCGTGCGTGTGTGTGTGTGTGTGTGTATATATATAAAATATGAGTACAGGCCAAAAGTTTGGACACACCTCCTCATTCAATGTGTTTTCTTTATTTTCATGACCATTTACAGCACTCCATCACTCTCCTTCTTGGTCAATAGCCCTTACACAGCCTGGAGGTGTGTTTGGGGTCATTGTCCTGTTGAAAAATAAATGATCGTCCAACTAACCTGACTTCTGCACAACACAACTGCTGGTCCCAACCCCATTGATAAAGCAAGAAATTCCACTAAATAACCCTGATAAGGCACACCTGTGAAGTGAAAACCATTTAAGGTGACTACCTGTTGAAGCTCATCGAGAGAATGCCAAGAGTGTGCAAAGCAGTAATCAGAGCAAAGGGTGGCTATTTTGAAGAAACTAGAATATAAAACATGTTTTCAGTTATTTCACCTTTTTTTGTTAAGTACATAACTCCACGTGTTCCTTCATAGTTTTGATGCCTTCAGTAATGAACATAAAGAAAACGCATTGAATGAGGAGGTGTGTCCAAACTTTTGGCCTGTACTGTATATATGTGTATATCTATACTAATAAAAGGCAAAGCCCTCACTCACTCACTCACTCACTTACTCACTTACTTACTGACTGACTCACTCATCCCTAATTCTCCAACTTCCCGTGTAGGTAGAAGGCTGAAATTTGGCAGGCTCATTCCTTACAGCTTACTTACAAAAGTTAAGCAGGTTTAATTTCGAAATTCTACTGAACTTTTCAACAGTCTGTTACTTATGGGCCCATCTTCAAGAAATTTGGTACACGGGTTCCCAACGCTAACTGAATCCTACTTACGTACATATATACGTCCATAGCCTGCAGCTCGGTCACCGTGTGAGGCGGCGTTGGGTCCCCCATCCCAATGCCTCCCACGTTGTTGGCTGCCTGCCTATATAAGGCCGTCCGTCACTCCGGTCTCTGCATTCCCTTCCTTGCTTCACCACGGGATTCGCGTCTCCCTGCTGATAACTACAGCCTTTTTATTTAATCCACGGCTTCTCCGCTGTTTTATTGTTCCTTTATTACGATTATAGTTATTGTGTAGGTATTTTAGACTTTGCTCAGGTGCCCATTTCCTTTATCATTCCAACCGTACCCCCATTACCATGTCTATTGAGGTGATCACCATCTATCAAAGAACTGTCACTTACCGAGTGGTTTCCACGCCCAGAGATGGCACCTACCTTTTCCATTCTCTTTGTTACATATTGCACGGCCATATCGGGCTCACTCTTGATATCTGGAGGAACATTGTGTCTTATGTATTGAATGACTGGGACAGGATCAAGGTGTGGACTGATGACGGTACAGAAGATAATTATACTACACAGGAGCACTATAAGAGTGAAATGCTTAAGCCCTTCACCTATGGTTCTGCATGTGAGTTGATGGCTGCCGCTGAATTGTTCGGTTGTCTCTTTCAAGTGTACCGAAATGGCCTAATATTTTACACCTTTCGACAACCACCAATGCTTCTTAAACATCTTAGATTCACAGGTGACGATTTCAGTAGTGGACACGTTGATGTTTATGAATGTTTAAACTCTCAAAAGCTGGATGTGAAGTTATCGATGAAACCGGTTGTATGCTTACAACGCTTGACAGATGCCAAATGTCACTTCAACACAAGTCCTTCAAATACTGTTGTAATTGAAACAAACCATGAAACTCAAACCGATTATGACAGCAGCAATCCAAGCTGTGAGATTTGAAACAAGATTACTGTTCACATGGCCAACTGTATGTTGCTTGCTCAAGAGTAAGCTCAGCGCACAGTTTGGTCATATTACCACCGGAGGGCCGAACTCGCAATGTGGTATACAAAGAGATCCTTAACAAATAATTATTGGTATATTTTCCCTCAGTTTAAAAAGGTTTAATTTTCTTCTTAATAAAAATTTTAATGCAGTACTTCGCCGCTGCGAAGCACAAGTATTTTGCTAGTGTTTGTGTATGTATCTCTATCTATCTATCTATCTATCTATCTATCTATCTAACTCTCGATATATATCGAACTCTCAAAAGACACAAAACATACAGTGGCATGCCATGCAAATAAACAGAAAGGGTATCCTTGCTTAAAATGTCTGTTACTGTGAATAGTTCTGTAGTTTTGAATGCCATTACCAAACTGTCAATGTTTAACTTTTTTTCTCTGCTATTTAAAAAGGCAGGCTTGCACAATTTGTTCTGGTAGTGTCTCAGTACAGAGGGAAAAGGGTCTTGCATGTAAGAAGTTATGAAAAACATTTGTATAGCCAAAATCACTATCAGCTTTACTGGAGGCGAAAGAAAAGTACAGCCTTTGTTTAAAATATTTGATTTCTTGGCCTCATCATAGACAAACTGTTTGGTATGGCTTTGAATTGAGTTGTCTTGAAAACACATCAAACAGCTTTCGTGAAATATAGAATAGAAGGTGTGCATGGCAAGCACACTGGCTGTTGGCATGCTGTTCAGTTGTTCTGTCCTTCTGTTCTTATTCTTCTTTCGGTTGCTCCCTTTAGCGTTTGCCACAGTGGATCATGTTTTTCCATATCTTTCTGTCCTCTGCATCTTGTTCTGTTACACCCATCACCTGCATGTCCTCTCTCACCACATCCATAAACCTCCTCTTAGGCCTTCCTCTTTTCCTTTTACCGGGTAGCTCCATCCTTTAACATCCTTTTCTCAATATACTTAGCATCTCTCCTCTGCACATGACCAAACCAACGCAATCTCGCATTTCTGACCTTGTCTCCCAACCGTCCAACTTGAGCTGACGCTCTAATGTACTCCTTTCTAATCCTGTCCATCCTCGTCACACCCAATGCAAATCTTATCTTTAATTCTGCTGCCTCCAGCTCTATCTCCTGCTTTCTGGTCAGTGCCACCGTCTCCAATCCATATAACATAGCTGGTCTCACTACTGTCCTGTAGACCTTCCCTTTCGCTCTTGCTGATACCCATCTGTCACAAATTACTCCTGACACTCTTCTCCACCCATTCCACCCTGTCTGCATTCTCTTTTTCACCGCTTTTCCTCAATCCCCATTACTCTGTACTGTTTATCCCAAATATTTAAACTCATCCATCTTTACCAGCTCTACTCCCTGCATCCTCACCATTTCTCTGACCTCCCTCTCATTCACACACATGTATTCTGTCTTGTTCCTACTGACCTTCATTCCTCTCCTTTCTAGAGCATATCTCCACCTCTCCAGGGTCTCCTGAACCTGCTCACCACTGTCACACTTCCCTCGTACATATCCTGTACAACTCTTACTTACTTCTTCTCCACTCCTCACTTCCTCATACAATACCACAGCTCTTCTCAGCACCCTGTCGTGTGCTTTCTCCAGGTTCACAAAGATGCAATGCAACTCCTTCTGGGCTTCTCTGTACTTCTCCATCAACATCCTCAGAGCAAACATCGTATATGTGGTGCTTTTTCTTGGCATGATTAGTGAGCAGCAGTATAGTTTCATCACCTCACTTCTTAATCTAACTTACAGTATTCTCTCCTATAACTTCATGCTGTGGCTCATCAATTTTATCCCTCTATAGTTATTACAGTCCTGCACATCCCCCTTATTCTTAAATATCGGCACCAGTACACTACTTCTCCACTCCTCAGTCATCCTCTCACTTTCCAAGATTCCATTAAACAATCTGGTTAAAAACTCCACTGCCGTCTCTCCTAAACACGTCCATGCTTCCGCAGGTATGTCATTTGGACCAACAGCTTTTCCATTTTTCATCCTATTCATAGTTGTCCTTACTTCCTCCTTGCTAATCCGTTGCACTTCCTGATTCATTATCTCCACATCATCCAATCTTCTCTCTCATTCTCTTCATTCATCAACCTCTCAAAGTACTCTTTCCATCTGCTCAACACACTCTCCTCACTTGTGAGTACATTTCCTTTTTTATCCTTTATCACTGTAATCAGCTGCACATCTTTCTCAGCTCGGTCCCTCTGTCTAGCCATTCGGTACAGGTCCTTTTCTCCCTCCTTAGTGTCCAAACTCTCATACAACTCATTGTATGCCTTTTCTTTAGCCTTTGCCACCTCTCTCTTCACCTTGCAACTTATCTCCTTATACTCTTGTTTTACTTTCTGCATCTCTCTGACTATCCCACTTTTTCTTCTCCATCCTCTTCCTCTGTATACTCTCATGTACTTCCCCATTTCACCACCAGGTTTCTTTTTTCTTCTATCTCTGTCCAGATGTCACGCCAAGTACCCTTCTTGCTGTCACCCTTACTACATCTGCTGTAGTTGCCCAACTGTCTGGTAACTCTTCACTGCCACCCAGTGCCTGTCTTATCTCCTCCCTACACTTAACCTTGCAGTCTTCCTTTTTCAACTTCCACCATTTGATCCTTGTCTCTGCCCTTACTCTCTTCATCTTCTTGATCTCCAACGTCATCCTACAGACCACCATCCTGTGCTGCTTAACTAGACTTTCCCCTGCCACCACTTTGCAGTCTTCAATCTCCTTCAGATTGACTCTTCTGCATAGGATGTAATCCACCTATGTGCATCTTTCTCTTTCACTCTTGTACGTCACCTTATGTTCCTCCCTTCTCTTTAAAAACGTATTCACCACATCCATGTCCATCCTTTTGGCAAAAGTCACTATCATCTGACCTTCTTCATTCATCTCCTTGACACCATACCTACCCATCACCTCCATCTCCTCTGTTCCCTTCACCAACATGTCCATTGAAATCCGCTCCAATCACCACTTTCTGTCCCTTGGTACATTGTTCATCACTTCATCCAACTCACTCCAAAAATCTTCTTTCTCATCCATTGCACACTCATCTTGAGGGACATACTGTATGCACCAGTAACATTCATCATCACATCTCCAATTTCCAGCTGCATTATCATTACTGTGTCTGACACTCTTTTCACCTCCAAAACACTCTTGACATCCTATTCCTTCAGAATAACCCCCCTACCCCATTTCTCTTCCTATCCTCACCATGATAGAACAATTTGAATCCCCCTCCAATCAACCTGGCCTTACACCCCTACCATTTAATCTCTTGCACACACAATATATCAACCTTCCTTCTCGCTATCATATCTGCTAACTCTCTTCCCTTACCAGTCATACTGCCAATATTCCTACCCTCAGTTCCTCTCTCTTTACCTTCCTCCTCTCCTCCTGCCTCTGGACATGTCTACCCCTCTTCTTCTCCTTCTTTGGCCAATAGTAGCCCAATTTCCACTAGCACCCTGGTGGCGGTCATTGTTAACCCGGGGCTCGAATGATCTGGCATGGGAATTTGTATTGCTCTTGGCATATTGATTTGGCAAAATTCTGCACCGGATGCTCTTCCTGATGTAATTCTCCCAATTTATCTGAGCTTGGGACCGGCACGAAGAAACACACTGGCTTGTGCATCCCCTGTGTCTGGCTTCTGTCCTTCCTTCTGTTAAGGAAGTTATTTATATTAAGCATAATGGAAACAAAAAGCACTGAAAATGAAATTGACAATGTTCCCCTTCTTGAAGTGTTTCAGGTTAATTATAAACTGTTGAGGTCTGAGAGAGAGAATTAACGATATTCTGGATTTTTTTAAATTATATGTTCGTGCATAAATAAACATAGAGCATAGTTAAAGTAATGCTTCAATGGACTGTGCTTTTCAAAAGGTATATTTATGGATAACATAACCTATTAACAAAAATCAATAGCTGAGCCGTCAGAACATCTTGCACTTATACTCTTTGATTTTTACCAATAATCCATCAATCCCAAATGTCATATTTGTATTTGAACTTTAATAATTGCACATTTGACACATAACTGCTTTCACGTGTACAAAGACAAAATTAATCATGTTCCATAATTAATGCCTTTTTATCTGTTGTATTTAGCTATAATGGTCATTTTATTGCCTCCACTGGGAACCCATTTGATTCTTTAACTGTAACTATGTCTTTGGTATAATTAATCGTCACAGGTTAGACATTCTGCTTGCACTCTGAGGGTTAGGCTGTGATTCACAAGCTGTGAATGATATTCAGCGAGACAGCATGGCAGGTTTTAGGGAAGGAAGGCTTTGAGTGCTGTATCTTAAAGCAATAAGATGACGTGTTTTTTGTGTAAAATAGCAATGTAATTGAGAAGAGTTCTTGAGCTCTTTACTGCTTAAGCAGTGGTATATGATGAAAAATCTAGATTTCAATAAAATCAAATACTCATATGTATCAAATGGTTAATAGTTCTCAGATTTCTTGGTTTTTAAGAGGTGAAAGATGAGCAGAACATGGTTTTGTTTTCTGTTTCTCTTCTAATATCTCAGACTGGACTAATATGTTAGGGAGACAAAGCAGATGGCACTGTAATTGGCAGCTGTCACTGACTCAGCTGTCATCCTTATATGGCAGTTCTTTTTAGGAGACAAAAATAACCATTTCCTTAATCGCCATTGCAGGGTTATGGGAATTTTCTGTATTTTAGTTAGTGTAGATTAATTAACGAGATTGTGCTCAAATGCATGTGTTACAATAACATGAACTAATCTGTGCCTAAAAAATTGGTTGGCCATGTTCACTAGCCATAAATTCTCTCTAACAGGAACTGTTTTTTATATAACTGTTCTTTTCAATTTTACAACACAGGTGGATACAACACAGAAGCTCCCCTTAATTTTAACCAGTTATTTCTTTCACAATAACTATGTTCCCTTTCTGATCAGATCATGTAGCCATCAAAAACAGTTCCCAGCTCCTCTTGGGGAATTTAATTTCCAGAAGCACCCATAGCATGGGAGGTAGTTAATCACTCCATCTCCATGGCTTTCCCCAGGTTTTCTTCCTAGTAGACTGTGCCTGGTACTCCTCTTACTGAAGGCACTCAGTGGGTATGCAAACTGCATACCAAAATCAATTCAACAGGGTTCTCTCAGTTTTGAGAACCATCAGTTTCACTCCTGGGTTCCTCCATATTATCAGATGCCTTACTCTGTCACAGAATGTAAATAGTGAAGTTCTGTGTAGGAGTCTTGCATCATCCAAAAGTACAGCACTATTGCAAACAGCACAATTAAATATAACGTAATGTGACAATTTAAAATGTGGAATAGTGTTCTGATTTTACAGTCTGCCACATCTACCTTGACAATAAGGTTTTTACTGTAAAGTTTAAACATTTCTAAAACATTAAAAAAATGCATTAAATAAAATTTTTAGTTTGTAAAAACAAAAAGCTGTCACACATGTGAGGTCATCATTTTGCCTATATTTTCTAGAGGTTTGTACTGGAGACTAGTGTTTTGGATTTTCAACTCTAGGTATTCTTTAAATTTTTGTACTGGAATATCAGTTTACACCTTGGACTAAGTACTCGCATTTATGCGAGCAAAATGCAATAGCTGCATTTTTGCATGTTGACAAAGAACTCAAACTTTGAAAGTCAGACCCTTTTGAAATTCTGAAGCTTATTGAGCCAGGGATTCAGAAAAATGCAAAACAGCGGTGTTATGTATGAATTTATATTGTTGTTTTTTTTAATTTTTTCATGTTTTAATGTATTTCTATAATTTTGTGTACTGTCTTGAAATGCTGTAATCAATTGGCTGCTGATTTGTACTACAATATACTTGATTGGTGATCAGTAAATTGGCTGATTACAAAAATGTTTTTTTTTTTTACCTTCTGCATTTCTAAGCTTTATTGTAATTTTAGTGGTAGTGCTCCTTTACTCCAAGTATTATGGCAGTTGGACTAGCGCAGGCCTTTTTTTGCTATGAACTTCTTGTAAACCGAGAGCAGTAAGGCAGACATGAAAAGGGAGAGTGAAGACTAGAATATTAACCTTCTGAGAAAAAGAAATCCGAGGATCAGTGCAATTAGGCAAATGGCAAGAAAAGCTAATTTAATAAATTCAAAACTGTTTTTATTGTGTCATTTAATTAAAATGAATACTGCTTGTCTGAGTTTGAATGGTGAGTGAGCTTGTGTTAAATAGAGCAGCTCATCTCTTCTTCCTTTTTTGGTGCTCCAGTTAGGGGTTGCCACAGCGGATCACCTTGTCCCATATCTTCCTGTCCTCTACATCTTGCTCTGTCACACCCATCACCAGGGGGCCTCATGCATAACGCTGTGCGTAGAATTTACACTAAAACATGGCTTGAGGACAAAAGCGGAAATGTGCATATGCACAAAAAATCCAGATGCATAAATCTGTGCGTTCGCCAACTTCCACATTCTTCCGCCCACTAAATCACGGTCAGTATGAAAAGTAACGCATGTGCCTGCTGCCACTCCCCAAACTCCTTCCAGAATTATGCCTCTCTGAATATGTAAATCAATATAAATAGCCCTTAAGCTCAGTGTTCTGTGAAAAGGCAATGGCAAAAGCACGTGGGGAAATAAAAGAATTTCAGCGAATACCAAGTGGAGGCAAGGAAAATGTACTATTTGTTGGTTTAAACAGTGGTATAAACAACAAAAGGAAGTTGATCAAGTGACATAGAGTGTCGGAGAAAATCAAAAGCTCAAGTTCACAAAGTCACACAGTGCCCGAAATAAAAAAGTTGTCAGGTATCAAAGTCGCTGTGAAAAGGTGAGTCGTAGCCCACCGTCTGAGTGTCATATGATAGCTTATTATGGTACAGAGAAAAAAAAAATAGGCACACAGTGGGGAGGAAAAAGCACGAAATGTCAACTTTAATCTCGAAATTTCCACTTTAATCACGTAGTTTATTTTGTCATTAAAGTGGAACATCATAAACTTCATCTTAAAATTGCTTAATTTACTAGTTTCTCAAATCCCATAATAACTAAAGTAGCACGTTAAATTCTTTGTTATGTATTTGATCTTCTTTGTGTTCTATGTGTGTGAATCACTACGTGCTTCTTAAACAGGCTTTCTCTTCCTCCGACAGGACACAGAATACATTACATTCGTGATATTACAATTCTCTGAATAATTAAAATACTGAGATGTATACTTGATGGGTGCAGAATTGGCTCAGATACAGGAAGCAGAGGTTGATGGTGTGAGGAACCTCATCAGAATTGGCAGATATTAAAAGTGGTGTTCCACAGGGTTCAGTGCTAGGACCGCTGCTATTGTTAATATATATAAATGATTTAGATAGGAATATAAGTAACCAGCTGGTTAAGTTTGCAGATGTTACCAAGATAGGTGGATTAGCAGATCATTTGGAATCCAGTATATCAATACAGAAGGACTTGGATAGCATTCAGGCTTGGGTAGATTTGTAGCAGATGAAATTTAATGTCAGTAAATGTACTGTAAAGTATTACACATAGGAAGTAAAAGTGTTAGGTTTGAATACACAATGGGCGGTCGGAAGATCGAGTGTACACCTTATGAGAAGGATTTAGGAGTCCTAGTGGACTCTAAGCTATCGACTTCCTGACAGTGTTCAGAAGCCATTAAGAAGGCAAACAGAATGTTAGGTTATGTAGTACACCCACAAAATACGTGGAGGTTACGTTCCTAGAGCACACACGAATTAGAACATTAGAACATTCTAGACGAGAACAGGCCATTCAGCCCAACAAAGCTCGCCAGTCCTATCCACTTGTTTCCTCCAAGAAAACATCAAGTCAAGTTTTGAAAGTCCCTAACGTCTTACTGTCTACCACACTACTTGGTAGCTTATTCCAAGTGTCTATCGTTCTTTGTGTAAAGAAAAACTTCCTAATGTTTGTGCGAAATTTACCCTTAACAAGTTTCCAACTGTGTCCC
>JANRMT010062856.1:35164665-35178104 GCA_026402145.1 Polypterus bichir lapradei
GCAAAGGACTCATTTTGTCTTTCATTTTACTTCAACTTTATGAGGAGGCCTTAAGGATTCTATGTTTTTGCAATTAAAAGTTGTATTGATACTGGTCGGTACCATATTCTCTCCTCTTGGAAAATCATAATGTCTTATATCAAATCCACTAACATTGATATCAAGTGATAACAGTCAGTATTTTGTGTGCTATCATTTCTTTTTACAACCTTTCATTTGTCAAAGTAAAGTGGCATCAAATGAATAACTGTTTCCATCCATCCATCCATCCATCCATTTTCCAACCCGCTGAATCCGAACACAGGCTCACGGGGGTCTGCTGGAGCCAATCCCAGCCAACACAGGGCACTAGGCAGGAACCAATCCCGGGCAGGGTGCCAACCCACCGCAGTAACTGTTTCCTCTCCTAGTATTATGAATTTCCCTTAACTTCACTGGTACCTTCAGTTTTTTTGGCATCCTTTTGAACACATATGGTATTGTGTTCATTTTCAGGTGCAGATACTGCAGTCATCTTTGCACCCCCTACCTTCACTTTGCCAACAAGGAGCACTGTTAGAATCAGGTTTACTGTTCATCATACCCAACAAAACAAATACAGTACATTATTATGTACAGTTAGAGTTATTTCAGTGTCCTCATAAGTCATAACAGGTAAAGGCAATTGTTCAGGGAATTCCAGTTTCATGGAAAATGGAGCCTAGGTATTATTTTTTACATTATTTTATTTTTTTTCTCCAGCCGTCTGGAGTTTTTTTTTTGTTTTTTCTGTCCACCCTGGCCATCAGACCTTACTTATTCTATGTTAATTAATGTTGACTTATTTTTATTTTTTTATTGTGTCTTCTATTTTCTATTCTTCATTTTGTAAAGAACTTTGACCTACATTTTTTTTTGTGTGAAAATGTGCTATATAAATAAATGTTGTTGTTGTTGTTGTTGTAGGTGTCTTGTCTCGTAGTTAACAGATACAGTTCTTAATAAGAGTGAGGTTTAATGTCTTATATTTTTCTGTTCCTAGATTATCAACAGCCCAAAAGACTTTAGTGTAGGGGGTGCATCAGCTCCTTCTGGTCCAAAGACTATTTACCTCGGTCACTTCACACATGAGGATAATCTGTGTAAGGGAAAGTAGAGGGACAGCTGAGAGCTTTTTTGCTTGTGGCAGTTGTCTAAAGTGATCCACCTGCCAGATCTGCCCTGGCCCAGTTCATCTCTTTAAGTATGGCAGTTGCCTTCTTTTGTAGGGGCCATTGTTTGACTTCTGTACATGTGGGACAATTGATCATTATTTGATTGACAATGTCTTTAGAGGCTGGTATACAACACCATTGATATGACTTTTCTGTTCCCACATGTCCAGATGTTTCATGAGCCCACCTTACCAGTGATTTTAATGATGGCTCAATTACATTTACCTCAGCATGGTGACACCATTCATATATCCTCTGTACAGGTTTCTTCCAGTTTGATTTTGCAAACAGCAGCTATCATATCAGCTTGTTGGTTATAAATCCTGTTGAGAGATGCCAGTGGGGCATGTGCATCTATATGGCCAATGAGAGTTTCCTCTCTTGTGCCCTCTGTTCAATGCTGCTCCCACAATTCTCTGCCACCCCATAGTTTTCTGCCATGAATAGTCCAGGCAGCCTTCTTCCGCATAGTTATACAAACTGTTAGTCTTTGAAAAACTGCCCAGATATCCATATAAAAAACAATAGGAAACTGTCTATTTTATAACAAGGCCTTTGCTACAGCAACAAGTTCAGCCCATTGGGTTGAATTCCCTTCGTACTCTTGTTGAAGGATGGTTTCAGTGTGAGGCTGCACTCCAAAGTTTTTATCTTCCTTCCGCAGTCGCTGACCCATTTGTGAACCAGCTGTTTTCTTGTTGTTCTGGAGTCAGTTATGGTATGCCGGTGCCTCATTAAACAGCAAGACTTCCCTGGATGACACAGGTGTTATTTAGTCTGCGCTGTATCAGTGCATGCTCCCAACCTCAATCTGGATCCTCATATACCACAGCTCCTGCCATGGTCCCTTGTAATGCACTGGCGTCTTTTCCTTCAAAAATGTGCTCTCACTTGCAGATACCATTTCCATTACATAGAGTCTAATTTTGGTTGGTGCCTACTCTCGCTCCCAGGCCATTGTCTTTAACCTACCCAGCGATAGGCAAGTTAGCATGTAACTTTACCGTAGCAGGTACTGTCTGACTCTCAATGCAAAAGGGCCCAGTATGCTGCAAGATGTTGCTTTTCAAGTGGTGTATATTTAGCCTTTGATCCGGTTAACTGTCAGCTCCAAAATCTTTACATGCTTTTGCCACCTGCTCCAGGTAGCAATGTTATTTTGCTTTGTGGCTTCAGTTTCAAAAGGAAAATTAGGTTTTAAAGGTCCCAACCCTTGATGTTGTACTAAATCTCATTTAGCGTACGTGTGTCAGTCTCCTGCATGAATGAGTTGAACGTCCCCACTGACAGGAGACCTGTGACCCACTCAGTATTGGTTGGGGCATTCACCACCATTTCCCTAATCAGGATATAGTCAGGACTTTTGTTCTGATTGTGATTTTCTTTCCTCACTGGGTGGTGCTGTTGATGTAACTCGGGACTCTTCGTGTTGTTTCTTTTTCAGAGCTTACCATCTCTGAAAAAGTTCTGCTGTTGTTGTTTTTTATCTATGTCTTCTTTAGCTGTTCCTGCTCATAGCAGATCACAAAATATATTTGCATGATCTATTTTTTATTTTTTCATTTACTATGGCTCTGACTGGTCTTTGTCCGGTAGGTACTGGAAACAGTAGCCTCCTAGCTCATCTGAATGACCTAAAATCTATATGATCATCTATATGCTACACCGATCCCTCTCCTACTTGGACAGAGGCAGTGGTGCTGTAAGAATTATGTTTTTGGACTTTTCTAGTGCCTTCAACACCATCCAACCTCTGCTCCTTAGGGACAAGCTGACAGAGATGGGAGTAGATTCACACCTGGTGGCGTGGATCGTGGACTACTGTATCTTACAGACAGGCCTCAGTATGTGCGTCTCGGCAACTACAGGTCTGACATTGTGGTCAGCAATACAGGAGCACCAGAGCGCAGCAGGGGACTGTACTTTCTCTGGTCCTGTTCAGCCTAAATACATCAGACTTCCAATACAATTCGGAGTCCTGCCACGTGCAAAAGTTCGCTGATGACACTGCTATTGTGAGCTGCATCAGGAGTGGGCAGGAGGAGGAGTATAGGAAGCTAATCAAAGACTTTGTTAAATGGTGCGACCCCTAACCACTTACACCTGAACACCAGCAAGACCAAAAAACTGGTGGTGGATTTTAGGAGGCCCAGGCCCCTCATGGACCCTGTAATCATCAGAGGAGACTGTGTGCAGAGGATACAGACCTATAAATACTTGGGAGTGCAGCTGGATGACAAATTGGACTGGTCTGCCAATACTGATGCTCTGTGTAAGAAAGGTCAAAGCCGATTATACTTCCTTAGAAGGTTGGCGTCCTTCAACATCTGCAATAAGATGCTGCAGATGTTCTACCAGACAGTTGTGGCGAGTACTTTCTTTTACACGGTGGTGTGCTGGGGAGGTAGCATAAAGAAGAAGGACGTCTCACGCCTGGGCAAACGTTTTAGGAAGGCAGGCTCTATTGTAGGAATAAAGCTGGACAGTTTAACAACTGTAGCAGAGCGACGGGCGCTAAGCAAACTCCTGTGAGTCATGGAGAATTCACTGCATCCACTGAACAGTATCATCTCCAGACAGAGGAGTAGCTTTAGTGACAGACTTTTGTCACTGTCTTGCTCCACTGACAGACTGAGGAGATCGTTCCTACCCCACACTATGCGACTCTTCAGTTCCACCTGGGGGAGTAAATGCTAACATTATTCAAAGTTATTGTCTGCTTTTACATGCATTTTTATTACTCTTTAATATTGTTTTTTTTTTGTATTAGTATACTGCTGCTGGATTATGTGAATTTCCCCTTGGGATTAATAAAGTATCTATCTATCTATCTATCTATCTATCTATCTATCTATCTATCTATCTATCTATCTATCTATCTATCTAAAAGTGCAGCTACATCCCATACCATCTGTTGATTAACTTCAATGAACATAGATAATAGAGCACCTTTTAAATGATTTGATACATTTTTTTTATTAGTTAGCTAAAATGCCAAATGTGAATGCTTCCCCATCAAGGCCAGTAAAAGTGACTCCTTGGGTGGCTTTATAAACAGCCATTTGTACACCAATCTCTCAAATTTGCTGAATCACTTCAGCAGCAGTAAGCCAAAACGATTGATATCTTCCATGTCTCATGTGTCCAGTATTTATAACCTATTCTACTACTGATACAATCCCTGATTTATTTATCTGTTATAGTGTATTTTCTAATTTAGGGTTTATAGTGGTAGAGCCTAAATGCTTAATTTCTGCATTTGTTAACTGACAACTATTGCCACCTTCATCACTTGTGTCTTGTTTAAGTTTTCTATTTCCTGTTTTAGTCTTAGCCTACATTCCATAGTCATTATTTGGACTTTTAGGTCCAAGTCGCGTAATGTGGTTAGCAGAAGCCAGCCTAATTCTCCAGCAGTTTTCTGTGCTCTCTTGTCCCAGTGATCTAACCCAAGTTCCAAGACCACTTCTTGCAGTTTCAGGGGACTAACTTCCATTTCTAGTTCAGGCCAGGCTATCAGGGCAGTATATGTATTAAATGAATCAGCCACGGGTGTCCTTGGGTTTTCGTGTGACCACCCTGGTATCCTGTGGGCCCCTTCTCCACCCATATTAACAGAAGTGTATTATTTAAATAAATGTTGCATTATACGTGCAATGTGGTTAATAAAATAGCCACAATCCTGTTTGTGACTCCACTTGTGTCCAGAAGGGGGCACTGGACATTTTGTTGTTAACCCTTTGTTGCTTACTGCCTAATTCTTTGGATTAAGATGATCCTGTATATCCTGGAGAACCTCTGACAAAAGGACAAAGTTTACTCTTGCAAACATCTTTTGTTCACAATCTGACTTCGGTGTCATTAGGATATCTACTAAAGATTTTCAGTGAGTATTTCCCAGGCATGGTATCAGTAACCACAAAACTTTTTCGAAAAGCTTATGGTCAGTATGGAAATTATGAGTACCATTTTTACTATCCAGCATATGGAAACTACTCAGGGTGAAATATCAGTGAGCTACAGAGTATATGCAGAGTGATTGACTCAAAGAGCTGTCTTAAAAGTGGCAGCTTCTTTCTCCTGCTTAGTTTGGCTTCACAGATCAAAACATTACTTGGATAAAAAAAAAAAAAACAAGCATTAAAAAAGATTATTTGTCTGTAGATGCCATTTTCAAAATACTGTACAGTGTGGAGACGAGTACCATAAGATAATAGAATATGGAGAACTAGGTAAAGATGACATATCTTTAATTTGGACTTGTGATAGAATTCCACTGTTCATGAGTTCGAAGTATCAAATCTGGCCCATCCAATGGCAGGTTTTAAAACTTAAACCTAAAGAATGTAAAGCAAATATCTGTCTTCCATGTCTTTGGCGTCAAATAAAAGAGCCAAATGTTAACATTTTTGAAGCCATTTGTGCATGAGCTGTTAATTCTAGAAAAAAATGCATTAAGTGAAAAGACTCAGCAAATGTAGAGCATGTCAGCAAAGTGTATGCTCTTGGAATCCCACTAATCTGTTCTACAGAAAATGCATTTTGATCTGATCAAGAGCCAAAGAGTATGTTATTCTACTTCCAAATAATATATAGAGATATTAAATAGTAACTGCACAACTGTAAGAAAAAAATAACAGTCATAAGAATTAGGGATTATATCAATAAGTATTCAGGGTATGTCTTATAAATTACTGATCAAGACTGAAAATAATTTTAGTAGTATAAGTACTGTAAATGTTTTGCTATTTCTAAATGGATAAAGTATATACAGAGAAGATATTATTATGATGCTTGTCCCCAACACATAGTGAGCATACAGACTGCGTGTGGTGTTCATCTACACAATCAAATTCTTTTAAAGTATCAATTTTCAAGTCATGATTCATAGCAAACTTCCTGTTTAACGCGTTCTCAAGTGATAACATATTATTGATACTTGTCAAATGTGAAATTAATCTTTGAATATGTGTTGTCTTTAATGACAATAAATGTACACATTTAAAAAATACATTTTCAGATTGCCCAGTCAATACTGTGATAGCAGTATTATAAATGTTGGATGTGTTCTAAAAAGTGCTTGTTATTCTTTGTGTTCATTCAAAATCATTTATGTAAAAAGAAACACAAATTTTAAGTACTAATAAAAAACACTGGTGATTTTGAAGTTTTTTTATGAAAGAAAACTTTTTTAAAATGAAGGAAATTAACTTTTTGTTTATCTTTTTTCAACTGATCAAAACACACTTTAGAAGAAAGGATACATGATCACTAGTTTCTATTGGTTTATAGTGTACTTTGGAAGAATACAAAATTTACAGTCATTTCAATCTTTAATACACTTCATGTTTTACTTCAAAACTGCTATGCTAACAATAAACGTATTTTGAACATGTGAAAAAATTTCTTACAGGTTATCCAGTTGAAAACTCCACAAAAATTGATTTTGTATTTAAAGCATTGAAAGCACACTATTAAGTAACTAATAAAACATTTCTGTATTCCACAAAAAATTTAACTCAATTTAAAGCTTTTGAAGAACACTATTAAATAATGCTAACAATGCACGCAATATCAACTTGAGTATTAGTGTTGGTTAGTGCACTTGCTTTAAGTAAACTAAAGTACTACTCAAGTAAAAACATATTTGTAATTAGTCCATTCCTAATATTTTTCTTGAAAATGCACTAAAAATGAACTTGATAATAGTGCATGAAACTACACCAAATTTTAACTTATATTTAAATCATACATAGCACAGTATTAAGTAATACACTATTAACAAATTTCTGTATATTTTAGGTGTAGTATACTTTGTCTGAATACACTTAATATCAATTTAAGTATTAGTGCTGTGAAAATGAACAGACTCGAAGGTTTGGGGCAGCCACCCGTATAATATACTTGGCTGCAGAAGGTTTTTTTGAATAGCACAGAGATGTTCACAATACTGAGCCCAAAACAGAACTGCTGAGGGTTTGCAAAGATGGCGTCTTTAAAGGATTAGACCGGAAGTGACATCGGGGAACCGGACGTGACTCTCTTCTGACTTCAGTCTGTGCATCGGAACCGGAAGTGACATTCTTCTGGGTGACAGAACCGGAAGTGATGTTCTTCTGGGCGCTGGAACTGGAAGTGACGTCAAGCTGGGTGCTGGAGGTGACGTCATCAGTTCTGAGTCAGACATGTTTTCCCACGGCTGGTCTGTAGAGATAACAGGAGAAGGTTTAGTGTACCCTAGCCTGGTGTGTAAGTACCCTCCCTTGGTCCTAACTCACACGTGTGTGACAGTGCATATTAGTATATTTCAATTAAGTACACTGAAGTACTAGTAACACTGACAATACACTTCTGTTTAATACACTAAATATCGGCTTATGTATTAGTGCTGATTAGTGCACTTACTTTAAGTAAACTAAAGTACTACTCAAGTAAAAATATATTTGTATTTAGTCCATTTCTAGTGCATTTTCTTGAAAACAAAATTTACCTTATATTTAAAACATACATAGCACAGCATTAAGTAATGCACTAATAAAACATTTCTATATATTTTAGGGGTAGTATACTTTGTCTGTATACATTTAATATCAATTTAAGTATTATTGTAAATTACTGTATTTAGATTTTGCACACTGAAATACCACTGAAGAGCAAATATACTTTTAATTAGTATATTTGTATTATGTTTTCTTTGCATTTATTTTTAAAAACAATAATGTGCTGGAAATGTACTTTCAGATATTAAAGTATATATTTTAGTATAATTAAATATATTTCATTTTTACAAGTTGAATCTTGCCTTGGATATATTTTGAAAAATTTTAAAAAAGATAAATGCACTTGATGAAAGATTTTAAGTGGAATAATTGAATGCTTTGCGCATATGGAGTGTATTCTATGCGTGATCTTTTCCCTACCACCCTGGGATCTTTGAAAGGAATGAACTTTAAAATGTTTTTATATATTATGGAGTAGCCAAAAGAAAAAGAAGAAGAAGAGATTCTATCTGAGTCTTCAAGACTAATCAGCGTTTCTTCTAGAATAGAAATAGGTGAAAGGTAAGATAAATTGAGGTTCTGTTTAGCAAAGTTTCTAATTTGAAAGTAGTAGAAATGTTGTGTTGATAAGAAGTTAATTTTGAAGCATAATTGTTCCTAGGATGCAAAGACAATATCTATGTACAATTCTCTAAGTGTTTTAATTTCAGACATTTTCCAAACATTAAATACTGTAGGTTTGAGAGGATAGAAAAAGGTGGTTGTCATGTACAGGTGCAACAGATAAAAGCTTCTCTGTATTGAAGTACTTCCTACATTGGCTCCATATTCTGAGTGATTGAAGGGAAACTGGATTAATAGTGCATTGATGATAATTTCTATTTACTGGGGCATAAAGCAAGGAAAAGAAAGAAGTACTGCAAGATTTTAATTCTATTGCAGACCAAGCTTGTGTATGTTCATCGATCTGAATCAATGTCCTGGAGCCTCATGCATAACATCGTGCATAGAATTCACACTAAAACTTGGCTTACGTACAAAGTGGAAATGTGCGTACGCCAACTTCCACATTCTTCCACTTGATAAATCCCGATTAGCGTGAAAAGTAACGGTTGTGCACGCGCCTGTGACCCCACCCCGACTCATCCCAGAATAATGCCTCTTTGAATATGCAAATCAACATAAATAACCCCTTATGTTTTGCATTCTATGAAAAGACAATGGCAAAAGCACTGGGAAAAAGTAGAATTTCAGCGAATACCAGGTAGAGGCAAGGAAAAACTTATTATTTGTTGGTTTAAGCAGTGTTATAAACAACAAAAGGAAATTGATCAAGTGACAGAGTGGTGGAGAAAGTTCAAGTTCAAAAAGTTGCACAGTGTGCAACATAAATAAGTGGTCAGATATTAAAGTTGCTGTGAAAAGGACAGTCGTAGCCCATCATCTGAGTGTCATATGGAAGCATATTAGAGTACAGAAAAAAGAAGAAAAAACTGGGACACAGTGTGAAAAAAGGTTGAAATTTCCACTTTAATCATGTAGTTTATTTTGTCATTAAAGTGGAATGTCATAAACTTCATCTTAAAATCATTTAATTTAATAGTTTCTCAAATCCCATCGGAACTAAAGTGGCACATTAAATGCTTCATATTCTATGTGTTATTCAATGTACTCTTATGTGTGTGAATCACTATGTGTTTCGTAAACGGACTTTCTTTTACGCCGGCAGGACACTGAATATATTACATTCATGATGTCACAGCTCTCTGAAAAATTTAAATACTAAGATGTATCCTTAATATTATTTTCATGATGATAGAAATTAAAGCATGTATAAAACACTGAAGCACGTTGGCACAGTGGTAGCGACAAGCTGGCACCCCTTCCAGAGATTGTTCCTGCCTCCCGCAAGATGCTTGCTGCTCCATGCACGACCTTCAATAAAATAATTTATTGCAGCAGTACTATCTCTTTCAAACATACTAACCCCTGATTCCTGTCCTTCCTTTTCTTTCTCCAAGTAACCAATCACCATACAATCAGCTGTTTAATAAATGTCAAGCCATCTGTAAGCTTAGAACACGGATTCTTTAAAACATTTAAGGAACTTTGAAATATCTTCATAGTACATGTTTAATTATTCCATCCATCTATCCATCCAGGGTCGTGCCAGCCCCAGCAAGCATACAGCGCGAGGCAGGAACAAACCCTGAATGGGGCACCAGCTCATCGCTACAGCTGCCCACCGAGTCCATCCATCCATTCATTATCCAACCCACTATATCCTAACTACAGGGTCATGGGGGTCTGCTGGAGCCAATCCCAGCCAACACAGGGCACAAGGCAGGAAACAAACCCTGGGCAGGGTGCCAGCCCACCAAAGGGAGCACACAAAAGCCAAGCACACACTAGAGACAATTTAGAATCGCAGAGCACCCAGAGGAAATCCACGCAGATACGGGGAGAACATGCAGACTCCACGCAGGGAGGACCCAGGAAGCGAACCCAGGTCACCTTACTGCGAAGCAACCACTGTGCCACCCCCCACTGAGTCCACGCTTATTTAATCATTAACAATATTCATTATTTAAATGAAGTTAAAAATGTATCTGCATAATGTAATATACAGTATATACTTTACTGCATGATATCAAGAGCTCCAAGAAGACAGTGCCTGGAAATCTAAATCGACTTAGAAGCCAGTCATTATCATCTGTAAATACGTGCTCTCAATTGAATTGAATTCCTTTATTGTTATTATTTGATACAATGAGATTCAATATGCATATCCTCCATAAACTTCTTTTCATATAAAACTGTAAAATAAAAACAATAATAATAAGGTAAAAAACAATGAAAAATATACAATATGAAGGCATAAGAGGCTCAGGTTCTGCAATATTATAACTGTAATGCAAGTTTACAGTGAGGTGATTGTACCTATAAGTACAAACAGTTCTACCAGGAGCACTTGATGGACTGATTGAGTGCATTTATAGCTCTTGAGATGAAACTTTTTCTGAACCGGAAGGTCCATACAGAAAAGGTCATACATGGCTGAGGCAGAAGCTGTATCCCGATATTTCTCCTGCTCTTGACACAATCTCCCGTACAGCTTTCCGATCAGCTGCTGTACAGCTGTAATTCCATACTCAGGCACATTGGGTTAAAATACTTCAAGTGGTGCACTGATAGTAACAATGCTAAAGTGGCTATGGTATTTGGAATAGTTTGGCCATTCGGTGCACAATTATATGGTTACAGGTTGATTACAATCAGATGACTTGAATTAAAAAATGATATGCAGTTAATTTCAGGGTATTTGATAAAGCTGCGTCAGGGATTTGAATCTAAAAAATAAAGAGAAACTACACAGGAACAGAAGCACTGCTTTGACATTGGGTGCTGCCAGTTTGCAAAACCAAGTGGAAAATTTGTGTACGCCAGGGATTGAGCTGGTGAGAAAATGGCTTCACCCCAACTTTAGTTTTTATACATTGCGATGTGAGCATGGAAACAGGCGTACGCAACATTTTTGTGTGTACACACTGTTTATACATGAGGCCCTAGGTCTTTTCATCTTGTGCTCCCCAGTAATAAAATTGAAAGTTAGGTAGTGCCATGTCCCTTTCTGCTTTAGGTCATTGTACAGTTGCCTCTTTGGATGCATGGATATTTTGAATTCCAAATAAATGAGGTTATGATTGAATTTATTTTCTTAATAAAATGATTTGTTAAAGTATATGGAGATGCTTTGAAATAGAAAAAGAAGCTTGGTAAGGATATCCACCTTGACAGTGCTGATTCTCCCTGCTAATGTGAAATGGAGTGTAGACCATCTATTCTCACCTTGTTTTTGTTTTTTCCATGCAGATAACAAAAGTTTGTTGAAAAAGAGCTTCATATTTACTTCTGATATTTACCCCTAGGTATTTAATTTCTTTTCCTAAGATAAATGGGAAGGTGTTCAGTTTAATAGTGTGTGCTAGAGAGTTCACTGGAAAAAGCACACTTTTATTCAAAGTGATTTTCAGTCAGGATATCTTTTGAAATTCTACTAGTGCTTTTAGGACTGGTGGCATGGAATTTTGTGGGTCTGATATATACAGTACCATAACATCTTTATGTCATGAGATTTTCTGTTCAAGTCTTTCTCTAGTAATCCCCTTTATCTCTGATGCATTTCAAAAGTAAACAGCCAATTGCTGAATCACAATGGTGATAGGGGGCATCCTTGTCTAGTACCGCATTCTAGTTTGAAGTAGTCAGAAATAATGTTGTTAATACAAACTGAGGCTTCTGGAATGGTATAAAGTACTTTGATCCACACACATATGTTTGGGCCAGGCCCAAATTTCTGCAATGTGGCATATTGGTAGTCCCATTTAACCATATCAGATCCCTTTTCTGAATCTAAAAATAATAAGATCTCTGGGATGTTAGATTAAATGGGTGAATATATTACATTAAACAAGCATTGGAGATTAGAAGGTAAATGTCTGCCTTTAATAAATCTGGGTTGGTCTAGTGATATTATAGAAGGAAGCACTTTCTGCATCCTTTAGCTAGCACTTTGGAGATTTTCCATTATTCAGAATTGAGATTGGTTTGTATGATGCACATCGTACTGAGTCTTTTTGTTCTTAGGAAAGATAGCAATTAATATTTGGCAAAAAGTTTGAGTTAGAGTTTTGTTGTCTCTAACTTCTGTAAATGTTGCTAATAATAGTATTGCTAATTTATTTGAAAATTTTTATAAAATTCCATTGTGTAGCCACCAGGGCCTGCTGCCTTCCCACTTTAAAGTGAGTTCATAGTGTCTAGTATTTCTTAGAGTGTCAGAGGTTTAAACAGTTACTCTGCACTAAGAGTATCTAGCTGTGGTATCCGTAATGCATCAAAAACTGATTAAGTTGTGCCTTATCTTCTTTAAACTGAGGACAATATAAGGACTTATAGTGCTCTCCAAATGCATGGGTTATATTTTTATGGTCATTAATTTTATTTCCATCTGTGTTGGCAATTACTGTTATTGCATTGCGGACTACCTGCTTTTGGATTTTTTGAGCTAAGATTTTATTAGCCATCACTTCCTATTCATAATAAGGATGTTGTGATTTAAACATGAGTTGCTCCATTTCTTTAGATGTTAAAAGGTTACATTCTGATTTCAAAATCTGTCTTTTCCTATAAAGTGCCATATTTGGAGACCTAGTGTATTATTGATCTATTCTGGTAATTTTGCTGATTAACTCTGATGCCTTCTTAGTTTCCAATTTATTTTTGCGAGAAAATGAGAAAGAAATAATCTGTCCTCTTAAAAATACCTTCAGAATTTCCAAGAGTATTCCTGAAGATATATTTGTCTCTAGATAAGTCTCTCAATTTGCTTAGATATAAATTCTTTACAGTTCTCATCAGCTAATGACAACTAATTCCAGATATGAGGTAAGTGTATAGGGTACAGTAATTTAAGTTCCATGATAACAGGGGCAAAGTCAGAGATAACAATAGCGTTGTACTTGCAAGATTTGATGGTGGACAAAAAATGACTGTCTAAGAATAAATAATCAGCTCTTGAGTAACAATGATGTACTGATGAGAATAAGGAATATACTCTTAAATTTGGATTTAAAAATCTTAGTGATCCATTACACACTGTGTGATTATTTTTGCAGTATTAGATGTTATGGATACTGTAGCTGAAGAACTATCTAGATCTGCATTTAAAACAGAATTAAAGTCT
>JANRMT010062856.1:35178504-35216072 GCA_026402145.1 Polypterus bichir lapradei
AATTGATGTCTTTTTTGGGTAGTCCTGAGTGGAGTGCGTTACAATAATCTAGCTGACTGAAAACAAAAGTGTGAACTAAATTCTCAACATCTTGTAATGTTATAAGAGGTCTAACTTTTGCTGTATTTCTTAAGTGAAAAAATGCTGTCCTAGTAATCTGATAAATATGTGATTTAAAATTCTGGTCAGAATCAATAATTACCACTAAATTCTTTACCTACATCTTGACTTTTAATCCTAATAAATCAAGTTTATTTCTAATACCGTCATTATATCCATTTTTGCCAATCACTAAAATTTCTGTTTTCTCCTTATTTAGTTTGAGAAAATTACTACTCATCAATTCAGAAACACAAATAAGACATTGTGTCAGTGAACCAAGAGAGTCGGGGTCATCAGGCGCTATTGATAAATACAGTTGTGTGTCATCAGCATACCTGTCGTATCTTACGTTATGCCCCAAGGTAATCTGACCTAATGGAAGCATGTAGATTCAAAAGAGCAGTGGACCCAGGATAGATCCTTGTGGAACACCATATAGAATATTATATGTCTTTGAAGTATAATTACCACAACTAGGGCGGCACAGTGGTTTAGTGGGTAGTGCTGCTGCCTCGCAGTTAGGAGACATGGGTTCGCTTCCCGGTTCCTCCCTGCGTGGAGTTTGCATGTTCTCCCCGTGTCTGTGTGGGTTTCCTCCGGATACTCCGGTTTCTTCCCACAGTTCAAAGACATGCAGGTTAGGTGCATTGGCGATCCTAAAATTGTCGCTGGGTGTGTGCCCTGCGGTGGGCTGGAGCCCTGCCTGGGGTTTGTTTCCTGCCTTGCGCCCTGTTTTGGCTGGGACTGGCTCCAGCAGACCCCCGTGACCCTGTAGTTAGGATATAATGGGTTGGATAATGGATGGATGGATGAATTACCACAACTAACAAAGAATTTTCTACCTGTCAGGTAGGATTCAAACCAATTTAAGACACTGCCAGAGAGGCCCACCTATTGACGAAGGCGATTTCTAAGAATATTGTGGTCAATGGTATCAAATGCTTCACTCAGATTTAAGAGGATGAGAACAGATACATGACCTCTGTCTGCATTTTCCTGCAAGTCATTTACTACTTTAATGAGTGCAGCTTCCGTACTGTGATTTGTTCTGAAACCCGACTGAAACTTATTAAGAATAGCATGTTTATTGAGGTGGTCATTTAGCTACATAATGACTGCCTTCTCTAGGATTTTACTTAAGAAAGGCAAGTTAGATATAGGTCTAAAAATTTCAAAAGCAGAGGAGTCGAGATTATTTTTCTTGAGCAGGGATTTAACTACAGGCAGTCTTAAGACAGTCTGGGAAGACCCCCATATCTAATGATGAGTTTATTATTTCAAGAATACTATCAGTTAGCACACCGGATGCTTCTTTGAAAAAAACTTGTTGGTATTGGGTGAAGGAAGCAGGTGGAGGGTCTCAGTTGAGAAATAATTTTATATAAATCAGGTAAATCTATCCTGGTGAAAGGATTTAATCTGTTTAAAATGGAGTACTGGGGTTTAACAGGATCAGCATTGGGTAGATTTACTATATTATTTCTAATATTATTAATTTTATGATTAAAAAATATAGCAAAAGCCTCACAAGTTTCACTGGAAGTTTTTTGGATGCATTCCATTGAGTGACCAGGGTTTAAGCAAACAATCAATTGTAGAGAATAAAACTCTGGGATTACTAGTGTTGTTATTTATTATTTTAGAGAAATAGCACCACCTCTCAAGACGGAATATGCTGTTGTATTCTGTTATTTTAGCCTCCAATATCTCATAGTGGATAATCAGTTTAGTTTTTTTTTTCTCCATTTGCACTCAGCTCTTCAGCATGTTCTCTTTAGATCAGACACTGTTTGAGTCTTCCATGATGTAATAGTGCTAGAGGATTTTTTAACTGTCTTTTCAGGAGCAACTATGTCAGCAGCAGCTCTCACTTTAGTATTAAAATTTACCACCTAACTATTTACATTATCCTTGCTATTGTAGTAAGCACTGCAAACAGACTGTTTGCTTAGAATGTTTATAAACTTTGAAGCTACAGATGAATCAAAGAAGCATTTTTTGACAATATACTTCTCATGAATTTTTTCTATCATTATTTCTATTTTAAATAGTAAGAGAAAATGGTCTGATAAACCAGTATCAATTATCTGCTTAACATCAACTTTTAGTCCTTTAATAATTACTAAATCCAAAGTGTCCCATGCTTTGTGTGTTGGCTTACTAACGTGCTGGCTCAAATCAAAAGAGTCCAGGAGGTTCATAAATTCTTTTACTTTCGTGTCACACTGATTATCGATATGAAAATTAAAGTCACCAACTGTTAGGAACATGTCAAAGTTCGTAATTATACATGACACCAAGTCTGAGAATTCCTCAAAGAAAGACGCATTGTATTTAGGAGGTCTATACATGGTCAATACTAGAGACTGAGAAACTCCATGAATAACAATGGCAGGATACTTGAAAGACTTCAGTGTACCAAATTTGACATCTTTACACTTTAACCAGCTCAAGTAATTGTTTGCTAAACTGCTGCCTTTCTTACCTTGGCGATCCGCATGAGCAAAGCTGTAATTCGGAGGCTCAGATTCGATTAAATCAGCCACACCATCAGAGCTAAGCCACGTTTCACTTAATACAATAAAATCGATTTTCCTATCACAAGTAAGATCATTGATGGAAAACGTCTTGTTGGTTAATACTAGAACATTTAATAAGGCCAAATTTAATGTCTTTGAGGAGCAGAACTGAATTCTAAGAGCATTATGGGTATTCGAGATAGAAAATAAATTATTCATATTACCACTGCTCTGTGTGTATTTGTTATTTAATCTATAGTCTGTTTTTATAGTTTAAATAAATTGCTCACCTAGAGGTGTAATTGTAGTTAAATTATTCATATTTATGCTGCTTTCTGCATTTTTTACATACTTTGAGGTTAGTTATGAGAGTATTGATGCAGTGCACTTTTGAGGAAGATTTTGCAATAGAATTATCATGTCCTAGCATGGCATTACGGAAAGGGTTAGGAGTAATAATACAGAGTCAAGAGAGATTAATTACTTTAGAGATGTTTTTGGAAAAAACCCATGCGCCGAATCTATTAGGATGCAGAACATCTCTGGCCTCTCCCAGAAGAGGTCCCAGTTGTCCACGAACCCAATGTTTCGTCCCTCGCAGAAGCCTTTTAATCAGATGTTTAATGCCAGCAGACAACTGTAGTACTCGTTTAATTTTCTAACCAGTCGTAAGGGACCCGAGATGAAGATTCTTGCAGTCGTGGTCCTCTTTTTCATTGCTTTAATAAGTGCTGTGAAGTTCGCCTTGAGAATCTAATGACTGTCGGTATCTCATGTTGATTACCCCAGCATGTATTACAATGGATCCCACTGCCCTGTTCTTGTGCCTCTCGAAGACTGTCGGAGCTCTTCTCATGACATCTCGAAAATGAGCACCCGGAAAACCAATTAGAAATATATCACCTGGGGTTGAAGGCAAACTGGGGGAGCGGAGAGAGTCGAACCAATTCTGGGTGGAGATGCTTACCTATGCTGATGGAGTGATTTAGCCTTAAACCCCCGCCTGCATAGCTGAAACAGGCCGAGTTCCTCATTGTTGATGTTGTTGCTCTGACAACGAGGCGTGGAGGTATAACTCATTTGGCCTTGAAAACCATGGTTTGCTTTGACGATTTCAGATGTTGAGGAGGATTCTTTCAGTAGACGAGCCTTCAAGTCCCTCAGGTGCCTCCATCTGAACAGGAGTTTCTGGATCTGGGTATTGAGGGCCTGGAGTTCTTCGACATCGCAGTCCATCTCACTATTGGCCAAAGTCGGCTTCTGCTTCCGCTTCGTTTCCTAGGAAAGAAAGAGAGAGAAAGGGTTAGAGGATATTAGGTTAGAACAGTTTCTAACCTCAGTCATCAAGCATTACAATGAGTAATCCCTTGGCCAACTTAGATATACTGTGCCAATGACTGACATTCTCAAGTCAAACCAGCGGTACCCAAGGATTCTCTGAAGAGACACAGTACTGAAGGAGTCCAGTCTTTGTCACAGGATAGCATCCAAGTCTCGCAACTATATAGTAAGACAGGAAGCATCAGGACTCTAAAGACTTAGACCTTTGTCCTTTTGCAAAGATATTGGAAGCACAACAACCCCATTTCCAGAGACCTCGTGACACCCCATGCTCTCCCAATTCATCTGCTGACTTCATAGGAAGAGTTATAAGAGACATGAATGTTACTGCCAAGGCAAGTAAACCTCTTGACAAGGTTGACACTCTTTCCACAGGCAGGCACGCTGCTGATGGCTGTGCCCAAGAGGTCATTAAAAGCCTGGATCTTGGTTTTTATCCATTTTATACATTCACAATACCAGACACTTAGACTCCTCACTCAGTCTTTTAAGGGCCCCGATCACAGCATCCATTGACTCTGCAAAGACTGAAGCATTGTCTGCGAAGTCAACATCAGTGAATATCTTTTCAACAACAGATGCCTCACAGCTGCTGAACCACATGACCCTGCACAACATCCAGTCCATGTAAGCATTGAACAGAGTAGGAGCAAGAACACACCACTGATGAACCACAGACTCACAATACCAGTGTACTGGCCAGCCATGATATCCAGTAACTTCAGGGTGAACCTGCAGTCTCAGGATGTCCCACAGGGCAGTTCAATCAACTGAGTCGAATGCTTTACGAAAATCAACAAAGAAAGAAATTCTACCAATATTCACGTTTGCGCTCCATGAGAACCCTCAGTGCAAGGATGTGGTCATGGTAGACTTCTTAGGCGTAAAGCCATACTGCTCTGGTCACTAGTAGGTGAGCAAGCGGTCACGGATCCTATAGAGGATGACCCTGGCAAGGACCTTACCCAGCACCTAGAGCAGTGTTATTCAACTGTAGTTGCCAGAATCCAAGCGATCAGCCTTCCCTTTCCAGATATGGGCAATAAGTCCATTTTCCAGTCAGCTGGAATGACACCCGTCTCCCAAATGGATCAAAGATTGCTTGCAATGCCAGGAGGACAGCCTTACCACCAGCTTGGAGAAGTTCACCCCGGATTCCACAGGTCCCTGCAGCCTTCTCTACCTTCAGCTGATTCACCACCTTTGCAATGTCAGTGAGACTGGGTGGTTCACAGATAATTGGAGGATGAGCGTAAAAAACTGCAGACCTAGAGATGCCCAATGTTCTAGCTGAAGGATCAGCTTTAAATAGCTGCTCAAAGAAGCCAACCCAGTAGATCACAATTTTAGCGGATGTACGTGATGCTTTGATTCCTCTGTTAGCAGGACATGGGTCACTAGATAAATGGCTTCTTTTCTGCCCTCAGAGCCCTCACAGCTGTCCTTCTCAGTTTCCAATATAAACCAGAGTTGTCAAGCCATGCGCTGCGACTCCTCTCTATGATATCCAGGGTGCCCTGTGAGATCAAACACCTTTTCTGGGCACGCTGGTAACACCAGCACAACACTCAGCAACCTACAGGGTCTTGTCATGGAGGGTCTCCCACTTCACATTAAGATCAACAGTCACACCCAAGTCTGTAAGTTCCTCACACAAACTGTGTGCAAAACCATTAGAAACCATTTATTGCTCTGGTCGCTCTGATAGCTGTCATACGTAGGGAGTAGCTGTTGCTGTGGCAGATCGGCTTCTTCTGATTATGTCCAATATCACTCCTTTCAACGAATGTATTATGAAACTCAGATTAAGGCACTCTCTGGATGTTGTCTCAGTGTATGTGACTGTGGTGAGTGGTGTCTTGGTGAGGGAGACATTTTATTCATAGCTTCGCTCAGTGGTTGATGGGTGCCCGTGAGGTGAAACTCTCCTGTTCTTGGGTGATTTCAGTGCGACCACTGGCACTGACAGGGCTGCCTATGAGTATTGTATTGGTCCCATGGGTCTGGCAACAGTGGTGAAAGTGGCTCCGTTTTGCTTGACTTTGTAAAAGGTCAGAGGCTGCAGATTCTTGTTCCAGCGACCTGAGCTGCATTGTTGGACTTGGTACCTCAATACTGGTTGTGCATTGAAGGAGATCGATCATGTCCTCCTGGGCAGAAGCTGGAGGCTTTTACAAGTCTACAGTTGTATAGTTGTATAGTCTACAGAAATGCCCAGTTTGTGAATTCTGACCAAAGACATTTTGTTGCTACTCTGAAAATCCAGCTTAGGTCCAGTAAGCTACCACATACTAGGAGAATGAGGCTGGACCTGGCTAGACACCAAGGTCAGGCTGTACTGTGAAATTGTCACTTATAAGTATGTGCAATTTCAATCACTTTACAGTTAGTAAATACCTACACTTTATTATAGGCTGTTTGTACCTTGTTAGCATACTTAAGGTTATGACAATTTTTGTTATATGTGTATTTTTTGTCTTCTGTTGTAACCCTGTGCACTTAAAAATAATGTTTTGTGTGGCATTTTATGGTTCTTTAATGTATTGTGTGGTTTCTCATTGAACTAATAATAATAATAATAATAATAATAATAATAATAATAATAATAATAATAATACATTTTATTTAATAGGCACCTTTCTTAACACTCAAGGTCACTTTACAATGAAATTAAACAACATTAATAAAATAAAAACAAAGAGAACGATAAATCAAAAAGCAATAAGGTACAGAGGTAATAGCAAACATACAAAGATAACAGGCAGTAACAGTGTTAAATTCATAGTTGGTATGCCAGTTTGAAAAGATAAGTTTTGAGGGAAGTTTTAAAATGTTTTATTGAATAGAGTTGACGGATATGAGAGGGAAGAGAATTCCAGAGTTGAGAACCACTATGAGAGAATGCTCGAGCCCCCATAGGACAGAGTTTGATGTGTGGTACAGAAAGTAGAGCTGTAGCTGAGTATCTGAGTGAGCGAGAGGGAGTGTAAGCCTGAAGAAGATTAGTGAAATAAGGAAGATATGTTAATATTGTTAATTAAAATAGAAGAATGGTTAACCTTAGCAAGTGTGGATTTAGAACCAATGAGGAGCACCTCCATTTTTTTGCTGTTTATTTGGAGAAAATTGAGAGTCATCCATGACTTTATGTTTTTGAGACATGCCATAAGAGTAAAGTGGACTTAGTGGATAGATATAGCTGTGTGTCATCAGCATAACAATAAAATTTAATACCATGATGCCAAAAAATATTACCTATTGAGAAGATATAAATGAGAAAAAGAGCGGCCCTAAAACAGAACCCTGCAGAACTCCCTGAGTAAAGACTGCATTCTCAGATTTTAAGCCCTTAACTTGAACAAATTGCCTCTTATCATTGAGGTAGGAAGAAACCATTGGAGGAGAAGGCCACAGACTCCAAAAATAGTTAGTCTTTTCAAAAGTATCTGATGAGATATGGTGTCAAACACGGAGCTGAGGTCAAGAAGCACAAGAATTGATGAAAGTCCCATGTCAACTGCCTGGAGAAGATCGTTTGTGATTTTAACCAGGGCAGTTTCTGTGCTGTGTTTAGGACAAAACCCAGATTGAAACTGTTCAAAAAGGTTATTTTTTGAAAGATGGTACTGAAGTTGGGAGGCAACTATCTTTTCGAGAACTTTAAAAATGAATGGAACATTTGAGATAGGCCGATAATTGTTAAGGATATTAGGGTCGAAACCAAGTTTTCTCAGAAATGAAGTAATTGAGGCTGTTTGTTGTGAGAGGGGGACTGTACCTGTAGTAAGGGAAGAATTAACTATAGTAGTTATCATGGGGGAAATATGTGATCGACAGAACTTATAAAGCTTGGATCTAATTGGCATGTGAAAAAATTACATTTTGTTATAAGCTCCGAGATATCATTTACATCTGGTAAACTGAAATTTGAGAATAGAGTGGTTGGTAAGGGAATATGGGTGATTGTAGAAAGTATGTCATTTTTCTGCAGAAAATGAGGAAGCAAGTTGCTGGTGAATTTTTTCAAGTTTTGAGTTGAAAAAATACAAAAACGTACAGCAGTATTTAACAGAAAGGTTATGGTAAGCAACATTTTGTGGTGGTGTAATTAGCCTATTTTTTGTAGAAAAAAAAGCTTGAGTATTTTTCCCTCATATATTGATAATGTTAGAATAGTATGCATTTTTTTGCAGCAGAGAGAGCATTTTTGTATTTTAACATATGATCTGAATACATTTCCTTGTGTACAATACAACCTGTCTTTTTAGTTAGGCACACCAACTGTTGGACCATGGATTTGAGCTGACGGAGTTCAGATGTAAACCAGGGAGCAATGCAAATAAATGAAACAGTCTGTGTTTTTAAGGGAGCTAGTGTATCGAAGGCATTGTAATAGTCTACTAATTCTGATGGTGGGGTAGCAGAAGGAGAAAGAGGCTGGAATTGCAATACATTTATATGGCTCTCTGGGTTTACATAATTTGTAATTTCATTACAAAATGAAATTACACGCTGAACCTTTATTTTACTGAGAGGTAAGCTATCATCAAATGTAATCATTTTATGATCTGAAATGGGTAATTCAGTAGCAATAAGATTGTGAGGTATGATACCAGAGCTGCAAACAGAGTCTAAAATATGACCCTTATTATGAGTCGAAAAGTTGACATATTGAGTTGAATTAAAACAGTCAAGGATTTCAAAAAAATCATTTATGAGTGTATCAGTTGTGGCATCAAAGTGTATGTTAAAATCACCCATAAGGATGACAATAGTAGACATTGCACACAAAGTTGTTAAAATACTAAAAAGTTCTGCAATAAAAACACTTGATAGTTTAGGAGGTCTATATAAAACAGCAATTATAATAGGTGAAGGTCTGCAGAGTTTGCCAGCTAACAGTTCAAAGTATGGATATGCTGGAAGAGGTATTGGTCATAATTTTAGGACTTTGTGGTGAATTATTGCGAGACCGCCTCCCCTCCCCAAAGACGTAAGACTCCCCCATAAGACATAAACAGTCCATCTTAGTGTCTATAATAAAATCACCAATCAGCAGAGCTTTGTTAGAGATAGATGGAGTATTAAATAATCCAAACATCAAAGTGTCTATGAACATATATTCCGGTGATTTTACCAGAGGAATCAGCACGTTATGATCAAAACATTGCTCAAAAATATGTGGTGTGACAGATAGAGGGCGCTATCGTCCTCTTGAACCCTCAGACTATATGCCAGACACCAGATAAAAGTCCAATAAGTTGACTTTTTACTAATTTTCAGTGCACAAAGCACCCTCCTCTCCACAATACTCATATAAATACACCACAATACAATAATCAATCATCACTCCACCACTCCCAGACACATTGCCACCCTTCCACCAAGCTCAGCTGAACCCTCTGGGTTTCCCACAATCCTTTATAATCCTTGACCCGGAAGTGCTTCTGAACCTGCAGTCCATGTGACTTCCTAGCACTCCCGGGTCAGATAAAAACTCCTCTTCTTCAATCCGGAAGCATGTCATTCCCTTTGTCCATGTGACTCAGACGTAGTTCTGGGTTGTAGGGAAAACCTTCGTTGTTCCTCCCTGCAGCACCTCCTAATGGCCCCCGTGGTATCCAGCAGGGCTGTGGATAAAAACTCCATGGTCCATAATTCCCTGCTGGCATTTGGGGCACCTCCATGCTGCAGGGAGGGCTCCACCTGGAGGACTGAGGGTATTGGCCGGGATGACTGGCCGGCCATATTCCACAGTGGACAAGTGCATCCTTCAAACCACAGTGAAGGAAAAGAGCCGCTGCTACTCCTTCTGGGACAAAAATGACGACAAGAGCCCCGGTGAAAGTACTTTGGTCATCGGAGAATGCCACAGTTGAGAATGACAAGTCTACTATCACACTCAGGTTCTTATCATAAGGAGTATGTTCAAGTGTTAAATCTCCCATTTTGTATTCAAATGAAACATTTTTAGTACCTGCATATGATACCTTACATTTACTTATATTTGTGATTCAAAATTAGCTACCATTTCATCCAGTATAGTTTGGTATCATCTGCCAGCTTAACTACTGTATCTTCTTATTTATAATCCTATCCAGATCATTTAAATATATTAAAAATAGCAGCTGTTCCTGCACTGACCCTGAAGGGACACCACTTTTAACATTACACAATTCTGATAAGGCTTCTTGGGAACAAAACCCTTTGCTTCCAGTATTTTAGGCAATTTTTGCACCCATCCACTCACAATGCCTCAAATTCCCACTTTGTTTAGTTTGATATCCAACCTCTCAAGTGGAAAATTTTCATAAACCTGCTGAAAGGTTAAGATACTTTCCTATGTACCACTCTGAGTGCATACTTTTGTTGCTTCCTCATAGAATTCCAACATTTTAGTAAAACACGACCTTCCTCATTTGAACCCCTGTTTACTGTTCACTACCATGCCTGTTCAAGCCATGTGATACTCAATCTTTTCCTTAATAATTCCTTCCATTAATTTACTCATGATGCATATTAACACTAGAATCCCTAAAGCCTAAGAAAAAACTCCTAATCCTGATTCACCTTAAATTCCTTTGCACCTCTCTATTAGTGTCTTTTGTTTTGTAAATGTGTCGATCAGCACAAGCAGCCTGCTATCCCATCCCCCATACTGCAAGGACAAAATTTTCTCCCAGCTCAAGTCTTGTTTATCTGGGTATGAGGTGCCTGGAGTTGTATAAGGTAAATAATATACCATTATTTGGAACACATACATTTCATGTGTGTTCCATGTCTACAACGATTTATGTAAATGTAGGATGACAGGAAACCCAAGAAATGCAAGAAACATTGAACATATACCTAAAACAAACTTTGTTCATATTATAGTACTAATGACAAAATTTTGGCATGAAGTGTATAATTTGTGAAAACTGAAGTCCAAATATCAAATAAACACTTTCACAAAAGGAACATGTATAACAAAACAAGTGTGCTTTTATTCAAGAATATAACCAAAGAAAAAGAAATTGGGTTAGGGTACAATGCTGATACGACTACTTGGGTGGTGCAGTGGTAAGAAATGCTGATTCATAATCAAAAGGCTGTGGGTTTGATTCCGGCTGCTTCTCACAATTACCAGTTTGAATAGTGAGCTGCTCTTATTATTACTATTATTTTATATATTTATATTTAACTAAACTGGTTTGAAACAAATTGACCCCCACCCATGAGAAAGATAGGTAGGTCAGCAGAGTAGCCCTTCAATAATAGTAAAAATATGTAAATAAGTAAATAAAGACAGATAGAATAGAAACAAATGCTTATTCTAAAATTTTCTTTATCAGATCCTGCTTGGTTTTGAAAAAGTTTTGTACAGATCATCTAAGTGAGAATTTGATTTTTTTCCAATTTTAGATAACATATAACATCAGTTATCCACTGACGTAAAAGAGGTGAGTTAGGATTCAGATAGATAGATACTGTAGATAGATACTTTATTAATCCCAAGGGGAAATTCACATTCAGTTCTTCTAGTTGAGCAAGATAAGTCTAAGTAGCAATAGTGTAGTAAAGGCAGTTACAATTTCTTTGTTCTTCTCCACTTTAAGCCCATTTGGAAGTACACCAAACACAGCTGTTAGTGGATTACGAGGGACTGTGACATCCAAGCTGTCTGAGAGGCATTTAAAAAATTTTTGTCCAAAATTATGTTAATTTGGTGCATGCCCAAAACATATGGCCCATTCAGGGTGGAACTTGATTGCAATTTTTGCAGGTTGAACCTTGCCCAGGGAACATTTTGGACAATTTTAAATGAGAAAGTTGCGCTCGATATGTAATTTTAAGTTGAATAAATGTATGTTTTGCACATATAGATCTCAGGTGAATTCTGTGCATTGCTTCCTTCCATTCCTTTTCTGAAATGTTGAGTGAGAGATCTTTTTCCCACTGTACTCTGGGATCTTGATATCTTGATATAGGTAAAGTTTTCAATAAGGCTAGAGGCTAGTGATCAAACTAAAGGAAATGGCAGTTCACAGTGCATATGTATATAAAATTGACTCACATTTTCTATATTAGGAGATTTTAATCTAATTCTTTTTAATTGATACAAATTGTGGTGGAAAAAACTTAACTAGCAAGCTGGTTGCTGATGACAGTAAACTAGGAGATTTTATGTTGCAGAAGACACTTAAATAGGCATTGACAAGCAATGCTGGGTTAAATGGCTTGTTCTTATCAAATTTGTTATTGTGCCTTTACAACATTAGTGCTGAAAAGTTCACCAAAATGTTATGGGATATAGTTGGTCTGGTTTATTTTGTGCTAAGAACCTCAAATCAGGCCAAATAATGACCAAAATATTGTAACAGTTGATGATAATAATTTATTTAACTGGGGTGAATTCATTTTTCAAACTTAAAAACTTCACATTTAATTATATTGCAAATGAAAAATAATGTATAATCTCTCTACATAAGAACACAAACTACAGAAAACAATGTGAATGAATATGCTGTGCAAAATATACATCAATAAAAGAAAGACACTTTTCAGTGCTTTGATACTTTTCTGTCTTATAAAACCACAAGTTTTAATTTCTTAAAAATTATCACTGCAAAACGGTTTATTTATTTACTATTGCTTTTTAACCACATTCCTCCTAGTTTTCTTTTCTACCCTTTCAATCATTCAATCAAAATTATCTGTATTCATCAAATGAGTACCGTATATATATTTTTATTATACTAATAAGACTCCACTGCAGTGGACTGACACATTTTCTAGAGCTGTTTCCTGATTTTTTCCAGAGCTACCAAGACAGGCGTCAGCCCCATAACAACTCTGAATCACATTAAATAGGCTGGTATTTTACTTCACTATCTATAAGAAAATGTTCAACTGGCAGATTTCTTTCAAGGAAAATACCTTGAATGCAGAGTTCACATGCAGCTAACATGATTTCCAGAAGATGGCACTATAAGCCCTAAGGAAATTTAGAGGTTTAATTCCCTCAGGCTAAACAAAAGACATTCTCTATAGCATGCTGTTTACATGGCTGAAAAGTTGTCTTGCATTCCTTGCATCCTAAGATGGCAGAATTATTAATTTATTATTGTTTGCCCAAATTACATTTTAGGAATCATTCTCTAAAGACTCTAAACTTTGAACTTTAATCATAAAAGTTTATGTGTATTTTAAGTGAATGCAAAACTTTTGACATGAGCTTTAAGTGGAAAGCAGCAGACAAAGATAATGTGATTGCAGGAAGAAAATGACAAAGTTATTAATATTTACATAATAATAAATCATTCCATAGTGAGCACTTCATAAGCATGATTTTTTTTTTCAAAGAAGTACAATGTTATGTATATGTTACTAGTACTATAGTGTATTATTATTCATTATTATTCCTAAAAAGTAATTTATCAGCATTAGAAAAATTGCAAACATAGAATAGTTTTTCACTTGTTTACCTAAAGAATTATGTGTGGTAGTGTAAATATTAAAATACTATATACAGGGACAAACAAAAAACACCAGAAGGAAACAAAGATATTTGTTCTTTTAATCATTAATTTCAACTCAAATTCTAGGCCTGATCTCTCCATGTGTGGAGTTTTCATATTCATCTAATATAAACCTGTCTTTTCCTCCCACATTCCTAAATACATGCACATTTGGTTCAATGATGATTCTAAATGAGTCAATTGTGAGTGAGGATGTGGGTGTTTGCATGCATAAGCCCTGTAATGGATTGATGCCCTGTCTTGGGATGTTCAATATCATGCAGCAAGTACAGTACGCCCAAAAGAGGATACAGCAAAATTATATTGGAAAGACACCTAGAATTGACTTATTCTTTCAAATATTAAATTCCACAAAAGTCTGAGTTTAAAATTATTGTCATAGAATAAAATTTTTACTTGTATGTTTACCACAGACTTCTAACCACTAGTACAACATTATCAACAGGCAAAAAAAAAAGTATATAACATCATGCATTATCCACTCAGTCTTGTGTCCAATACTGCTACAATAGCCTCTGGCCCCCGAAAACTGAATTGAGTTAAGTTTGTGTGAGAGCTGAGTCCCCAGTTAATCAAATAATATGTCTGTTAAATAATTTCTCTATAGTATTTTTTTTTTGTGTTATTTCGTGACCAGAGTGAACCACACTCACTGGTCATGCCATGCTGTTTATACTATTTTTCTTGTAATCCCTTACATTCATTGCAGTGGCTCTGAACAGATGCTTGGTTGTCTCAAGAAGGAAAATAAATTCCCAGATGGAAGTTTCATAAAACACTGGAAAAAGATACAAACTCTGCACAAGCCAATTCACCTTGGATTTTCATTATATAGAATTGTAGTACGTGAAGATTAATTAATAAATTGGACTGAAATTTTTACTAAGCATGATGTTTCATATATTTGACAAAATAATTAAGTGGCTTGAAATTACTAAATTGTAATAAAAAACAAATGACCCGTGTATTGGCAATTTCCGTATCATTGTATGGGAGCGTGTCTCTTTTTAATAACCCATTCATCTGATTTTAATTCAAAAATTATTTTAATTCAATACACTTGAAAACACACCTTCATTTATTTTTATTTTCAAACTCCCATCGAATTACTAAACCAATTAAACCAGTTTTATAACTGAACACATCAATACACTATGTAATGCACAATTAAATGCACAGCATGTACTTCTCGAGACTGTCTGGAAGATCTATATACGGCACGTGTAATCAGGCTTAATCACCAACAAACCACTTTTTTGAAAACCCTCCCCCACTCTTAAAGTTTGCCAGATGGCATTTGACGAAGCTTATGCCGATTATCCAATTTTCATATGATTTCTAGGTTTTTATTTTAATAATCTCAATCGACTAATAAATTGCATAAGCGGCGGAGAAACCTTGTAACCAAAGTTTGAGATTTTTCCAGTCTCGTCAGTTATTTCAACAAAAGGTAGACATTGATTATAAAGTACACGATTCTCTTGATAGAATTAGGTTTTAATATATTTTCAAAATTGGAAATATGAAACTATAGGCCAGGAGAAAATAAACTTAAACTTTCATCTCTGTCATCGTATTCCACCACATTTCAGTAACTCCTCAACTATTCATTATTCCAGTACCTAGCCTCGCCCACTCAAGGTTCACCTGTCTGTGATAACAGTCTTAAAGCGCTTGCTCATCGTTTGACGAGGAGGTGATTGCACTACAGGGCATGCGCCTTGTGAGGCTCGCTCAGGCTAGTTTCCTGGGTGCAGATTGCGTCACATTTGTGCAGTAAAAGCGGAGAGGTTGTCAGGCGGCGACGTCGTCTTTATCCTAGATTTCTGGGATACTCTTTTAGTTCCGGCTGGGTTTGGAAAGAGAAGTGTAATCGTACAGTTGTCCTACTTTATGCTGTGGGAATATTTGATCCGGTCAAGCACAGAGTGCCATCTGAGTAGCCCCGCAGTGGGCGAAGCTGAAGAACACCAGTGTCTTTTTAAAAACATGAATAAGAATCACGGAGTGCCGAGCAGCAAGTCTCTGAGCGTTGTGGAAGTGAAGAGTAAGGTAAGTAGCCAGTTTCACGTTCCGCATAGTTGGAAAGGCATTCGATTATCTGCCCTCCTAAAGCTTTCTGATCTTGTTTTCCTTTGTGGATTTCAAGCGTTCGTCATGCGCGCCGTATTGTCGGTCATACATTTACTATCGGGAATTTTAGATCTACCTAGGAAGTTGCTGCGTGTAACATTTTTGATTAGGCACAAGGAATGTGCATGGCTTCTCGCCTTGTCTGTTGAGGCTGTGGTGCTAAAACGCCACCTGTCTTAGGTGTAAAATGCAGAATCTCTAAAATAGACGTAGACCGCACATTTACAAACGTAACCTAACGCTTTTGCCCAAAATTACCTGATCAAACCGAACGTGGCAACCGAATACAATAAATGCTTTTTTGGGCATAGGTGGTGAATTCAACGATAAGAAAATTATGACATATTTTATTCGGTGTTCCTGTTGACTGACAGACACTTTGTTTGGCTTGAGATTGTATCGGACTTTAATAATTGACCGGTTTTTCCGCCTTGCTTGTTCGTTAGATTTCTTGGAATTTAAGGAAATAGACTTTCAACATTTTCAAACATGTGTAGATGTAGTTTTTAACAGCAGGGCCAGAATAGCCATTTGGGTGCTGTTAATTGAGACCGCTAACGTGTGTGTGTTTTGATTTGTGTTCCAACACTCACTAAGGTAAAAGCATATGAATCATTAGATATAGCAACTTTTTACGGTACTCGTGTGTTATAACCCCGCTACAGACAAGGGAAAGACTCTGTCGTTTTTTTACATTTTTATTTACAAAAAAATACGTACATTTTTTGATTTATAATTCGTTTTGAAACATTACGTCAGTTGCGATGATTCTAATATCATTAAGTGTAATATCGAAAGGGTCATCGTCGTTAAGCATCTCTGTTTCGGTTGAGTAGCGGGGTTATAACACACGAGTATCCGTTTTACATTGGAAGGCATTTGTGGTTGGAATTAATAATGATTTTGCTTGCACTTGTCTTTGCTAAAGTGAAATACTAAAACTCAGTAATTTCCTGTAGGTTTTGATATGTATGTTTCTTTTAATCTTATGCAAGATATGTAAAGTGTGTATGTATATGTCTGTGTCGGTATGTGTGTGTATATGTGTGTGTGTATGTATGTATGTATGTATGTATATATATATATATATATATATATATATATATATAAAATATAATGCGCGCTCCTTAGGGACAAGCTGACTGAGATGAAAGTAGTCCACGATCCATGCCACCGGGTATGAATCTATCTTACAGACAGACCTCGGTATGCGCATCTCGGGAACCGCTGCGGGGGACTGTATTTTCTCCGATCCTGTTCAGTCTATATACATCGGACTTCCAATACAAACACAGAGTCCTGCCACATGCAAAAGCTTGCTGACGACACTGCTATTGTGGGTTGCAGGAGGAGTATAGGAACCTAATCAAGGACTTTGTTAAATGGTGTGACTCAAACCACTTACACCTGAACACCTGCAAAACCAAGGAGCTGGTGGTGAATTTTAGGAGGCCCAGGCCCCTCGTGGACCCCGTGATTATCAGAGGTGACTGTGTGCAGAGAGTGCAGACCTATAAATACCTGGGAGTGCAGCTAGATGATAAATTAGACTGGACTGTCAATACTGATGCTCTGTGCAAGAGAGGACCAAGTCAGCCATACTTCCTTAGAAGGCTGGTGTCCTTCAACATCTGCAATAAGATGCTGCAGATGTTCTATCAGACGGTTGTGGCGAGTGCCCTCTTCTATGCGGTGGCATGCTGGGGAGGCAGCATAAAGAGGGACGCCTCACATCTGGACAAACTGGTGAGGAAGGCAGGCTCTATTGTAGGCACGGAACTGGACGGTTTGACATCTGTGGCAGAGCGACTGACGCTGAGCAAGCTCCTGTCAATCATGGAGAATCCACTGCATCCACTAAAAAGTATTATCTCCAGACAGAGGAGCAGCTTCAGCGACTGACTGCTCCATTAACAGACTGAGGAGGTCATTCCCCACACTATGAGACTCTTCACATTATACAAAGTTATTGTCTGTTTTACCTGCATTTTTATCACTCTTTAATATTGTCTTTTATCAGTATGCTGCTGCTAGAGTATGTGAATTTCCTTTTGGGATTAATAAAGTATCTATCTATCTATTTAGAAGTATATGTTGGGGTTATAGAATGGTGCAGTGGATTGGTAATGTTTTTAAACAGCACAACAAGATTCAGCTCGTTGCGTTTGCCTGAGAGCCAACAGAACTTGGATATCCAGTTTAAGGTGATGTTGTTTTGGCAGCTAGCTTAATAAAAGCTTTTACATGTGTTTTGCTTATGCACAGTTTTAATTTTTCCTGTTGTTGTGACTTGAGTAATCGATGTACCTGTTTATAATAGTCACAAAAAGATGTAAACTGTGAGTGCAATCTCTGTATCAGAAATCACTAAAACTGCCAGGGATTCTACATACAGGGAGCAGATGTGCTGATGCAGCCATACTAAGTAATATTTCACACCATTTACTTCATTTTTTTGAATTCTATATATCCTGCAGTAAAGAACTTTTTAGGCTGAGATTTTCTTTGCAGGGTTTTTTATAACTTCAATTGGCATCATTCTACACCCGGCATACAACTTTTTACTTTCTCACTAAGTTGTTTAATCATACTTTTTAAGTAATTTTATACAGTTGCTAAATAGATACTTCAATTTGTTGTGTTTTGCAACACCTTTATTATGGAGGAGAAAAATAATATATAAATTCATAACACTAAATACATGCTTTCGTGATTTTTATTTATTTATTTTTTTTAAATATAAAAGATCTTTGTTTTTAAAACGTTTCCATATACATCTTAAAATAAGGTGTCTTGTGGTCACAGATATTTACAAATTAAGCAGTAGTGTCACTATCATGGAATAGATTTACAGTTGGACAATGTGATCATAGAAGTCCTTGGCTGTGCTGAGAGAGCTGCTGAAACCAGTTTTTTACCTCTTAAGTCCTGACAAGACAGAACGGTGTTCCTTGCTAGTTTTGTCTGAAATGCTGTACTAGATTGTAGGTGAAAGAAGGCATTTGCAGTTATTTCACATGCTCAGAAATGGTAAGTCCGCATTCTTCTCCATCCATCCATCCATTCCTTCTCTCACAGACTATTAAATAAGAGACAATGTCACAGTGATTATGTTTGATTTGAAACAGTGTTCTTGATGCTTTTATGATTAATGTTTGGAGAAAAAGTGGATCTATATATGCATCTATGGTAGGTTTAGAGTACATAATACTTTTTTTTTTTTTTTTTTTTTTTTTTTTCTTTCCTTCTATAGCTTGATCTGTAAACACTTGGAGTCATGTCAAGCAAATTAATTTTGTGTAGTGCTTTGCATAGGATCAGACTTAAAATTACAGATTAGGATAAATGTAAGGGGGATTGTCCTATGTAAAATCTGATACGGTTCTGTTGACCCAGGCCACCCACTCCTCCACCCTCTCCTGGGCTTTCTACAATGTGTTATTAATATTTGGTGGGCAGTTTAATAAGAATGCTGTAATTATCATTACACCTTTTAATGATAATTAATTATATTTATTTAACACTCTTCTTGCTGTTCATAGCTCGCAGACAGAGGAGAACCACTTCAACCATCACTAATGTGTAGCACCCATATGAATGATATGACAGTATTATTGTGCTAGTACGCTCACTGCTGTTTGGAGGTGAGAGAAAGAGAGACAGTTAGAGACTGGGGATGATTAGGAGGCTAGGTTGCTTTTGAAAAATTGAAGACTAACATGAAGAATTTAAAATGAATAAACATATTTATGCATGTATTGTTATCCCTGCTTGTCACCACTTGTATAAAAAATAAAGGTTTAAATGTAGAGTGGCTGCATTTGTCCAAAATTACCTAAGTCCTGCAGCTTTTAGTTTGCTTCATAGGACAGTACTGGCACCAATGTGATGCAAGTAAAATTTCAAAGTAAAAATATTCACAAATATAGAGAAAAAAATTGATATTAAGAAAATTTCTTTTTTAAAAAAAAAAAAAAAAAAAAAAATGTTTAAGGCTTGTTTAATTTCTCTCTAAATTTGGTTTTACAAGCCTAGTTTTCAAACGGTCCAAAAATTGTGTGTCAATCTGCTATTTGCAAACCTAGACAACCGTACCTGCTAGCAATAAGACTATTTCTTAACTGGCTTAAATAACACTGTTTTACAGATATAGTAAAGAAAGTTCTATTTCATATTAATTTACTGGGGGTAAAAGACTATATACCATATTTTAAGTATCCATAAGAAACTGATGTTCTATTATAGAAATGAAGCAATTCTCGCATTAACATTAAACATTTCAAGATTGTGTTTTACATTTCTGGCCCATAATTGTTTATGCAGGAGCAGAGACAATTACTGTATTTTACTTGAAAAAGAGCCACAAACTATTCTTATACTCTTCATGTTATTCTCAAGTAACCGCAAACAAATATTTAGTAAGAGTTTTTAATATTTCAATTATTAGCTCTTTCCTGTAGCGGGCATGGTTTATTCACATGTCTGTCTAGTGTGCTGGTTTTGGTCTGTACACAAACTCTTCTGACTGCACCCTTGGCATCTGGCATTGTCTTGATTTGACCCTTTACCCAAGAGTTGCAGGGTACAGCATTGTCTACTAATTAAAACATTGTCTCCTGGTTCAAAATTGTATCTATAGGCAGACTCCTCTCCTTCTAATATGAGACCTATTACAGTGGTGTCATCTGCAACTTTAATGCTAGTATTTGTGGGATGGATTGGGGTGCAGTCATATGTGTACAAAGAGTAAAGTAGTGGGTTCAACACACTGCCTTGTGGAGATCTTGTGCTGAGCAAAAAGGAAGTAGCGAGATGAGGGCTGAGTTGAACCATTTATGAGTAATTTGCTGGAAAGCCCTTTATCCAGGTGTAGGTAGAGGAGGGAAGGCCCAAGTCTGTTGGCTTGCTTACCAGTATGTCAGTGATTATTGCATTTAAATGCCAAACTGTGGTCTGTGAAGAGCAGCCTTGCATAGCTCCCTCTTTGGTCTATGTGGCTCAGCGCAGTACGCAGAGCAGCAGCAATGGCATCTTCTGTGGACCTGTTTGATCTGCAAGCAAACTGATGCTGGTCAAAAGTGGATGGTAAGCAGGAATTAATGTGCTGTAATGCCAATCTCTTGAAGCATTTCATTACCACTGGTGTGAGTGCAACAGGTGTATAATAATTTAAGCTCTCATGGCTATTTTTTTAGGGACAAGAATAATGATTGATTGAATTTAGGCATGGTGGAATAGAGGCTGATGCCAGAGAAAGATGAAAAATCTTTGAAGGTCCTGGAAAGCTGGTCAGAACATGCTTTGAGTATCTTCCTAGATACTCCATCAGGGTCCGTGGCCTTCCTTGGGTTTACTGTCCTGAACACACATTTCACCTCATGTTTTTGCAGAGTGAGTGTTTGGGTCATGGGGGCTGGTGCGATCATTGTGGTCACATTGGGTCTCCTTTTCTCAAACCTGGCAAAGAAATGGTTCAGTTTTACTGCCAGTGAGGTGTTGGAGCTGACAGACCTGGGATTGCTGCCCTTGTAGTTTTGTAATTTTATTAAATTTGTCACACCTGTCGTGGGTTGTCCTCTGTGAGGTGGTATTTTATTTTCCGCTCTTCAGATCCACTCTGGCTGTGCTGTAGAACACCCTGACACCTGACCTGAAGGTAGAATTGTGTTTTTTGTGGAGTGTGTGTTGTACTTTTGTCATCTAGGGTTTCTGATTTGGAAACCCCTTAACCCTCTTTGTGACAGTGACATTACCAGCACAGTTCTTGTTATAGAATAGAACTGTTTCTGTGTGTTCCCTATGTCCTGTTGTTTGAACACATAAAAATCTGTTTGTGCAAAACAGTCCTCTAGCTGAATGCGACGACTCTTAGACCAATTATTTGTCTTCATAATTGGTTTTGTCCTCCTCCTCCTTGATGGGTGTCTTTGCTGGGATGAGGAGCAATGGAAGATGACCCGACTGACCTAAGTGGGGGAGAGGTGTGGTTTTATATGTGAAATACACATGATCAAGTGTTCCCCCCCCCCCATCCCCCCCTACCTCGTGGATGGAGCACTTCACATGCTGGGTGAATTTACTAAGTACAGTCTTGAACATGCTTGATTAAAATCTCGGGCAATGATGTGTACTTCATCGGGTTAAGCCTGCTGCTGTTTGTTTATTCTAGTATAATGGATTCTATATATAAATATAAAGGATTATGTTTTGCTTATATTTTGCCTGAAGAAGGGGCTAGAATTGCCTTGTAAGCTTGCATATTGTAATCTTTCTAGTTAGCCAATAAAAGGTGTCATTTTGCTTAACTTCTCACTACAGTATAAAGGATGTTAAGAGGCATACTAAAGTTTGCGTCCAGCGGAATGTAAATAGAAGTGACAATTACCACAGTTCTCTCTTGGTAAAAAGAATGGCCCGCAAACGATTGATGGAACTTCTAAGTCGGGGAAACCGCTGTCTGTAACTCAGCTGTTAGTACACCAGTCATTGTGCACATATATGCATAAACCACCCCCCTCTATTCTTACCTGAGTTTTTGTTCTTGTCCTGCTGTTGGATTGTGTGGTCCGGTAGTTGCATTGTCAGGGATTTGCGGGTGAAGCCAAGTCTCCATTATGATCCTCATGCAGCAAACCCGGACAAAAACTTTTGCAGCAATCTGCACCTCTAGCTCAACCATTCTGTAAGTAATTGATTTCACGTTGGAGAGAAAGATGCTAGGTAATGGGAGTTTGTGGCGTTTGTTTTCTTAGCCTAGCCCGTAGACCTGATGTGCATCTGCGCTTCTTTTTCCTCTCCTGATGTCTCCACTGGTCCAGTAATAATCCACGGCATTCCTAGTGTTCTTGCTATATCTTCCAGTATAAATCCGCTGACAATGGTTTGATATTTCTACTGTAATCCAATATTAATTAAATCCTGACAGCTACATACCAGGTTTGTGTGACACAACTTGACAATAAAACAAAACTGAACAAATAACGTACCAGAGTGGAGAGCAAAAAATCCGCTGTCTCTGACTGTGCTGCCATCTTGCAAAATGCAGCAGTATGTCATTAAACTTGAGAAACAATTCCCCAACTTTCTTTATGCATAGCTGCATCCAGCAGGGGGTGCATACTCCCTGGGAAGAGGTTCATTAGAGATTGCAGCCATATATAGAAATAAAAAAATAATTCCCTAGTGGTATGTGATCAAAAGTATCAGTAACACTAACCGAAATTACTTCTGTTTTAATATTGGTTTAACACTCCCAATAATATATTAGTCAAAGGAGAGCTGTACTTGACCAAAGCACGATGCAGTTGGGGATTCCTGTAATAGGCACTTGTCTAGTCTTTCACAGAGTGAAGGAAAGCATTGTCACAGGCATGGGCAGGAGTAATGTCTTCCATCCATCCGTAGGTGAGCTCTGGAGTTCCGTGCAGTTGTTCAATTTTTATACCTTCCCTTTAAACATGCAGCCTCTAAACATGGGTACAATTGGTTTTCTGGCTGCAGAGGTTGCTTGCTTGTGAACCCTTGAAATAGCTGTAAACACTGACGACCCTGGCCAAATAAGGGCACATCAGCACTTAAGCATTGGGTTGCACTTGACTCCTCTCCCTGTCAGGTTTACCCTTTCATTTAGGTTCTTATTATAAATAAAATTTATGTATATGAATAATCCTTACAGATCACAATGGCACACTTATAAGCCTTTGACTACAGTAGCCATTCTGAGAAGTAGGTGATAAGTTTATATTAGGTTCAGTAATTTCATCTACACTTGTAATGTTAACTGCACAGATTTTAATTTCTGGTTCAAGTTCAGTAAGTGAATCACTTGTTTGATCTGGTCCTTTTAGCTACTCATTTTCTGGAATTAACAAGAAACTTAGACCTTGCGACCATGTTGTGCTTTTGAGAAAGCTTCATGTGCTTAATCCTCTTGATGCATGATCTGCTGAATTTAGAGCAACTATGAGGTACTTCCATTATGAAGGTTGTGAGTGATCTCTGATTACTGTGAATCTCTTTGCAACAAAGGTCTCATTTTCATTCGAAATGTATTTTAGCACTTTGGTGCTGTCAGTCCAAAATGTATCTTGTAAGGTTATTTTGAAGATCACTTTTTATCATCCTATCCATTTTGACTTCTACAGCAGCTGCTGTTAGTTCCAGTCTTGGAATTGGGACATGCTTCAACAGTGCCACTCTTGACTTCCCCATAATTAATAAATAAATAAATTATATTTATTATATTTTAATTAAATTATATATGTCATTTTAAATTTGTTTACATTTAAAGCCCTTACTTAAATTACCTTCAGACCATCACAAAAAGGGAAGGAGGTCAGTGTCTTTATCTGAGACTTTAACATGGTAGAACATTGATTAATTGTATGCCATTAATCTCACTTGCTCCTCTCTAAATCTTGTAAGGACACCAATGAGTAAGTTAGTCTGTACCTTTCAGTAGTTCTTCTTTAAGAGAAGTCACTTGGTAAGTGGCTATGCAATCAAAAAATCACTCCATTCTTATTTTTCTTGGGATGATATACACCGTGATATGGAATGAACCACACCCTGCCTCCCTGCATTTATTATGCCCTTCTCAATAATGTCTCTCAAAAACTTTATAGTCTTTGTGAAAACCTGACTTTTTGCTTAGTTGTGTGTTGTTGTGTTTTTTTTGTTTTTTTTTTTTAAATCCAATAGTGCTCTGCTCTGCAGTACGGTGATTGTCTGGCATTTTAAATCTTTCTTCTTTTGAAGGCAGATTTAAACAGTGACCACCTATCAGTCTTGCAGACCCTGAGACTATGTGCATAAACTTTATGTTCTCTCTCTCTCTCTCTCTCTTTTCACAGCTGTGCTCTGGAAAATCTGAATTGTACTGTTGATGCAATATTTCTTTTATTTCTGATATTGACGCACAATTGAATGTTTCTTACCACTGTGCTTTGCAAGGTCATCTATTTTCTTATGTGGCCCACAGACCATCCATCCAAGTGCAGTCTTCACAGCCACGAGGTCCCCTGCTAGGCATAGTTTGCAACGGCTCAAATACTTTGTGGTTGTTGATCCTATTAAAAGATCAGCTTCAGGATCTATGAATGATAGATGTCCATCTTTAACACTAGAATCCCTGAAGCCTCCGAAAAAACTCGTAATCCCGGGCCACCTTAAATTCCTTTGCACTTCTCTATTAGCATCTTTTGTCTTGCAAATGCGTCAGTCAGCACATGCAGCAAACAGCCAGCTTTCCTATTTCCCCAAATGCAGCTCAAGTCGCAAAGAAGATTCTCCAAGCTCAAGTGTGTTTATCTGGGTCTGAAGTGCCTGGAGTTGGATACGGTAAATAATATATATTTGTTCCATGTCTACAACGATCCAGGTAAATGTAAGATGGCAGGAAATGTTGAATACGTACCTAAAATTGAAACCTTTTTCATGTTATAGTACTAATGACAGAATGTAGACATGAAGTGTTTAATGTGTGAAGTCCAAATATCAAACACTTTCACAAAAAGTAAAAGTATAGCAAAGCAAGTGCACTTTTATTCAAGAATCTAACCAAATAAAAAAAAAAAAATCGGGTTAGGGTACGACGCTGACATGACCGATTGGGTGGTGCAGCGGTAAGAACTGCTGATTCATAATCGAGAGCTTGCAGGTTCGATCCAAGGTGCTTCCTACAATTACCGTTTTGAGTAGTGAGCTGCTCTTATTGTTACTATTATAGAATAAAACCATACATACATTTTGAAGTGTTTTATTTCACACAGTCTGTAATCCAAAATCTCCCTTTTGTTAAATTTTAAGAGGATTTCCTCAATCCCCTTTTCAAAAATGAAATGCATGCCCTGTTTTTTGTGTATTCTACTAGTACATTTTATTATCAAAGTTATTTATGATATGATGCACTATTACAAAATATAATTACAAAAATAAACAAAATTGATGTTAGCCAGTCCTTGAAATAATTTCATTTCACCATTAAATACAGAGAAAGTTTAAATTTTGTACAGTGGATTAGAGTTTTTGTACTAAAATTCACCCATCTTCTCTCATCGTCTGTTGCAGTTGCCACACGGAAGTTAAGTGTGTATTTATTTATTTGTTTATTTATATAATTATTTATTGTTGTTTTTGCTTTTTTCTTGCATTTCATGTAAACTGAGTACATGCATACATTTTCATACCAGCTTCTTCCAGTGCTGGATTATTGGGGTGGGAATAGTGCCTTTGCTGGTAGCCTTGGGCACATTGCACGAAACAGTCCTAGACAGATCCTCAGACCCAGTCACACACACCAGACATGCACCGAAACCAGCGTTTCTCATTCAGTTTTTGGTCGCAGGGGGTAATCTTGTCGCAAGCTTATTGTATCTAATAATGAATTAACTACAGTATGCCAAGTACACTTATTAATAAGCACTTCTGAGACTTCTTTGAAAAAAGCGTGTTGGGATTAGGTCAAGGACACAGATGGATTGTTTAAGTTTAGAAATTCTGTGGAGCTCAGGTAAACCTATTTGAGAAAAAGGAGTTGCTAAAAATGGCATGCTGGTGTTCAATAGAATTAACATTGGAAAGGTATATTATACCACATCTAATATCTTATTTTGTGTTTGACAAATGCTACAAAAGCCATACAAGTTTTGCTAGAAAGTTTCAGGAGGCATTCCTTACTTTCCCAGTCTTACATTAGCCTGTTTTCACTAATTTATTCCACATTTATATTTTTAATGGAAACTTTTATATTCTGGGGTTCTGAAAGCAGCAGAACTTATTTTCTCTTTAAATTCTTACTTTTGTTCTGATTTTTTTTTAACAAGTATAGTCCTATTTTTGTATTTACTGTGGTACTATTTTGTTCTATTGGTTGCAGCGTTCTGTGTACAGATTGCTATGATGTGAGTGACCATTGCTACTCGAAGTTGCATCACACAATGTCCTCTGTGTGACTCTGTTTAAGCTGGTGCCCTTGAAATTTAGCGTCCAAGTTTGTGGTTAACTTCTATAACCTTTTGGTGAGTGCTTTCTCTTGGGTTATTTCTGATTTGACAAATTAATGGGTAGGTTATTTAAGACTTTAATTTTGACTTGCATATTGGGCTTTGGATACAAACTATCATGCAGCAATCTTTGACCACCGCTTGTCTTAAAATAAGTATTGCATTTCTTGATCCTTTATTTACTTCTGCCCCTTGTGGCTTGCCAGCGTACATTTGTGGCAGAACACTCGGCAGACCACGGTATAGAAAAGTTCACTAGAAACCCAGGGGCAGACCAAACATCCACAGCAACTAGTCAGATGCATCAAAAACCCTCATTTTTGTAGAGTAAACTATACCATATATTTCAGATAGACCTCATATATTTTATATCTGGCTCCCATTCACCTTCTCTCCATTAAGGTGGCTGATTTTGGGGGTACTCGGCGCACCAGGTGTCCATTACCAGTTCCTTTGCCTTAGTCATGTTCACTTGTAGGTGCTTATCCCTATACCACATGGCAAAGTATTCCACTACTTTTCTGTACTTTTCTTGATATCTGTGATTGATGTAGCCTGCACTGAAATGGTAATCCAACAATGTTTGTACATAACATAAATTCAAGTTGTTTTTGAAATTAGTTTTGTAAATGGTGAAGAGAACGGGAAAGATGACAGTTCTAAGAGGGTGTACTTGAGTTACTGACTCCTTATCTTGTAATACACAGTCCTGAATCCACAAACTCTTAGCTGTCAAGTAGATTGTCAATTTTCTAGGACACTATGGGGACATCGACCCTCATTACATTTAACTCATTAGACAATTAACTTGTAAGACAATGTTAAAGGTTATGGAAAAATACAAAAAACAAACAGGGATTCTGACCATATTGAAAGCATTGTCCAGATGAGAGTAGGCTCTATAGAGTGTGCAGATCAGGACGGCTTATACCTCTATATATGCAGGGTGCGAAATTTTGCACGGGATTGCACATATCCAACACAAGTAATTCTGGCAGATTCTACATTTGTATGTACAAATTTCCTTCACATGTTTGTTTGTTTGTTTGGTAAGGATTACATTTTGTTGAGGTTGCATAGGGTGTCTCCTCCCTGTTTCAGTTGTTTGTGATCGTAATGCACTGCAGAAGAACACAGCAATTGGCTGCTGTTTAAACTTCCCTTTTATAATTCAAATGGTTTGACAATATTAGTTTTACACCAGGAGGTGACAAAAAGTAATAATTACCAGAGGAACTCTGATTTTTATACTTCATTCAGATGGGCTTAGTTTTTATTTATTTATTTATTTATTTATTTATTAAACCATTTTTAACAATCCATACTATACTATAGAGCTTCATCTTTTTTTTTCCAGTTCCTTACCGTCCTTTTGGTAACTGACAAATGTTCAGTACTGGGTTTATAGTTGGTGATCAGATACCTTAGGTGTGGCAGAATTACCTAACGGAGGCATAGTTACAGAGCAGTAATCCTCCTTTACATTAGCATGAAACAAATCCAGGATTCTGTTTTCTTTAGTTGTGCACTAAATGCATTTGAAAAATTTGTCAAGGTGGGGGAAAAGTGAGGCCTGATTCTTATTTGTTGAAATAACCATGTAAGCACATGGATGTTCTTGGCCAGGTTTGGTAACATCTTACTTGTTATTGATCTCATCTACCAAATGGTGTATGTGGTCTGTAAAAGTATTTTCAGGTAGTTTTGACGTTAGTCTGGTTTATAACTTGAGTTCACACCTCCAAAGACTTGCTTCCCAATGTAATCTCTTCGGATAGTCAGTCATGTTCCTCTAGCATGTCAGTCCTCGCTTCTAATCTTTTTGGGGACTATGTTGGGTAACTTTCTGTACTCTTGTACTCTCTGGTCTATGGCCAGCTTGTCATCCCGGCTAATACCCCCAAGCCGCCAGATGGAGCTCTCCCTGCAGCATGGAGGTGCCCCGGATACCAGCAGGGAATCATGGACGATGGAGTTTTCCTTTACAGCCCTGCTGGATACCACAGGGGCTCAACAGAGGACGCTGCAGGGAAGCCCAGAGAGTAGTTTGTGCCCTATAACCTGGAAGTGCTTCTTAGTCACAGTAACGGGGAATATGACGTACTTCTGGGATGAAGAAGAGGACTTTTTATCTGACCCGGAAGTGAGAAGGAGTCGCATGGACGGAACGATGAGAAACACTTAAGGGTCAGGGACTATAAAAGACTGGGAAAGATACCAGAGCGTGGAGCTGAGCTGGGTGGAAGGGTGGCAACGTGTCTGGGAGTGGTGGATTGTGTATTATTGTGGACTATTGTTTATTTAATGAGTATTGTGGAGAGGAAGGTGCTTTGTGCACTTTATATTAATAAAAAGTCATTATTTTGGACTTTTATCTGGTGTCTGACGTATTGTCCAAGGGTTCAAGAGGACAATAGCACCCTCTATCTGTGTCAACTCTTTATATACATATTTCTTCTAAAGGTGCTATATACATAAAATTATTATTATTATTATTACTACTGCTACTACTAACAATAGACTGTTTCCCTTGTGATTGTCGAATTAGACTCATGGCATTATGGCTACTTGACATGTGTCTCCACATTTGGATTATGCAATTGCATCTCAGCGGTAATGTGTTCTGATTGCAACATTTCATATTTATGAAAACCAGAAGCCCACTGGCTTAGTTTTTACAAGATGGCACCAGTGTAAAATGGTGATATCTCATGCCTTGTGTTCACAAACTATTTTGAATGTATATACTGTTCATCACTCTCTAGCGTAGTGTTTATATATAGTTTACAAATTGGAACATGGATGAAGGTTTTTAAACATACACTTTCAGTGTGTATTTATTTATTTATTTTACAAATACACTGAAGATTTGATAATTGAGTGTAGGTCAAATTGCTTTCAAATCATCTGTGACACTCGACACATTTACCTAATCATTCTCATCACTGTTTTGTCTAGCTTTGCTTTGTGTTTCTCATTCATTGGCCATGTCTTACTTCAATAGAAAATACTGCTGCTTAATCCTAGTTATGGATTGTAGGTGGAAGTTTGGTTCATTTCTTTCATTGGAACATTAGAACAATCAAGATGAGAACAAGCCATTCAGCTCAGCAAAGCTTGCAAGTCCTGTGCACTTAATTCATCCAAAATAATATCAAGTCTAGTTTTGAAAGTCCATAAAATCCTGTCTTTCCACATTATTTGGTCACTTATTCCATGTGTGTGTTTGGTTTTTCTTTGTGTAAAGAAAAACGTAGTTTGTGTGTAATTTACTGTTAACAAGTTTATAACTGTGTTCATGTGTCCTTGATAAATCCATTTTAAAGTAATTTTATCCACCGTACTAATTATCTTCGTAATTTTAACCACTTTAATCATGTCTCCTTTTAATCTTCGTTTACTTGAATTGAAAAGGCTCAGCTCTTTTAGTCTTTTCTCATAACTCAACCTGTATAGCCCTGGAATCAGCCTAGTTACTCTTCTCTGGACTTTTTCCAGCAGTGCAATGCCCTTTTTGTAGCCTGTAGACCAAACTACACATTATTCCAGATAAGGCCATACCAGTGCATTATAAAGTTTGAACACAACCTCCTTTGACTTGTAGTTCACATATTGTGCTATATAACCTAACATTCTTTTAGCTTTCTTAATGGCTTCTGAACACTGTCTGGTAATTAATAGTATCATGTTCACTACCACACCTAAATCCTTCTCATAAGGTGTACTTTCAATTTTTAGACTTTTGTGTGGGGGCTCTCTGCGTTTTGAGTAGTGAGCCATTATTATTATTATTATTATTATTATTTCTACAATATAATAACATACATTTGATTTGAGTCTGTAACACCTGATGTAAATTTTGGCTACTTGTAAAAGTGCATTTGTATTATTCAGTTTTATTCTGTCCGTGGCATTCACATGGTACAACGAACTTGCTTCTCCCTCTTTGAGTTGATGGCATTTATCTTCATTCTTTTCATAAGAGCAGCGCTGTGGCTGATACCTGCTCAGAACTATTTGATGTACCTGCAATCAAAGTTATGATGTCCTGTGACCGCTATCAGACTGGACAAAGGCAGGACCGTAGTAACAGACAGCTTCTTCACTGCGCTTTTGCCAGCTAATAAATTTCTATAACACAATGCAACTCTGCTTGGCACCATAAGTAAAATGGGACTTCCACCTGCAGCTAAAGTCACTTCACCACGCTAGTGTTTAGATCTGACAGCACCTTGCTGATGGTGTATGTACCCAAACTTTACACTGGCTGTTACAGAATGAAATCAAAGGCTTCTTCTTTTTGGGGGCATACACCGTCGGCATAGCACTGCCAGATCTAAACACTAGTGTGGCGATTTGCTGAAGTGTACACATATAAAGTGAAAATCCTTCTCACATACTTTCTACAAAGGCTGAACTTGCTGAATGCACATTATTTCACAGTCTTCCAACTTACTGTGCATTGAATTGACTTTATCCCAACACCCCTTTTCATGCATGCCATTTAGCCATATTTCCATCTTTTTCACATCTTTCCTGCCTTTACATTGAGTCCAAACTAGTGATTTCAATTCCATTTTACTTTTTTGCCAGCAAAATAAAATTATCTGCATAAAAAGGGTCCCATGACAATGTCAATCCTTTGTCGTCATCAACCCCATCACTAATGCAAAAAAGCAAAGGACTCAAAATGGATCCTTAATGCAGCCCCATATTTACCTCAGATCTTTCGGCATCCCTATCTTCTATTCCTAGCCACTGTTTGTTATACATTGCAGGTAGTAGTCATTAACCCAGAGCAGACTTTCTCAATGCCCACCTTACCACTTCTTGTGCCACCCTGTCAAATACATTCTCCAGAACTATAAATGCAGAATGCATCTTTCACTTAATACTCTTCATTGCAATTGTCTGATAGCAAAGATCACATCTGTTCTTGTCTTTTGTAGGCAAGAAACTAAATTGCTCAGACAGAGTGCTTCTCCCAAAAATCCATGTGATTATTTTGATAGTTATTAGTGTATTACTGGATACTTTTCAGACTTTAATTTTATAAATGTGCTAACAAATAATTGTTCACATAGGTGCACAAAAGATTAACTTTTTAACATTTCAATTTAGGTATGCTCCAATCAGGTTTTTTAGGCCCAATACTGATCACCAATTTCATGTTACTGAATCAGTCAATACAGCCATACTGCATTTGGTGTGTGTGTGTGTGGTGTTTTTTGTAATCCTATTTAAAAAAAAAAAAAAAAAAAGAAAAGAAATTGTCATATTGATTGATTTTTTCTGTAATGTACTTATCTAAAACAAAGTGTAGCTGCATTTTCCCCAAATTACCAAAGTTCAGCAGCTCTATTATGCAAAATGGGATTCGGGCAAAGCTTGACACATTGAAATGATTCCACAGACAAAATCTTGTTTTAAAAACTTTAGTAAAAATTCAAAGTAAAACAGTTCACACAAAATAGAGAAAAACTGATGTAGCAAAGAAAAGAAAATTTCTTGTTTAAGAAAAGTTCCGTTTAAAGCTTAAAATTCTTGTTTCATTTCTTTCTTTGTTTGCTTATACAGTTGAACCATTTCTAAACGATCAGAAAACTGTATGCTTATTCCATTTTCATGCTGTGAAGGGGTCTTTCAGGCCCTGCTAGCACTGGGACCTATTCTAAACAACAACTGTCTAAATTATCTCGCTGTATCTTAGGTATAGCAAGAAAGTTCTCATTTTAACTTACAGGGGGTTAAAGGCTACACCATTGTCTATGGCTATGAAAGAAAATTATATTTGATTCAAATTAAGCAAACACTAATATGAGTTTAACTTAAAACTTTCTAAGATTAACTCTTACACAAAGCTTAATTTAAAAATATTTTTGACTATTTGTCCCACAAAACGTTATATATTCACACATTAATTAATTTATATTGGCAGTTAAAAACTGCCTAAATATACATGCATTTATAGTTTCGAATAATTTTTGTGTTTAGTTGCAGTACAGCTTTTTTTTTTTTTTTAGCTTCAAAAAAAAAAAAAAAAAAAAAAAAAAAATTTTAAATTTAAAAAATTTTTATGGGGGGGGTTTCTGTCTGTCTGTCTCTGTCTCTGCCTCTGCCTCGCAGGCGGCCAGGTATCCTGAAGACTACGCCACTTGTGGCCCACCAGCTGAACCAGACTCAGACACGTGTGGGACACAAGTTCAATGCACACTCTGCTTTTATTTTCTTTTTCCCTTGTGAGAAACACCTTCCCTGTTCCCCACAAGTATAACACAGTCCCGGCACAGCACAAACAATTAATCCCTTCCTTTACTCTTTTCCTTCTCCTCCTGCTGACTCTGGTTACCCAAGTAGTGACTGCTGGCTCCTTTGGATGGATATAATGAGGTTATTAGAAATAAACTTGATGCATTAGGATTAAAAGTCGAGACAGAGGTAAAAGAATTTAGGGGTATCTATTGACTCTGACCTGAATTTTAAATCGCATATTAATCAGATTACTAGGACAGCATTCTTTCACTTAAGAAATATAGCAAAAGTTCATCCATCCATCCTCTTCTGCTTATCCGAGGTTGGGTCGCAGGGGAAGCAGCTTCGGCAGAGATGCCCAGACTTCCCTCTCCCCGGCCACTACTTCTAGCTCTTCTGGGGGAATCCCGAGGCGTTCCCAGGCCAGCCGGGAGACACAGTCCCTCCAGCGTGTCCTGGGTCTTCCCCTGGGCCTCCTCCCGGTTAGACGTGCCTGGAACACCTCGCCAGGGAGGCGTCCAGGAGGCATCCTTATCAGATACCCGAGCCGCCTCATCTGATTCCTCTCGATGCGGAGGAGCAGCGGCTCTACTCTGAGCCCCTCCCGGATGACTGAGCTTCTCACCCTATCTTTAAGGGAAAGCCCAGACAACCTGCGGAGGAAACTTATTTCAGCAGCTTGCATTCACGATCTCATTCTTTCGGTCACCACCCATAGCTCATGACCATAGGTGAGGGTAGGAACGTAGATCAACTGGTAAATTGAGAGCTCCTTTTTCACCACAACAGACCGATGCAGAGCCCACATCACTGCGGACACCACACCGATCTGCCTGTCGATCTCGCGCTCCATTCTTCCCTGATTTGTGAACAAGATCCCGAGATACTTGAACTCCTCCATTTGGGGCAGGATCTCGCTCCCAACCCTGAGAGGGTACTCCACCCTTTTCTGGCTGAGGACCATGGTCTCTGATTTGGAGGTGCTGATGCCCATCCCAGCCGCTTCACACATGGCTGCAAACCGATTCCGAGAGAGCTGAATATCGCGGCCTGATGAAGCAAACGGGACAACTTCATCTGCAAAAAGCAGTGACCCAATCCTGAGTCCACCAAACCGGGCCCCCTCAACACCCTGGCTGCGCCTAGAAATTCTGTCCATAAAAGTTATGAACAGAATTTGTGACAAAGGGCAGCCCGAGCGGAGTCCAACTCTCACTGGAAATGGGTTCGACTTACTGCCGGCAATGCGGACCAATCTCTGACACCAGTTGTACAGGGACCGAACAGCCCTAATCAGGGGGTCTGGTACCCCATACTCCCGGAACACCCCCAACAGGATTCCCCGAGGGACGCTGTCAAACGCCTTTTCCAAGTGCACAAAACACATGTAGACTGGTTGACTCCCATGCACCCTCCAGGACCCTGCTAAGGGTGTAGAGCTGGTCCACTGTTCCGCGACCAGGACAAAAACCACACTGTTCCTCCTGAATCCGAGGTTCGACTGTCCGACGGACCCTCCTCTCCAGAACCCCCGAATAGACTTTTCCAGGGAGGCTGAGGAGTGTGATCCCTCTGTAGTTGGAGCACACCCTCTGGTCCCCTTTCTTAAAGAGGGGGACCACCACCACAGTCTGCCAATCCAGAGACACTGTCCCTGATGTCCATGCGATGTTGCAGAGACGTGTCTGCCAAGATAGTCTTACAACATCCAGAGCCTTGAGGAACTCCGGGCATATCTGATCCACCCCCGGGGCCCTACCACCAAAGAGTTTTTTAACCACCTCGGTGACCTCAGTCCCAGAGATGGGGGAGCCCACCTCCGAGTCCCCAGGCTCTGCTTCCTCATTGGAAGGCATGTTAGTGGGATTGAGGAGGCCTTCGAAGTACTGTTGTCAACCCAAACCCCCCCGAACCCCACACCCCCGACCCAAAACGTCCCAAGTCAAGGTCAGCAGCGCACCATCCCCACCATATGCAGTGTTGACACTGCACTGCTTCCCTCTCCTGAGACGCCAGATGGTGGACCTGAATCTCCTCAAAACCGTCAAAGTCCTTCTCCATGGCCTCCCCAAACTCCTCCCACGCCCGAGTTTTTGCCTCGGCAACCACCAAAGCCGCATTCCGCTTGGCCTGCCAGTACCTATCAGCTGCCTCTAGAGCCCCACAGGACAAAAGGGTCCAATACTACTCCTTCTTCATCTCACCAACGGGTTCGGGGATTGCCACCACAACAGGCGGCGAACACCTTATGGCCACAGCTCTGGTCAGCCGCCTCAACCATAGAGGCACGGGACGTGGCCCATTCAGACTCAATATCCCCCATCTCCCTTGGGACGTGGTTGAAGTTCTGCCGGAGGTGGGAGTTGAAGCTACTTCTGACAGGGGACTCTCACAACACGTTTGGGCCTACCAGGCCTGACCGGCATCCTCCCCCACCATGGAAGTCTACTCGCCACCAGGTGGTGATCAGTTGACAGCTCTGCCCCTCTCTTCACCTGAGTGTCCAAGACATGTGGCCGCAAGTCCGACGACATAACCACAAAGTCAATCGTCGAACTGTGCGGCCTAGGGTGTCCTTGTGCCAAGTGCACATATGAACACCCCTATGCTTGAACATTGGTGTTCATTATGGACAATCTGTGACGAGCACAGAAGTCCAATAACAAAACATTGCTCGGGTTCAGATTGGGGGGGCCATTCCTCCCAATCACGCCCTTCCAGGTCTCTCTGTCATTGCCCACATGAGCATTGAAGTCTCCCAGCAGTACGAGGGAGTCCCCAGAAGGTATGCCCTCTAGCACCCCCTCCAGGGACTTCAAAAAGGGTGGGTACTCCAAACTGCCATTTGGCGCATAAGCACAGACAACAGTTAGGACCCGTCCCTCACCAGAAGGCGGAGGGAGGCTACCCTCTTGTCCACCGGGGTAAACCTCAATGAACAGGCTCCAAGTCGGGGGGGGGGGGGGGCAGGCAATAAGTATGACCACACCTGCTCGGTGCCTCTCACCTGGGGCAACTCCAGAGTGGTAGAGAGTTCAGCCCCTCTCAAAGAGATTGGTTCCAGAGTCCAAGCTGTGTGTCGAGGTGAGCTCGACTATATATCTAGCCAGAACCTCTCAACCCTCGTGCACTAACTCAGGCTCCTTCCCCTTCAGAGAGGTGACATTCCATATCCCAAGAGCCAGCTTCTGTAGCCGAGGATCGGACTGCCAAGGTCCCAGCCTTCGGCCACCACCCAACTCAAAACTAAAAATAGCAAAAGTTAGACTTCTTATAACATTGCAAGATGCTGAAAAATTAGTTCATGCTTTTGTTTCCAGTTGGCTAGAGTACTGTAATGCACTCCTCTCAGGACTATCCAAAAAAGACATCAATTCGTTGCAACTAGTGCAGAATCCAGCTGCTAGAATCTTTTTTTTTTTTTACCGTGTCCTGTTTGGCTGTGAAGCAATCAGAATTGATGTCTGTATGCTGGCGACTAGCCTTACAGTTTCTCTCTCAGGTGGAGCGTTACAGCTTCTGCTGACGTCACGCCTGATACCAAAACTTTATTAGAAATATTTTCAGATGTTTTTAAGATTCGAACCGGACACGGAGACAAAAATGAAAGAAAAAGAGAGAAAAGGAGGAGATGGAGGTAAAGGGGGAAAGGAGGATTTTCGTATAGAATAAACAAATGAACCAGAATCCGCTTCTAGACCTGCAGAAAGAGGGGGGAAAAAAAAAACCACAAGACAAAAACATTGCTGCATCAGCTACATGAAGATATATAAAAGTAAAAATGTTTGCTAACAATCACACAGTAATTATTACTAAGGCATTTAGGGCCAACCACAGCCTTAGGTCATGTGCTGAAGATGTCCAAGTCATACTTATGAAAGCACCATGTGAGCACCTGTGTGCGTACGCACGCTTGTATGTGTAAGGTTTCTCTATAGGAGCGTCCAATAGTGAGTCTGAAGGGCCACAGACCTGCCCCCAAAAACGTGCAGAAGACGGAGGGAGTTCCAAGCCCAGAAATCCAGTGGTCACCCCAGAGCGCGGAGACCTCAGGATGACTGTCACCAGAGAAGCCCCAACCCCCCCCTCGAGAGGCGCAGAGGATCACCCCAGGGGGCCACAACCAGCAGCCGGCAGAGTCCCGGGAGGCATCAACGGCTAGCCCCCAGGCCCGCCCGCAGCCGCTCACCCCGGAGTTGGCCGGGGCCGGGACCCAGCAGCCCGGGACCCAAGGGCGACCCACACCGCCGAGGACCCAACAGAGCCCAGGGACCCAGATCCCACCAGGCAGCCACCGGGAGCGACCAGACAGATGTTAAAAAAAAAAAAAAAAAAATGTGGCAGGGGGAAGGTAGGCGAAGATGTTGTAGCATTGCCAGATGTCCCAGGAGAGGGGAGGAGTCCAAAACTCCACCTGACATATACAGTCACACACACAAACACAGTCATACACTCCCTCCCTCATGCTCTCACATACACATACAACCCAAGACTTACAAGGATGTACGCCAGACACCCATTCACACTCCCCATACACACCCTACTAACTCTGGTCCCGGTGCTGCGTACCGAAGCCACAACCATTCCCGGACGCCAGAGTTGGCCCCATTCCGCTGGGGTAATAATGAGCAGGCACCCCCGTCCAACACAGAGCAAAGCAACCCACCACTCCAGACCACAGGCAGACGGCCAGCTCC
>JANRMT010062856.1:35241072-35253999 GCA_026402145.1 Polypterus bichir lapradei
TAGGCTCTGGTAATTCTAGTGTTAAGCTGCCATCTTAATCTCTGTAGTGCAGTTTGGTAGCGGCAGTTCGGCGGGGGAGGGGTGGGTTGTTAAAATCACGTGATTGCAACTCAGCGCAGCTAAATTGCTGGCGTGTGTTAACGTGTTCTTGAGAACAAAGCGCCATCTAGTGGTGGAACCAGGTAAATGAATAAATAGGGCATGAATGGGCGTGTTTACTGTGAAATTTTGACACGCCTTCTGTCAGTAGAGGGAGGGGGGGATCACGGCGTGCATAGGGCAGCCGTACGCCATTCGCACGCCATTCACACGGCCGCGGCTATTTGACGTGGCTCCATCTGTATGTAAATACTCTACAGTTAAAGCCTCCAATGTGCACTTCAATCACATCAGAATTCTGTGATTTGTAATTTTAAACTGTTGAGCAGATGGGTAACTCAATAAGGAATGTGTCATTGTCCGAACCATTATGAAGTGTACTGTATACTGTTCAGATAACTTCATTTTCATCAATCCCCACTGAAATGTTACATCAGCATATTCAAAAGAATTCATTTTCATTGTTTGAAAATGCAGGTGTAGTGCAGACAAAAAACAAAAACAGACAAATTTTTGCATTTTTCAATGAAAACAGTATTGTGGGTGAGACCTAATAGTATAAGAATACATGGCAAGATTAAGAATAGGAATTGATAACATTGAAGGAAGAAAGAAAGCAGGTCAGGTTAGAGATCAGAAGTGCAGAACAGGAGGACAAGACCAATATATTTGCATAAATTTCCCTGCAATTATTTGGGCAAAAATCACAGGGGGATGAGTCCCATTAAACATCATAGCTTATGAGGTGGTAAGCTATAACCTAGGAACAAATTTAAACTGTGTAAATTGATGGCTTGGGTTTCTAGATTAAACTTTATTTTTGAAAGTGGTTTCTCAGAAAAGAGAAGAGGATAACCTGAGATCCTGAGACCACTGAGAAATCGGGGGTAGAGGCTTATTAGGAAACCTTTAAATAAAAAACTGGGACATGATTTGTGACAGGAGAAAAGAAACTAACAAACATGATAGACAGAGATTTAAGTGAGACACCATAGGCTCTCCGCACTGTGCTAACTGTAAAAGATCACTGAAGGGATCTAAGTAGAGACACAAATGCTTGTGAATCATGTCGTCTTGATATCTTGTTGTCACTTGAAATGTTTTATTCATTTTTATTCTTGAATTAAAGCACACTTGTTTTTCGTTATACCTTTTGTGGAAGTGGTTTATATTCCATTTCACAGCTAAGTCATTGTATCCGTCAGTGATGACTTTTTTCTTAAGCAGGCAAAGCAACTTGGCAGTAGGGCAGTGGCACCAAGTGCCACATTTTGAGTACTAAGAAGAGAAACCGAATAGGTGAGGGTTAGTAACAAATTATGTACAGTCAGACTTCATGTTTTTGGGCACATACACTGTCAGCATGGCTCTGCCAGATCTAAACACTAGTGTGAAGAGTTGCTTGTGTATTTAAGTTACTTTAGCTATAGGAGGAAGTTTCCATTCCACTTTATTTATGGTGCCATGCAGAGCTGTGTTGCGGTGCATAATTCTACTGCCAGTGGAAGCGACATGAAGTTGTCTGTTACAGTTCTGCCTTTGTTCAGAAACTGCTTTATGACCACAGTTTTGGAAAGTCTTTCTCCCATGGGATGAATGGTACCTTTTACCTAAATAAGGAGTGGCTTTGCACATGTACTTTGTCTCTAAATCTGCTACCATCCAAAACTTTATGCCAAATTTGTCAGGTTTGGTTGAGGTGTATTGCAAGAAAGGACAATGTACCTTGGCTGGAACCAGTTGTTCATCAACAGTAAAATGTAACCCTGGGGTGTAACTCGAAACACAGAAGATTGCCAGATGCCCAAGCTCGCAGCAAATCTGTCGTTTTTTGCACAATTCTGCTCGGGTGTCTTTTGTTGTCAAAGCACAAATCATAATCTGATAGTGGTCACTGGATATTGTGTCTTTGATTGCCGGTACAACAAATAGTTCTGAGCAGGCATCAACCACTGCACCAACTGCAGTCATCACTGCTCTTGTGTGAAGAATGGAGATAAATGCCATCAACTCCGAGGGAGAGGTAAGTTTGTTGTACTGAGAGAGTAAAACTGAATTTAAAAAAAAAAAAAAAACCTTTTACAAATAGCAAAAATTTATACTGGGTGTTACAGACTCAAATCAAATGTGTGTTTTTAGTATATTATAGTAATAATAATAGCAGCTCACTACTCAAAATGAGGTGAAGCCAGGCTCAAACCTGCAACCTTTTGCTTACATGGCAGCAGCTCTTACTTCTATAGCAGCAAAGCAGACAGTAGAGTTTCTGTCAATTGATGTTTGAGCTTAGAATTTCTTTACTCATTGACAGCAACATGTACAATGAATAATTTTTTTCTTTGGTTATATTCTTGATTAAGAGCACACTTGTTTTTGTCGTAACTTTTGTGAGTGTTTGTTTGGTATTTTTGGACTTCAGTCTTTACACATTATACATTTCAAGTCAGCATTTTGTTATTACTATTAACTCCCAGATAAAGAACTTAAGCTCTGAGTATTTTGCGTCTGACTTGACTTCAGTTGCCTTGGTGGGGGATGAGTGAGCAGGCTGCTTGTGTTGATTAACACCTTTGCCAAACAGACGCTGATGAAGAGGTGCGAGGGTATTTAAGGTGGCTGGGCATTATATTTTTGTAGGCTTCGGGGATTCTAGTGTTAACACCTGCTGGCAGATTATAGTAGATCTAGGCAAGCAACTTAAGTTTCCGGCACATAAATCGCTAACACATCATTGTGACCAGACATTGTAATTCTGTCAGAGGCCTTAAAACAGCTTTCCCTGATAGAATTGACTTTGCCCTGGGAAGATCGTATAGAGGAGGCTTTTGAGAGGAAGATGGACAAGTACCAGGGTCTTCTGGAGGATTGCCAGAGATGGGGGATGGTAAGCACTCTTCCATTCAGTGGCTCTCTACAAAGTATACACCCTTCTGGGCATGAGTGGGCCGCTCAGAAGGACAGACATCATGACTGCATCTGAGGCAGCAGAAAGAGCTTCCAGGTGGCTGTGGATTAAGAGGGATGAGCCATGACTTAATGCTGCTGGAAAGCAAGTCAGAGCTTGATCAACCCCAGCTGGGTCACCTGGGTTAGGGTGTATGATATTTTCAGACCCAGAATATTTTATGAACCCAGGAAACCTCACTGATGCATCTTAGCGCATCCATAAGATGTATCTTTCACCTTAGTTGGAAGACCTCCTTAATAAAGTGGACAATCAGAATTATGCCTGGCTCCATTGTCTGGCTGGACCACAAATTTGTTGTTGCTGCAGGTATATTCAATCAAAGCTATCAAAAGTGGAACATGATAGCCTTACATTTCTCATATAGCTCTGGTACCCACCCTCTTTCTTAACTGTGCTAATTGGTACCATGTCTTCATGAGGTGAAAAGTTACTAAATCAGTGATTTTTTTTTTTTTTTTTTTTTTTTTTTCTCTTTCTGCTGATTTTTTGTTTTGTATAGTGTAACATGGTGGCACAGGGGTACCGCTGCTGCCTCGCAGTTAGGAGACCCAGGTATGCTTCCCAGGTCCTCCCTGTGTGGAGTTTGCATGCTCTCCCCGTGTCTGTGTGGGTTTCCTCCGGGTGCTCCGGTTTCCTCCCATAGTCCAAAGACATGCAGGTTATGTGCATTGGCGATTCAAAATTTTCCCTAGTGTATGGATATATATGTATGTGTGTGTCCTGCGGTGGGCTGGCACCCTGCCTGGGGTTTGTTTCCTGCCTTGCGCCCTGTGTTGCCTGGGATTGGCTCCAGTAGACCCCCGTTACCCTGTAGTTAGGATATAGCGGGTTGGATAATGGATGGATGGATGGATGGATATAAAGTAAATACTTTGGACGGCATTCAAATCTGGCTCTGTACTTGTCGCACACAATTTTGTGATGCCGGGAGGTGGGGTGCAAAGCTCGGAGTGGTGTGCAAATACATGGGCAGGGTTAGGATTTCAGACCTGCCTATGTAACATTACCTGTATTTGCATAGTTAGATGTGGGCAACTCGGAGTTTACTGCCCCATCCAATCCTGTTTGCCACTGCAGGGAGATTTACTTGATCTGCCAAAGTACTTCTTCATTTTCCTTCTGAAATCGACAAAATGCTGCCTTATCTCCAAAGTTTTAAGTTATTGTGTATTTTATGATGAGCTTCTTTCTGTTGTCTTCTGTTTAAATGAACTATTAATGAGTCTTTACATTTCACTTTGTGGGCTTTGAACCTGGGTAACACCTAGGTAATTTTTAAAAAAAAAAAAAAAAAAAAAAAAAAAGATTGTACTGTGCAATGACGAATGTGTGTTGGTTTTTACTTGACAGCACAAGACCTGAAATAAGTATCTGTGTGTGGCTTGCTTTTATTCTTTCAGTTCTGTTCATATATCTAATCCACTAAATATTTTACATTTGTGTCACTTGTTTGTACAAGTTATTCTTGTGAACCAACTTTGCAAAAAATAATAAAAAACTTTGCAAGTCCTGTGAAATGACTATTTGGCATACACACATTTTGATGACAATGCTGAAAACGATAATACTGTGCAGCCCTATTGCTCACACACATTTCTTGGTCAGCTATCTTGGCCCAGAGAGGACAAGGGATCGCGTCTCAAAACTGCTTTACTGGCTGAATATTGGCAGAGATGTGGAACAGTTCCGTAAGTTTTGTCTCGACTGTTGGGTTGTCTCCGTACACAGACCCTCTAGGGCTTCCCTTTCATTGATTCCTTTTTAGATGTCCCTTTTGATAGAGTTGTCTTGGACATTGTTGATTTATTTCCCCAGAGTAAGCAGGATTATCCATACATATTATGCAACAAGACATTCTGGAGTGGTGTCTTTGTGGAAACCTAACTCGCAGGCTGATGCAAAGTCTCTGTCTGAGGCTTTTACTTATATTGGCATTCTGCGCAAAATTTTAACTATTTTACGCTCTTTACTTCCAGATTAATGAATCCTCAATTTGACAGCCTTGCAATTAAAAAAGAAAAATTGAGCACCACTGTTTACCATTCTCAGACAAATGGCCTGACTGAACAGTTTAATAAGATTTCAAAACAGATGATTAGGCATGTGACTCATGATAACCCCACATCATGGGACACTGTGTTTGCCTTTTATCATTTTTGCTGTTTGTGAATCTTCTCAAGCTTCTACTGGCTTAAGTCCATTTCAGACACTTAGTGAGCAACCATGAGGAATAATGAAGATGGGATCCATGAAGAAATTTGTCGATCAGGTCATCACTCTGTAGGCATAGAAATATAATTATGATTGCCCTTTTTAAATTCACAGAATTTGCTTTTTCAATCAAGTACTTGTTTTGGTCCTGTCTGACCCACATACAGTGGAACCTTGGGTCACGACCATAATTCATTTCAAAACTCTGCTCGCAACCCAATTTGGTTGTGACCCGAGCTAATTTCCCCCATAGGATTGTATGTAAATACAATTAATCCGTTCCAGACCGTACGAACTGTATGTAAATATATATATATTTTAAAGATTTTTAGCACAAAAATAGTTAATTGTACCATAGAATGCACAGTGTAATAGTAAACTAAATGTGAAAACATTGAATAACACTGAGAACCTTCAACAACAGAGAAACTAACATTGCAAGAGTTCACACTACAGACTTACGAACCGCTCGCTGTAAACACTTTTTAAAAGAGTTTTAAGCACAGGGAAAAATAAAATTTGAAAAATCCTTAATTTTATACAAAAACTAACCATAAACAACCAAGAAAACTAACCTTGCATGCACACACATCTGACAGAGAACAATGTACAGGGAGAGACTGAACACGTGCAGAAATCATCGGTGCATACGAACCGGAAGAGAAAATGGCTTATTCGTCACCCAAGTGTGTGGTCATGAACGGATGCAAAAGTTTGGCAAACCTTTTGGTCGTAACCCGATTTGTACTTGTTCCAAGATGTTCGTGACCCAAGGTTCCACTGTATTAAGTGCCTGATGGAGAAGTAAATGCCAGAGGACCACTGAAAGAGTGGGGAGATAACTTCAACAATTGTTTTAGCCACTGCTTTTTCTAATTTATATTAATGATGGAGATTATGGTGTAGTTACAAACCTGTGAAATTAGCAAATGATGCTTAAACCGAATCGATAGGAGATACTGAGGAAGCAGCAAAAATAAATCAAAAAGACTTGGACAGTCTCCAGGACTGGGCAAAAGCTTGGAAAATGCAATTTAATGTAGAAAAGTGCAATAAGTGGGCAAAAGGAACATTAATTATGAATACAAGATGGGAGACACTGTCCTACAGGAAGCAACCCCCGAAAAGGATTTAGGAGTTTACATTAACACAGTGTTTCATCATCCAAGCAATGTGCAGAAGCAATTAAAAAGGCAAATTAAAATGTCAGGGTATACTATAAAAATGTTGAATATAAGTCAAAGGATATTAAGTTTAGACTATACCATGCACTAGTGAAACTGCATGTGGAGTATTGTGTGCTGTTCTTGTGGCTACACTACAAAAAACATATAGCAGCACTTTAAGCTTTGCAGAGGAGAGCAGCCAGGTTCTTCCTTGGACTTAAGGACATGTTCTGCTCTGACAGACTCGAACAGTTAACCTGTTTAGTCTCAAGCAGAGGACACTTTGCAGGGACCTAATCCAGGTCTTTAAAATTCTCAAAGGCATAGATAAAGTTGATCCAGCAGAATTCTTTGACTAAATGATGAATCACATACATGATACCAGTGGAAATTAAGGGGAATTGAATTTAGGACTGAAACCAGGACACACTTCTTTACTCAGAGTTATAGGAATCTGAAACAAAATATCAAGTCATGTAGTGGAAGGAGAAACTTGAAAATCTTTTAGAAGTATCCTGATATATTGGGACACTTTAGCTATTAGCTAAACAAACAAGCTTGATGGGCTCAGTGATCACCTCTTCTTTGTCATATTTCTTATGTTCTAATTGTTTTCAGTTCAATTAAAATGGCAAAATTATTTTCATTGTTATTAAGATTATTTATCTTTTTTTTGCTGACCAAATAAAAAATGTTTTTTTAAACTTGTTCTGTACATATTCATACTTCTTATATGTGCTTCCTTTTCTCTGGTTATAGTTTGGTGCAGAGTTTCGAAGATTTTCACTGGAGAGAACAAAACCTGGAAAATTTGAAGAGTTTTATGGTTTACTACAGCATGTACACAGAATTCCTAATGTCGATGTTTTGGTAGGATACACTGATGTTCATGGGGACCTCTTACCAATAAACAACGATGATAATTACCACAAGGCAATTTCAATAGCCAACCCTCTTTTAAGGATACTGATACAAAAGAAAGGTGAGTCATGTAACTTCTGTGTATTATGGAGCAGCAAAAGGTTATTTTGAATGGTTTACATAAAGTAAGGACTAAATCCGAACAAGTGTAACCCCTATAAAGCCTTGATTAAGGCTTTATTTTTTACCTTTACTCATCAGTATTGTAAACTTGTTTTACTTTTTTTTTTTTTTTTTTGTTTTTGTTTTGTTCATTGTGCTACTTTTTCTGCTACCATAAAATATGTATATATTGAGATGCACTGCTGGGAAAAGAACAGTTGTGCATTTATCTGTAATTTTGTTTATTTTCACACTTTTAGCTTGTTTACATATTTGTAAAATACCCAAATCATCAAAAACATTGAATTATCTTGCTTTAACACTGTCTAGACCCCTTTACTTTGGCACACCAAACACTAACACGCTCCAGTGTTTGCTGCAGAGCTAAGTGTGGTTAACACATTTTAGAATGCATCTTTTGTGTAACTTCTAGAAGTGTAAAAAGGGAACTTTTGGAAAATTGAGACTTCTTCCATGGAAAAGACTGTCTGTGCAAAATAAATATCACATCCAATAGGATGTACAGTGTCTATAAAAAAATTTACCTTCGAGGTTTTCACATCTTCTCATTGTACAGAATTGAATCACAGTGAATTTAATGCGATGTTTTGACATTGATCAACAGAAAAATATTTTGTTAATGTCAATGTGAAAGTAGATCTCTGTAAACTGGTTCAAGTTAATTACAAATATACAATAAATTATTTTGTGTTCTATAAGTATTTATCCTTCTTAGTATGACACACACATATCATCACTGCTAACGGACAGTTAGAAGCCACATAATTAGTTAAATTGAGACCATCTGTCTGTAGTCAAGGTGTTTCAATTGCTTGTAGTATAAATGCACCTTACCTGAAAGGTCCTCCTTGAGGTCAGTCAGCAACAAGACCTGATAAACACAATGAAGACAAAAGCATGCTCCGGATACCGTATATAGTCACGGATAAATTCTCCTGTGGATAGGTCAGGACTTGATTTTTACAGTATAATTTACATGCTCCTAACCTCCCTTTTTTTTTTTTTTCCCCCCTCTCTCTCTCTCACGCTCATGCCTACATGACCACATGGTGATACCCGAACTATTCCAAAGCAACGTTTGCACTGATTTGTGTTTTTTGTATCTCATACACTTTTATTGTAAGAGCAATCCCTTATCTACGATGGAGCGTTTTGATCAGAAGAAAATATGAAGCTGGTTTTAAATTAAAAGTTGTTGAAATAGCAAAAGAAATTGGTAACTGCACTGCTGCAACAAAATTCGATGTTTCTGAGAAACTGATGCGAGATTGAAGGAGGCAAGAAGTTGTAAAAAAAAAAAAAAAAGTGTTTCATTTTTGAACTCACATTTAAGTCGGAGTCTGATTTTATGATCAGTTTTTCAGGTTTCAAGGCCCTACTTATATGCGAGTATATACGGTAATTCTATGAAAAGGCGATTGAAAAGCACAAGTCTGGGGATGGACACAAGAAAATATATTAACCATTGAATATCATTAGGAGTCCAGTTAAATTGAGCATTAAGAAATGAAAAAAGTATGGCATAACTCTAAATCTGCCTAGAGCAGGCTGTCCACAGGCTGTGACTGTGTAAGAAGATGACTAGTATGGAAGGCCACCAACAGACCTATGGTAGCTCTGAAGGAGTGGCAAGCTGCAGTGGAGAAAATTGAGAAGACTGAACATATAAAACCTGATGCCTATGTACTTCACTAGTTGCAGTTTTATGGGGCGGTGGCAAAGAGAAAGACAATGAGAAGCATTGGGATGGCATCATCATCATGATGATGATGCTGCTTTGCATCTGGCCCTGGATGGCTTGAAGGTGAAATGAATGCAGTAAAATAACAGAAAAACATGGAGCAAGAAAAAATGCAAAAATCCTGTGCCTTGGGAGAACATTTTGTAAGAAAACAACCCCAAGCATAAAGCCAAAGCTACAAAAGAAGTGTATAAAAACACAGACTCATTTATTGAAATAAGCAAAATAATATTAACTATAACATAAGGATAATAGAAGATGTATATTTTTAAATATGTAGATATATATACGTATGTGTGTGTATTATATACCAAGAATATAATATACACACACACACAAAGTGCATCCGGAAAGTGTTCACAGCACATCACTTTTTCCACATTTTGTGATGTTACAGCCTTATTCCAAAATGGATTAAATTCATTTTTTTCCTCAGAATTCTACACACAGCACCCCGTAGTGACAATGTGAAAAAAGTTTACTTGAGGTTTTTGCAAATTTATTAATAATAAAAAAACTGAGAAATCACATGTACATAAGTATTCACAGCCTTTGCTCAATACTTTGTCAATGCACCTTTGGCAGCAATTACAGCCTCAAGTCTTTTTGAATATGATGCCACAAGCTTAGCACACCTATCCTTGGCCAGTTCTGCCCATTCCTCTTTGCAGCACCTCTCAAGCTCCATCAGGTTGGATGGGAAGCATCGGTGCACAGCCATTTTAAAATCTCTCCAGAGATGTTTAATCGGATTCAAGTCTGACCAAATAAAAAATTGTTTTTTTTTAAACTTATTCATACTTATGTGCTTCCTTTTCTCTGGTTATAGTTTGGTGCAGAGTTTCGAAGATTTTCACTGGAGAGAACAAAACCTGGAAAATTTGAAGAGTTTTATGGTTTACTACAGCATGTACACAGAATTCCCAATGTCAATGTTTTGGTAGGATACACTGATGCCATTTTAAGATCTCTCCAGAGATGTTTAATCGGATTCAAGTCTGGGCTCTGGCTGGGCCACTCAAGGACATTCACAGAGTTGTCCTGAAGCCACTCCTTTGATATCTTGGCTGTGTGCTTAGGGTCGTTGTCCTGCTGAAAGATGAACCGTCGCCCCAGTCTGAGGTCAAGAGCGCTCTGGAGCAGGTTTGCATCCAGGATGTCTCTGTACATTGCTGCAGTCATCTTTCCCTTTATCCTGACTAGTCTCCCAATTTTTTGCCGCTGAAAAACATCCCCACAGCATGATGCTGCCACCACCATGCTTCACTGTAGAGATGGTATTGGCCTGGTGATGAGCGGTGCCTGGTTTCCTCCAAACGTGATGCCTGGCATTCACACCAAAGAGTTCAATCTTTGTCTCATCAGACCACAGAATTTTGTTTCTCATGGTCTGAGAATCCTTCAGGTGCCTTTTGGCAAACTCCATGCGGGCTGCCATGTGCCTTTTACTAAGAAGTGGCTTCCGCCTGGCCACTCTACCATACAGGCCTGATTGGTAGATTGCTGCAGAGATGGTTGTCCTTCTGGAAGGTTCTCCTCTCTCCACAGAGGACCTCTAGAGCTCTGACAGAGTGACCATCGGGTTCTTGGTCATCTCCCTGACTAAGGCCCTTCTTCCCTGATCGCTTAGTTTAGATGGCCGGCCAGCTCTAGGAAGAGTCCTGGTGGTTTCGAACTTCTTCCACTTACGGATAATGGAGGCCACTGTGCTCATTGGGACCTTCAAAGCAGCAGAAATTTTTCTGTAACCTTCCCCAGATTTGTGCCTCGAGACAATCCTGACTCCGAGGTCTACAGACAATTCCTTTGACTTCATGCTTGGTTTGTGCTCTGACATGAACTGTCAACTGTCGGACCTTATATAGACAGGTGTGTGCCTTTCCACATCATGTCCAATCAACTGCATTTACCACGGGTGGACTCCAATTAAGCTGCAGAAAACATCTCAATGATGATCAGGGGAAACAGGATGCACCTGAGCTCAATTTTGAGCTTCATGGCAAAGGCTGTGAATACTTATGTACATGTGATTTCTCAATTTTTTTTAAATTTATTTTTAATAAATTTGCAAAAACCTCAAGTAAACTTTTTTTCACATTGTCATTATGGGGTGTTGTATGTAGAATTCTGAGGAAAAAAATGAATTTAATCCATTTTGGAATAAGGCTGTAACAGAACAAAATGTGGAAAAAGTGATGCACTGTGAATACTGGATGGATGGATGGGGATGTGTGTGTATGTATGTATATGTGTGTATATATCATTTCCGGCGCCGCATCCGAGTGGCAGCCTTTTCCAGCAGCTCCGTATATGACTTTATCTTTTTACCTTTTTATCTCTATTTTTATCTATTTCACTGATCACTTCTACCACTTTCTTTTATGTGGAATTGCTCCCTGGACACTTTTTATAATTTTTACTACTTGACATGGATTTTTACACTCCGAGAATCGCCTATTCAAGTAGTCAGCTTAAAGCACTGAGAAGAAATGCACATGCCGGTGTGGTTGCTTATTTACCTGACGAGGTAAGAAGACGATATCGGGGCAGCCGAGCCGGCGCAAAGATAAAAGATAAGATTAAATCGAGACAACTTGAGAGAAAATGGCGTTATAAACCGTCGGTGCCTTCTGTGATCCTGGGAAATGTGAACTCACTACCAAATAAGATTGACGAACTGGCTGTGCTGGTGAAAACTGTCAGAACCTACAGAGAATGCAGCTTGCTGTGTTTTAGTGAAACGTGGCTAACAACTACCATCCCAGATGCTAACGTGGAGCTACCCGGGTTTAGCACAGTTAGAGCGGACAGAGACGCAAGTACCTGCGGGAAGAAGAAAGGAGGAGGACTCACTCTCTATGTCAATACAAAGTGGTGCAACTCAGGACATGTAAACATTAAAATCTCCAATTGCTGCAGGGACATCGAACTGTTGGCCGTAAGTCTGCGTCCGTATTATTTGCCCAGAGAGTTTGGACACGTGATTGTTGTCATTGTTTACATCCCCCCTCAAGCGAATGCGGAGATAGCGAGTGACATCATCCATTCCGCAGTTGCTAAATTACAAACGCAGCACCCTGAGGCACTTGTGCTAATCGCTGGAGACTTTAACCATGTAACGCTGGACAAAACATTACCTGCCTTCTCCCAGTATGTGGATTGTAACACCAGGGGAAACAGGACTATCGACCTACTGTATGCAAACGTTAAAGACGCATACAGCGCCACCCCGCTGCCTGCGCTTGGGAAAGCAGATCATAACCTGGTTCTGCTACAGCCTCAATACAAACCAAGAGTGAGGGCGCTACCTACAACCACACGCTCATTCAGGAAGTGGTCCCCTGAGGCAGAGCAGGCTCTGAGAGACTGCTTTGGAACTACAGACTGGGATATATTCCTGGGGTCACATAGTGAGAACATTGAAGAGGCTGTTGAATGCACAACTGATTACATCAACTTCTGTATGGACATTGTAGTTCCAGTAAGAACAGTACGCTGCTATGCTAACAACAAGCCATGGGTTACAAGTGACATCAAGGGCCTTTTGAACCAGAAGAAAAGGGCTTTTAAAGGTGGTGATCAGCATGAGCTCAAGCGCGTGCAGAAGGAACTCCGAGTCCAACTCAGGGCGGCGAAAGAGCAGTACAGGAGAAAGCTGGAGCAGAAGTTGCAGAACAACAGCATGAAGGAAGTGTGGG
>JANRMT010062856.1:35268999-35280281 GCA_026402145.1 Polypterus bichir lapradei
GTCCTCCTTACATTTACAACATGTGTATAAGGTGTGAAGCCTGAAGTCCAAATATCAAAGAAACACTTTCACAAAAGATACAAATATAACAGAACAAACGCGCTTCTTTTCAAGAATAATAACTGCAGAAAAATTACCCACGTTAGGGTGCGACATTGACACTCATTTACTACGAGCACTTCGGTGGCGCAATGGTATCAGCTATTGACTGGTAATCTAAACGTCACGGGTTTGATCCCGGACAACTCCGTTTTGAAAAGTGAGCTGCACATATTCTTACTAGTTTAGAATAATAACATACATTTGATTCCAGTCTGTAACGGCCGGTGTAATTTATGATACTTGTAAAGGTTAGCTTTGTTCTTTTTTTTTTTTTTTTTTTTTATTTATTATTAATTCAGTTTTATTCACTCAGCCGCGTTGACGATCCCAAACCCACCCCCGCCGCATTTGACACTGCTGTTTTCACATAGATGGGCTATAACAGAGGTAAACTCAAATCATGACTGGCTCTTGCATACAAAGAACGGTGTATGTAAGGGTGGTGCATGTGCCCGAAACATTAACATTTATATGTTACTTACATAAAAGCCAGATCGATCGGGCTCTTATGTAAAAAGGACAGTTTACCTCTGTTATAGCGCATCTATGTGAAAACAGCAGTGTCATATGCGGTGGGGGAGGGGGTGTTTGGGATTGTGAACGTGGCTCAGAGAATAAAACTGAAAAAAAAAAAAAAAAGAAAAAAGCTAACCTTTACAAGTATCATAAATTACACCGGCGGTTACAGACTGGAATCAAATGTATGTTTTTAACCTAAAATAGTAAGAATACGTGCAGCTCACTTTTCAAAACTGAGTCATCCGGGATCGAACCTGTGACATTTACATTACCATTCAATAGCTGATACTGTTGCGCCACCAAAGCACTCGTAGCAAATGCGTATCAATGTCGCACCCTAACGCAGGTTGTTTTTCTGCAGTTATATTCTTGAATAGAAGCGCACTTGTTCTGCTATATTTGTACCTTTAGTGAAAGTGTTTCTTTGATATTTGGAATTCAGGATTCACACATTATACACTTCATGTCTACATCTTGTCAATTATTACTAAAACATGAAAAACGTTTCTGTTTTAACAATGTGTTTACATAGATCGCTGTAGACATGGAACACACATGAAATGCAAGTGTTCCAAATAACGATATATTATTTATAAAACGTGTCATTTTGCTTGACTTCTCACTCTATACAACTCTAAGCAACTGACATGCAGGTAAACAGACTTGAGCTGAGAAAACTGGGGGGGGGGGGGGGTGATAGCAGGCTGTTTGCTGCTTATCCACACATTTAAAGGACAAAAAGACTGAGATGGAGAGGAGAGAAACGATTTAAGGTGGGACGGATCTACGAGTTGTTTCGTAGGCTCTGGTAATTCTAGTGTTAAAAGAGCTGATCCTATACAGTTTAAGCAAAAGAAGATTAAGGGGTGACATGATTGAAGTTTTTTAAATTTATGAATGGATTTAGTGCAGTGGATCGAGACTTATTTTAAAATTAGTTAATCAAGAGCACGGGGACACAATTGGAAACTTGTTAAGGGTGGAATTCACACAAACATTGTAAAGTTTTTCTTTACACAAAGAACGATACTCTTGGACTAAGCTACCAAGTAGTGTGGTAGACAGTAAGACTTTAGGGACTTCAAAAACTCGACTTGATGTTTTTTTGGAAGAAATAAGTGGATAGGACTGGCGAGCTTTATTGGGCTGAATGGCCTGTTCTCGTCTAGAGTGTTCTACTGTTCTAATCTACAGCCATTGTTGAGGACCTGAGTGGCTGGACCAGGCCAAGGGAATGCCCATGCAACACCTGGCTGCAGCAGATAGATGGTCATTTCCGGAGGGCAGGACTGGACCGTATGTCTGCCTGAAGGGGTTATCAACCAGGATCCCGAGCTGTTTAATCATGTGGTAGGTGCGGCAATGCACTGTACCAGTGAATTTCCACAACCATTCCAGATGACTTCTAGCCCACATCAGTTAATGCTACTTCTGCATATGGTTAACATAAGGCTTCTTTTTTGCACATTAGAATTTTAAGTGGCATTTGTGAATGTAAATTGGATATAGAAAATAATCCCTCCCCCACTCAAAATATTCATATTTTGTCACTTTGCAGCGTGAAATGAAGACACACACGAATATTTTTCCAGTTGTATTCACTGAATTAAAATTATAATAGCCAATGGTTCAGAAATTAAAAAAAAAAAACAAAACATCAGAGTCACTGAGATGGTTAAAACCCCCTTGTGTCAGTAGTTTTGTGGAATCATCTTTTGCTTTGATTAGAGCGTTGAGTCTGTTGGAATGCTTCTTTACTAATTTTGCACATCTAGGTTACACAATATATGCTCACTCTTTTTTACAGAACTGTTTAAGCTCAGTCAAGTTGGACTGTAATCTTCAGGTAATTCCACAGATTTTCAAAAGGATTCAAGTCTGAGCTCATACTAGGCCACAAAAGGACATTCACCTTTTTCTCCTTCAGATACCGTGTGATCAGCTTTGCTGTGTGCTTCCTAATAGTTCTCCTTCCAATATGACAATCTTCCCATTGAGAACTTTGTGGCAGAGGGCATCAGGTTTGGAAACAATGACCAGATTGTAGCTACACAGAACATGCACAGCAAGCTGCGATGAACCATGTATTCTGACATCGCCTTCTCACGACCAGCATTTTTTTCAGCAATTTTTGTTAATAGTAGCTCTCTTATGGTATCGGACCTCATGTGCATCAGTGAGTATTGGGATCCCACAAGCCTGTTGACCATTCACCAATTGTCCTTCCTATGAGCACTCACGGTAGGCACTAATCATTTCATACCAGGACCTGCCGTTTTGAAGTTGCTGTAACTCAGTCGTCTAGCCATCACAGTTTGGCCTTTGGTAAAGCTGCTCAGATCCTTGTGCTTTCCCATTTTTCCTGTTTCCAACACATCACCTTCAAGAACTGAATGACTGTTATTCACTTCACCTGTCAGTGGTTTTAATGTTGTGGCAGATTGGTGTACATGTCTTCAATAAGAGGTGAGGCAAATTAGAAATTCTTTTTTGATTCTGTAAAGACAAATTACAGCACAATGGAAATCTGACATATTGGTAAATACATTTACATCTACTTTACTGGTTCAGGAGTTTCAGAATAGTAAAAGGCAAGAGAATTGCATAATAAGCTCAAAGAGTTGGTAAGTGTGAAAGCTACCTATCACAGTCTGTAACTGTACCTATAAAAATATTTGTCCCTAAGCCATATCCAAAAGATATCACTACCGTGTGACTGACGAAGGAATTTAATTATGGATTAAATCTTTGGATAAACCATTTTCATAAAATTTGCTACAGATTTGTCAAATGTAATTACAGATAACTACAGATTTACTGGTGGAGGTTACAACACAGTGCAAATTATTAGATGCCTTGTATTTACTCCTTTAACTTGGGTCAGCTGTACTTCTTGAAATATTATGAATGGCTGATTCAGCATTGAATATTATACTGAGTGTCTGTAATAGTGATTTGACTGGCAAGATAATACTTTTATAACACTAGTTTAATCAACGTCAAACTGAAGCATAATCTGTCAAAGCACCTCTTGCAACCTTACTTGCAACCAAAATAATGCCTTATCATTGCAGCTAAATCATTGGTTAGCTGTGTGAAGTAATTGGGATTTACAACCCACTGTTGAAAATCTATTAGGCAAATGCCTGAATATTTTTATTACAGCTACTCAGCCTTTCTGTGAGGTACACACATTTAAGCTGAAAGTGAAAGATATCAAACCCTGAAACCTGTTATCTTTTGGTTTAAATGTCTAAGATGTCAAACCGTATTAGTTCAGTACATGGTTAACTGTATCTTGAAAAAGATGCAAATAAATAATTATAAGAAAATGCAGCCTTTTCCTGACTGAAATGTAGCTATCTTTTAACTTGTGCAGCTGCAATAAAAATATTTAAAATTTATAGAGATGTGTATAGACAGCTTTGAAGCTATTAGGTGTATTTACACAAAACTGCATCCAAATCAAATGGTTCTGGTAGCATTTGAGCTGAAAGGTAACAATAAAACCTCATAATCTGTATTTATTTGAACCCTTTTTGCAAAGTAGTACAGTGTGTTTTGGTCAGATGCCAATGACCTTAAATGGACAAGAACACTCACTAATTCCCAGTGGATTAAATCTTTTTGCATTACAACTCAGTGATTTGTAAAGAACTGAAAGAATCTAATTTAGATACATTGTTAGGAAAAAAAAAATGGAATAGATATGATCAACAGTTAAGTGAATTACTTTTCGTAAACTATCTATTTAGACAATCCTGCTTTGAGGGCCTTGTCTTATCAGTTACCCTAATAATACCACTGCTTTAAAGTACTGCATATTTGATTTAGTCAATCCAATTCCACTTTTGCTGGTTAACTGACAACTCTGTAACCTGTTAACAGTGTTCAGTATGTCTTTTAGATAATTTATTACTGTTTAACTTTTAATTTATATGTGTATGAGCAACAGATAGGAAAATACCATAATGAAACTATCTGAGGAATAGTCGTCTTTGATTCTCTTACTTTAATACACTTTTGCATGAATTTCCAGGATGCTAAATCACAATCGTCATTTGCCATTTTCTGGGTTGGTTACCCGCACAGATTTTTTTTTTCTACTACCCATAGTCCTGGGCATCATTTGGGATGAGACCCACTTTTTCTCACATCATCCAACACTATTTCTAATGTCTTCAGACTCTTTGGGCTTCATCCCCTTCACCTCCAAGTTGTTTAGTGTTCTTTACTAACTGCAGACACAGAGGAATGTGAGCAATGCTCTGTTAAAATACAAGTATATATTATACTAATTACTAAATGCTGAATTAGTACACAAAGATATAGAACTGGTAAAACACACAGGGAGCAATTCAGAAACTGGGTAAACATAAATGGAAGCAATCAATATCTGTCCATTAATTAATTGATAGATTATGGGCAGTTGACAAAGGATGAAATAAAAATTGTAAAAATCAGACAGAATTAGAGTCCTGGAGCCAACTAGGCATTTACCACCTCCTGGGCCTTCTGTAGTTAAGTCTGTGCTGGGTCATCCAGTCTGATGTTAGAATTGTTTCTTCAGATGATCCTGATGCTGCTTTCTGTGTTGACTTTTTAATCTGCAGGAGAGCAGTCTGACAGTAGAGCTGTGGCACCAAGTGCCACGTTCAGGTAGTGAGAAGAGAAACAGAATATGGGAGGGTCAGTAAGGTTTATAAATATTGTATTTAAATTTCTGGATAAATGACTAACAATCAGAAATGCAGTATGTACAGCTAATCAGCAGCTCTAGTCTCAGGGTATGCTAGACTAAAGTGGTAATTCTTCAGCCTGGTTTTAAAAGCGGAGACTAAAGGGGCATCTCTTATAGTATCGGGCAAACCATTCCACTGCTTGGGGTCCTCTAAATAAAAGCTCGACCTCCCACTGTTATTTTATTAATCCTTAGAATCTTAAGTAGGCCAGCATCTTGATCGCAATATGTGCACTGGTTAGTGAGTACTGATCAGTTCAGATGAATAAACAACCTTGGCCAAACTACTCTGCTCTGCTTTTCCATAGCATAACATCTGTCATTTCCACACCCACACTGCACGGCCATGGACCTAGTTATTCAAAGCTTCTTTCCCCATCTCCTCCAACTATAAGCTTAGTCTTCTCTTGTGACCAGTAGGGGCCATTGCAGCACCCCAAACTCTGACACAACTTCACAGACACCAGTTCCAGTATAAAGAAACGGTGTATTAACACAGATTACCTTGTAGAAAAGGCACCAAAGTTGACATAAATTAAACAATTCTTATCCATCTGTTTTCTCTCTCTGCTTCTACTGCTTCAGGCAAGCTTTGTCCTTCTTCCACCCGACTGCAATACGCCTGGATGAGATTGAGAGGTCTGTTTTATATTGGACCTAGGAGTACTTCTGGTACTAGAGCACAGCACAATGGAAGTACTTCCGGGTCAAACTGAAGTTCTTTTCCCTTGTATACTAGAATGAGGACACTTCTTTTCCAAGGTTTAAGGATTCTCACTTGACAGGAGTTAACCATTCAACTCCTGGATGTTCCACTTCTTTTAGCATTTCTTACACTACTCACCTTAATCCTGTTTCTTGTCCTCAACTTTTTGTGATGCATTCCTTTTTTTCAAAAACGTTCAGCTCAGTCCTTGTATTTTCTTACGAATGTCATTATCCAATTCATTCTCCCTATCTAGCTACTTCTTCATTTACCTCCTTCAGACATCCTTAATCTTATCACTATACATCACCAGTGTTCTCCTAAGAATTTCTTTTAGCTGGTCAGGATGAAGGAGTAGCTGGGTGTTTTTTTTTTGTTTTTTTTTTTTAAAAAGACTTTTCAGTATTTATAATCATCAATTAATGAAAACCTTTTAAAATTCGTAGTGGTTACCAAGCTTAAAACTGTATATACTGTATTAGTTATTTTTGTAAGCCCGGCTGTCTGCAGCATTTTCATAATCAAAATGACATGGATCTGGTCCCTCCAAAGAAATCAGTATTAGATTGTTTAGTGTTTTCTGATACATGCAAGTCCTCAAACAGGTATTTATTTTTTTAGGACAGAAAATCCCCTTTCACATTCACTTAGTTCACATGTGACCATTTGAACAGCAGCTAGTTTGGAAAAAACTCATTCAGCTCAGATGTTGTTAATTTTAGCAGTATTTGTTTTGGATTTAGATTTTTATATAACAGTCATCTAATCATTTTTATTGCAATGACCCATTTTTAGAATAACAATCAAAAGTAATCTCAGCATCCTCACTTTAATCATGACTTTTAACACCAAGAAGTCTTGAAAAACAGAAAATGATTTTCATATCAGGAAATCTTGCATCCCAGTAGTTAACAATGGTGCTTATGTACTTATAAATTGTATCCTTGATTTCACATTAGAATATGAATAATCATTGTTAAAATCTGACTAACCATATGTAAAATGTTGATGAATGTTTTAAAAATGTCTGCCAGGGGTATCTTTCAATTTCATGATAGATAGTTTTGTGGCTCTGTTTCTGATAAGTCAACATCCTTGCCTTTGCCATGGTCTAGACATATTAGGCATTAAAGACAACACATCTGAAATCATTAGTGAAGCAGTAAAATTTTATTTTTTAATGTCTACTTAAAATTTTATCTGTAATATTGCATTTGTTTACTTTCACGTAGAGGCTGTATTGGAGAGTCATGAGACAACCATATAGTGCCACAAGCCATTTTAGCCTGAATGTGAGGAGTATAAAGTGTATTTTAGATCAGAGTTAAACCACCCACCCTGATGGAAGAATTTGGAAGAAGAAAACCACCTTAACTTCTCTAAATAAGGCACTTCGACAGCTGCTTGGGCAATAGAAAGAGCCAGTTGGTGCCTAACACAATGGCAGTGGCCAGTTAGTCTATTCTGTCATTGTGCTGGTGTTGAACTCTCTTTTTTGTTTTCCAATCATAACAGCTGCTGCAACAAATCCTAGGTCAGGCAGATTAGACATCTAGGTTTAAAAACTTTTAAAGTCTCACATAGTGTATTAATTGTAGTCTTAGCTTTGCAACAAAACATATTGCAAGTTGCTACAAAACTATGCCTAGCTTCTTTATTCAGTAAACTAATACATTTAATTTACACAGATGTTTTAAAACAGGGATGACATTATTTCAGTGTTTTGTCTGATGAAAAATACACTTTAGAGCATGCGTTTTTCAGTGTTATAGTCCTATAACCATTTTGTTTTAGGAAGCATTTTTCCTTTATGACTGCACAGGTATGTGTGTATTTTAATTTCTTGAGCATTTGTTTCATTATACTTTTGCGAAAATGTTTATTTTATATTCTAGTAACCACTTGAATGAGATCGAATCTGCCTTTCTCGCACACGTGCACACATACACATTCATACCTGGAAATGTCACTATTTGAAAAAGCTATGCTATTTGAACATAAGTTGTCATTTGAACATGTGTTTCCTGTACGCATTATGGTGCATGATACTGAAAATGCAATACTGGCAAGATGGCGGGGACAAAAAATGTTCAAAGGTATAATGAAACAAGTGCTTTTATTCAAGAATAAAACTGAATAACAAAAAATTAAAGTGACAGCAAGATACCAAGAAGACATGATTCACCAGAGTTTGTGTGTCTGCCTGTATCCCCTCCGTGATATCTCTTACAGGTAGCAAAACATTTACATCGGCTGTTATCAAAGGCTTATTCTTTTTGGGCACATACACCATCAGCACAGCACTGCCAGATCTAAACTCTAGTGTGGCGAATTGCTGTCGTTCTGAAGTGACTTTAGTCATAGGTGAAAGTCCCATTTTACTTATGGTGCCAGCAAAATTGCTGTGACGAAGCTGTCTGTTACGGTTCTGCCTTTGTCCAGAAATGGCTCTATAAGCTTTATGACCATAGACACGAATAGTTGTAACCCTGAGTTGTAACTAAAATCACAGTTCTCAACAAAACGTTGCGAGATGTCTGAGATTGCAGCAAATCACATGTTTTTCACATGTTCTGAATGGGTGTCTTTGTTGTCAAAGCACAAATGCCACATGGTACTCTGACAGTGGTCACAGAACATTGTATCTTTGATTGCCGGTACAACAAATAGATCTGAGCAGGCATCATCCAGAGCAGCAACTGTGGTCATTGCTGCTTTTGTGAAAAGAATGGAGATAAATGCCATCAACTCAGAGAGGGAGAGGCAAATTCATACCATGTGAATGTCACTGACAGAATAAAACTTAATTAAAAAAAAAAAAAAAAAAGCGTTAACTTTTACAAGTAGCTAAAATTTATACCAGATTTTGCAGTAGTCAAATCAAATGTAAGTTTTTATTATATTATAATAATAATAAGAGCAACTCACTACTCAAAATGCAGAATCCCCAGCCTCAAACCCAGAACCTTTGGGTTATAAGGCAGCAGTTCTGCTGCTTAAGTTTCTGCTTTTAACTATGTGTTTAGCAGTTCCTGTCATCCTACACTTACAGATCGTTGTAGACATGGAACACACATAAAATGTATGTATTCCAAATAACGATATTTACCCTATACAACTCCAGGCACCTCACTCCCAGATAAAGAGACCTGAGCTCCGAGAATTTTGCGACAGTGTCTGCTCCGGCTGTGGGTGAGGATGGGATAACAGGCTGCTTGCTGCTTGTACTGATTGACACATTTGCAAAACAAAAGTTGCTGCTGGAGAGGTGCAAAGGAATTTAAGGATTACAAGTTTTTTTCTTAGGCTTCAGGGAGCCTGTTAAACTCTGTGAATTCTGTGCGGAGTTTAAATATTATTTATTTATTTATTTATTTATTTTAATTAATGATTTTAAAATCTGCAGCCTTCATCCCTCTTTCCTATATCTTAAGCTCCTTTTCCAGCTACTACAGGTCAGTTATAAACTATTCTACCTGCTATTTTGCATGCCAGCCAGCTTCCTCCCTCTACTACAAGTGCAGGTGTCTGGAGTGACCCACCTGGAGTCACTTCCTCCAAGCACATTCTGATAAGCACGCCCAAAGCCAATTAGAGACCGCCAATGATTTGCACATTGTTCTTACCAAAGCCACAGCTAAGAAGACATGATGGATTTCTTCATGCCTCTGACAAAAGCTTTTTTTGTAACCAGTTGATGCTTTGATGCACAACCACCCTCAGGGATCACATTTTTCACTATTTTCTAATTAGCTTCCTTCACCACCAAATAGTTTATCATGCTCCTTACCACCAGATTCATATGTCACTTGTTCCTTCACCTCCTTAAAGAAATACTCACTCCAAAAATAATTTTACCCCATGTGGTTAGTAGTGATGGCAGGAAAAAAAAAATGTAATCTATTGTTTTCATGTAGAATGGAGATAATTTTTCTTATAAAATGGGATCCAAAGTGGCCTGCTCTGTAAAACGGCAAACAAAAACATCCAAGTCCTCATGTGACCCAATTAAATTTCAAACTATAGATATTTATTATTATTGTTGTTGTTCAGAGTGTGTTCTTGGACAGTCTTATTGCTGCTGCCTATATCAGACCTAGGCCAAGACATGTCACCAGTTTTTCTCATGCAAGTCCTGCCAGCTTGTAATCAACATCAAGGTCCATTCTTGGTCTACCCCGTTTTCTCTTGCCTTGGGGGGGTTTCATGTCAGTGAGAGACATTTGAAGGTGGTTTTCGCAAGGTGCAGCTGTCCCATCTCCATATTCTCCTCAAGATTTCCTCTTTCATAAGACACTGCTGTGTTCTTTTCCACAGGTCAGCATTGTTGATGGTAACTGGCCAATGAATGTATAGAATCCATGTATATTTTTTTTCTCTCATTAAATCTGCTGGAAAATATTCATCTATCCCTGATGTTAATGGGATTTTCCCTCGTTCAGTTTTTTTTTTTTTTTTTTAAGGCAATGACCTTATGATATGGCATGTTTCCAGCAATAATGACTTGTGAAACAGTAGTAGCTTGTTGTCATTAGAGATTTCCATCAGTTACTTCAACAATGTTTTCAGCACTCCTGTAGTGCCACAGATGATTGGAGCCTAATAGTAACTCTGTTAATGTGCCACATATCTTTGAACTCCACTGTAAATGCCAAGTATTTGTGTATTGTGCCTGTGTGCCTTTTAATGAGATTCACATTTAATAGCTTACCTATTAGCTGGTGCAGAAATAATTGTCTGCATCTTCAGCAAAACCAAGGAACTGGTTATTGTTTTCTAATGTATAAAACAGGCTCAGTGTCTGGTGTCAATTCAGGGAACAGATACAGAGGTGGATCACTCTTGCATGTAGTTGGGGGTTCACATTAATGACAAGTTAGACTGATCTCATAACACAGAACTACAGTGGTGTGAAAAACTATTTGCCCCCTTCCTGATTTCTTATTCTTTTGCATGTTTGTCACACAAAATGTTTCTGATCATCAAACACATGTAACCATTAGTCAAATATAACACAAGTAAACACAAAATGCAGTTTTTAAATGATGGTTTTTATTATTTAGGGAGAAAAAAAATCCAAACCTACATGGCCCTGTGTGAAAAAGTAATTGCCCCCTTGTTAAAAAATAACCTAACTGTGGTGTATCACACCTGAGTTCAATTTCCGTAGCCACCCCCAGGCCTGATTACTGCCACACCTGTTTCAATCAAGAA
>JANRMT010062856.1:35290281-35324860 GCA_026402145.1 Polypterus bichir lapradei
GGTTTTGAGAAGCGATTTAAGGTGGGACGGACCTACGAGTTTTTTCGTAGGCTCTGGTAATTCTAGTGTTAAGGCATTATTTTTGGTCTGCTTTCTTCAGAACAGGCTGCATGCCTGTCTCAATATGGCTGCCGAGTTGTGCTCCTCATGGCATTGGTGTGACAGACAGATGCTTCTTCATGGTGATGTTTATAAGAGAGAGGGAGGGTTAAAGCAACCAAATTTATACATTCTTTGTCCAAACCCTTCCATCAATAGGGTGTCATGCTACAGAATGGCCTCTGATTCAGGCCAATCTCAAAGAGCCATGCTTCAGACTAGCGGTGTACATAATAATACCTTTCACACATGTCCCCAAAACCATTTGCTCAGCTGATGCTTGCCAGATCGGTAGACTGGCTTTCCTGTGGGGGTTGATTGAGAGAGTCCTACAGAGAAACACTTGCTAAACTTGTTTTAGGCACTTCCACCAATCCTCTTGTAAAATTATAGACTCAGTCCTAAAAGTGGGGAGGGGTTCGTAACTCTCAAACTATTGCTGTTCTTATCAATAATGTAATACTAATATTACATTGCTTTGTCTAAGTTACAAATAAAGACACAAAATATTTATGAACTTGTATACAATATCGCACACTGCAGCAAAGAACTTCTATAAAAAGCCAAACTGGGGACAAATCTTTATCTTTCTGTCTATAAATGATATAAATGACATGCGAAAACACTGTAAATGGTCAAGCAGCTGTAGTAGATTATATGATTCTCTGTAGCAGTCATACACTAATACTTCTTTAGATAGCATTCGGATGATTAGTTAAACGTAGATGCAGACTTAGGGCTCATGCGTTATTTGCACTGTGTGTAGTGCACTTTCTGGTGTAGTGGAAGGAAAATAAAACTTCTGATTGCTTCAGTGGTATGGATCGAAAAATTGATTTTTCATTGGACAAAATATACGCTGTGTACATTAATCATTAAATAAGTCTGTTAACCAATTTTCTAAGAATGAAGTTAGTTTATAACAAAGTTAGAGTAAAATGCATTATGGTGCATGCACAAGTTCAAGTACCTATATGATACAGTGCTACACGGAATAGTCATTTTCTGTCACTGATATTGTGTGTACTATAGAATGTGAGCCTTTTATACTTGAGTGCCTTTATATTTCACACTTACTGTAATTATTTTAATAGTTTATAAATTGATGGATATAATTTGCCTAATACACCAGAAAACATAAAGCATTGTCTTTAGAAATTAAAATGTAGATTACAAAGAGTGTAGAGGCTGGAAAAAGAAATGCCTTTTAGCAGAATCATTGGGGTTACCACTCAATGATAAGAGCTGGTGGAGAGCTTTGAAGTGGTGGTAGGGATAGAGAGCACTTATCTGCAGGAATTTAGGTGGTACTTCTGCTCGGCTAATATCGATTTGGCCTGGGTGCATGGCTGCCAGCAAGTCTCCTTAAGAATCCTGACTTGGCTTGGTTTGGCTCATGGGTAAAACATGGTGTTGCCTCTGGCCCCATCTTGGGTGTGAGATGGATCTGATAGCATAAATGGCAAAGTGATTTGAGGCAGACAAGAGTGCATGGACCTGAATGGAAGCAGCTACGGCTTTGGAGGGCAGTCGAGGAAGGATGGACTAATTTTGACTGCTAAATAAACAGTGCTCATAACTGTAACCCCATACTTACATGAAAGTGGGAAATGACTAGATGAATTGCAGGGCCTATTCCTTATCACATTAGGATTGCCCACATTACATGAAAATAACAATGAGCTGGAAGCAGAGATGCAATTAAAGTAGTATAATAGGTGATAGTCTTTCTTCTGCTTACTTCCCAACATCACTGTTTTCTGAGCTGTGCTGGAACAAGAGTGGACTTATCTAGTAACAGTTTATCACAATATTAATGCAGCTATGTAAAGAATGTGACTGTTTTTGCATGCTGTGTATGCTCAAGCTGTACTTATTATCTTACAATTTTGGTATGTGACACACAAGAATCTTGGCACAAGAATCTTGGCTTTGCATTTGTATAATTCATATGCGGGATTAATGATTTAATTTTGTGTACCAGGAGGCAGTCAGACTTAAAAACTAAATTGTAAAATGCACTTACAAGTAATCAGCTAATACAGTATAAAAACGCACAGAAAAAACCATAGAAAGTTAGTAGTGGCAGAACTTCAAAAGTATCCTGGCTTTGAACGTGGAGGTACTTTCAACTAGATTGCAGGCATCTATCAATGAAACTCTTTGTTTATCTCCAGTGTGCCAGAAAGATATGCAGCATAGTATTAGATTAGTAAAAGCTTTTGGAATTTACTCTTCAAATGTTGATTTCTTCACCACGGATATTTGGCACTTAACAACAAAAATGAAGATTAGTTTGGTAGTTGGTGCCATGTGCTAACTTGCCCATATAAACCCTGAATTGTAGAAAAGGAGAGGAGGATCGGAGAAACTCATTAATGCAGCAGTTAAATTATGTAAGTAATATTTAAAATCCATGATACTAAACAGTCCTTGTTGGATTGTTGTTTATACAGTATATGTGATTAGATGGTAGAAAAATAAATTTATGTAATATATATAAAATGACATTCACACAAGCACACACTATACAGTGCCTTCAGAAAATATTCAGACCCCTTCAGTTTTTATGAATTATGTTTCAGCCTTATGCTAAAATTATTTTAATTAATTTGTCCATCATCAAACCATTCTCTTTTTCTCAGAATGACAATGGGAACACGTGATTTAAGGAATTTTTGCATTGATTACATTGATGTAATTAGACCCTTGAATTCCCACCTACAATTCCCTGTATATAGAGTATTCTGGGGCCCACTCTTGCTTTTGTGAACCCAAATACAGGTGAAGGAAGTCAAAATACAAGTAAAAGGATTTTATTGGAGAGGTGAGTTTTTAACATAAGGGAAACTTAATTTCCACAAATGGTCCCAGACTGCTATGTGGGATTGTTAATCCACTTGTTTATGTATATGTAATGGGCTAGAATTCAGTATTCTAAAGGAAATGACATTTCTGTGTGTTGCTTAGTGTAATGGGCTATAAACCAGTGTTTAAAAGAAATGGCAGAATTTCTGGAAAATTCTGCTATAGGTTATTGTTGATGGCTATCTACAGGACATAAGTATTTACCTGTCTTGCTAAAGATTCACCTGCTTTGAATAGTCAGACTGCTTTGATTTAGTATCTCATATACACATGGATCCAGAACTGTCTGCTTCCTTTGAAAATTAACGAGTTCTGGTGACATTGTTTTCTAATCAAGTATTTTTTGATAGCTGGCCACAATACTATTGTTGAACCAAAGTAAAGGTGTTTACACTATTTGTTATGCAGAGAAAATTGGCTTGCACCATTGTTTCACTGATTGCCATGTTGATCAATGCAGAAATTGAAGCATTTATATATTTCTGGGTAAAGGAGAATAGAAAAGAACAGAAGTATGGTCTCTGACTTGTTATGGCTGCCTGTTTCTTTTATGCTTTTTCACCATATCGCTGTGGCTACACCCTGTAGCAACAGTGGCTTGTACCTAGCCTAGGTTCTCCTAGGCCTGAGGTTGGTAACATATACAAGTAACATTTCCCGTTTACCATGCCTTTACCACCACACAACTCTTTCATGGTCTGGCTTACCATCCATCCACTAGCTCAGCCTCAGACTGGCCAGAACAGACTTTTAAACCTTGTCAATATGCTGCTTCCAGAAATGTCCTGGAGATACATTAGGATGTCAGAAATGGCCTTGGGAACTACTAGAAGCATCTGCCTGGAATTCTCAAGTGTCCTCCACTGTCTTTTCATTGTTTATAACTACTTTCTGAATGTCTAGCTTTGGATTTCATCCATAATCAAGGACATAAAATTCCCTTTGTGGCAATTTTTCAAGTGCAGTGACAGTTACAGTACATGACTAACTATTGCTATGAATCCTCTTTCCAAGATTTATCTGCCAGCACCTGTCCTGACCAGCCTTAGAATACTTAGCTCATTTCAGACCCTCTGTCCCAAGAAAGATGCCCACATTCTTTGTTACATAGACTCATCCATGCATCCTCCAATGTAACTCTTGTTTTCTTCTCTTTGCACTCACCTGGCCTGAAAGGAGACTGAGCCTGTAGGCTGTACCACAAGGTGCTTCAACTTGGACTACTGTACAACTTCAACCAGAATTGACTACTACTGTACTTCACTTTCTCTATTGGAGGACATCTGCTTCTATTTCCTAGGGTCCAGGCAGCAGGAGACAACGAATAAGGCAAGCAATGGAAGCAGATGAATTTTAATATAGGCAATATATCACTTTAACACTAGAATCCCTGAAGGCTACAAAAAAACTTGTAATCCCGGACCACCTTAAATTCCTTCACACCTTTCCATCAGCATCTTTTGTTTTGTAAGCGTGTCGATCAGCACAAGCAGCAAGCAGCCTGCTATCCCATCCCCCACACCTTGACGGAGCTCTGCTTATCTGCGTGTGAGGTGACTGGAGTTTTATAGGGCAAATAATACAGTATATCATCATTTGGAGTACATGCATGTCATTTCATATCAGTATAGGATGAAAAGAAACGCAAGGCAAAAAATGCTGAGCACATGCCTAAAGGAGAAACTTTTTCCATGTTATATTAATAATGACGTGCGATGTATAATGTGTGAAGACTTTCGTCCAAATATCAAATAAACACATGGAATTTTATTCAAGAATATAACTAAAGAAAAAAAATCATTTGATTTACATGTTGCTATCAATCTGTTACTAACCCAAGCTCAAATGTCAATTGACAGGAAGATAAGTATTTTTGAATGGTGCACAGGTAAGAACTACTGCCGTGTAACCCAGGGGTACTGGGTTTGAGACTGGGCACTGTGCGTTTTAGAGTAGTGAGCTGCTATTATTATTACTATAATAAAAACCTACATTTGATTTGAGTTTGTAACACCTTTTTGTAAAATTTGGCTACTTGTAAAAGTTAGCGCTTTTTATTATTCAATTTTATTCTTTCAGTGATGTTCACATGGTACAACTAATTTGCCTCTCCCTCTCTGAGTTGATGGCCTTTATCTCCATTCTTTTCACAAGAGCAGTGATGACCACAGTTGCTGCTGTGATTGATGCCTGCTCAGGACTATTTGTTGTACCGGCAATCAAAGATACAATGTCCCGTGACCACTGTCTGACTTCCATGTGGCATTTGTGCTTTGACAACAGACACTGGTGCAGAATGTTAGGAAAACCTACAGATTTGCTGAGGTCTAGGACATCTGTCAATGTTTTGTTGAGAACTGTGTTTTGAGTTGCAACCCAGGGCAAAGACTTTGAGTCTGTGGTTATAAAACTTATGAAGCTATTTCTGGACAAAGGCAGAACCGTAACAACAGACAGCTTCTTCACATCGCTTTCACTGGTTAATAGACTGCTGCACCGCCGCACAACTCTGCTTGGCACCATAAGTAAAATGGGACTTCCTCCTGCAGCTAACGTCACTTCAGTACATGAGCAATTCGCTACGCTGCTGTTTAGATCTGGCATTGCCATGATGACAGTGTATATGCCTTTGATTTCAGTCTGTAACAGCCGGCGTAAAGTTTTGCTCCTGGTGTAAAGTTTTGTTACCTGTAAAAGATATTGCTGAAGGGCTATAAGCAGACACACAAACACAGGTGAATCATGTCTTCCTGGGAGGAAATGGACAGCTTTTCTTAGATTAAGTCTATTGGCCTGTTTAGGGACAGTGGCAGATTGCTTAGTATTGATTTCTTAAAGCCCTAAGTGATGGTGCAGAGTTTGCAAATGGATGTTTGGGCTTTCCTACCATCTTCACTTGCCATTTTTATCGCCTAAACACTACAATAAGAGTTTAGATGGACACTATTTCTTAATTTATTTTCAGATATGTATATCAAATCACTTAAGTTGAAGGGCAGTATCATACTAAACAGCTACAGAGAATATGCTTTACTTTCTTATACTGACGAAGTGAACCATGGGTTCTGTCATACTGGCTAATGTTTACTTGAAAACTCCACCCATGCCAGTTTCTTTTTAAAGAGAAGTGGAGAAGTTTAAAGCCTTAGTTTAACATTTTCTCAGTTGGCACAGTGACCATCACTATAAGATGCTGGAAGAAAAGTGTTTTTTCATTAAGTAATGCTTTAATAAAAACATAACACTAGCGACTGGGAGCCCGATCGAATCAAGGTACAAATTCTACGTTTGTGAAATCCATACTTTCTCTGCAAAAAATTATTTGTTTTTTTAAGTCCTTGAAATGATTTTTTTTATCATGGCACTGATTTGTGCTTAATATAGACCTTTTTGGTCGATGTAATGAAGTGCTTCCTGTTTAAACGGGGCTGCGAGACGTGAACTCAGCTCTTCAGCGCACCTCATTTGATTTTTTCTGGCAAACACATTTTCAAAACAAACCGTATTTTACGACTCTGAGCAGAGTATGTTGGCGTGGTCATTTTAGATCTGAGGCTAAAATTTAAACAATGACCGTTGTTAGTACCCAGCCATCATTACTCAGTTTGCCAATAGATGTCAGGAGTACGGATGCCAAAACCGAACTGCCCAAAGATAGATTTCGACGTACCAAGCAAATGGCGATATGTTCTAAATTACTTACGGTTCCGGGGCGGTCGAAGGGTTTAAGTCAGTCGACGATGTTAGTCCTGGAAAGTACGCCCCACCAAACTAACGTTCCAAAAACCAACCGACCGAACTTATTATTCTCTGCTCAAACCAACACCGACTTACTACACTCGGACGTCCAGCGGCGTCACTGAAGCATTCAAACATTCTTAGCCAATCATGCAATATTGCGTCCGCGTTTGCCACGTTATGTTCTAACTACAGAGGCAGAGTCCCATTGCATGGTTCTAACTCGTATTGAGTTGAGGTACTGACACGAACACTATATACATACGGATAGTATCAAATTATATATAAGGATTATATAATATAAATTTCCAGGACAAATGATTGTGTGTTACAATACAGAAAGGATCATTTTGACTACAACAATTCAGAACCAACATCTTAAGTTGCTTTATACGCTTTATTTTTTCCATTTTTTTCTTATTTTTGTTGTTGCATAATTTCTGTATATATATTAATAGTGTTTGTTTTAATTATTGTGCTACCCCATGTAGTAAAAATTGGAACCATGTCACATTCAAACTGCTGGTCAGAGGTTAAAGAGTTACTAACCAAAACTGCAAAAAGCGGAAAAAAAGCGTTATTTGCAGGTGATCCTAAAACATATATTGCAACTATGAAACCCAAAACAAAACTCAGTAAACTTTTTTTTTTTTTATTGTACAGTAATCATTCCATACAAATAGATCTATTTTTACAAAAATAGGATTGAAAACAAGTCAACCCCCAGCCCTGAGAAAGAGAGCATGGCCAACGGAATAAAACTTAGTTAGTAAAAACAAATAAATTGATCAGTTTAATAGGTAAGATAAAGAAATGGAAACAGAATCTACTTCCTCAGTGCTTTTAAGAGCTTATTTTGAAATATTATTGTTTAGATCCAAAGATCAGCACAGATCCTCTGAGAATTAGTTTTTTTTCCAATTTCAAATAATATAAAAACGTCCGTTACCCACTGAATTAAAAGAGGAAAGTTAGGATTCTTCCAGTTTAGCAAAATAAGTCTGTGTGCCAATAGTGTAGTGAGGGCAATCACAGTTTGTTTGTTGTTCTCCAATTTAAGTCCGCTGAAAGGCACTTAAAATTTGTTGTCCAGAATAATATTAATTTGGTGCAGGCCCAAAACATGTGACCCAGTGAGGCTGGAACTTGATTGTAGCGTTCGCAGGTTAGATCTTGCCCTGGAAACATTTTGGACAGTTTTAGGCAAGGCAGATGTGCTCGATTATGTAATTTTGAATTGAATAACAGACCAAATTCCATTACAACGAAATGCCAGGGACCTAAAATGATGTTTTTGTAATGAGATTCTATATTTGTCGCTATAGTGCTTGATTTAACTTGTCCAGGTGTTTGCAATCATTTCAATAGCTTCTTTCACGATAGTTTTCAAATCCTCCTGTGTACAAGTTATGCTGAGCAGACTTTTTGCCAGCATTTCCTTGCGATAATATACTTTCAGGGTGCGAATGATGCCCAAATCCAATGGCTGAAGCACTGCTGTGCAATTGGATGGGAGGAATTCAACTCGAACATTATCTAAATGTGGAAGCATGCTGTGGGCAGCATAGTTATCAATCAGAAGCAGAATCTTCCTTTTCTTTTTCTTCATATTGTGAGGTTTTTGAAGCACAATTGCCGCGTCGGTGGAAGATTGTTTGTCCATTGCTGGGGCAAGGCAACCACAGGCTCACAGCACTGCAGCAGAGTGCTGCGGAAGAAAATCTGAAAACATTGTGGTCACGCTGTTAGCCAGCTTAGTGGCCAAGTAATACTGTTCCCTGCATTTATAATGTTCCTTGCATCACCCATCGAGATCTTTTTGGAGTTGCATCGGCGATGAGCTGCTGCAGCACCGTGAGCCTGCTGTTGCCCTGGTAATGGATAAACAGTCTTTCACAGACACGGTGATCTTGCTTCTGGACGCTCTTCTGCATGTTTTCCCTTTTAGGGGAGGTCCCGAAAGATTTTAGAAACCTCACAACAGTGACTTTGCTTTTTCTTGAATGAGTTGCGCACTAATAGGAATGTTTCTTGAACGAGCATCTGCCATTTCTATAGGAGGGTGACAATGAGTTAAATTCCAATGGATGTTTTTCAAATGTTAATGAGCAATAAGCAAAAGGTATTACTGAAAACCACAGGAAACAAACACCACAAAAAACAGTCTGAGGAAAGTTCGAAGAAAGAGAAACATTGACAATGTTTGTGTTCGGGGATCGTTGTGCATAACTGAGCTACAACCACAGAACTAACTGCTCTGTGGATGATTCATTCAGGCATTTCAAGGTCTTTTGGGCACTTCGTTATAATGAAAGTATCTGCTGAATGTATTTTGTAGTAATGAGATTTCTATAGACTGCCATATGGAGAAACTGTCGGGACCCTAAAAATACTTCGTTTTAATGAAAATTTCATTGTAAAGATATTGTTGTAACGGAATTTCACCTGTATTTACAAAAATATGCAAAAGATGATCACGCTGTAAAGAGCCCTTTCTCAACCCTGTTGGGCTTTAACTTACTTAGCCCACCATGTTCTATCACTCTGTAATGCTCAGTAGGTAAAGCAGTTTGTATTGTGTTTTTCTTTCACAATTTCAGATTAGTGAGAAACAGTTGGGTTTGGCAGCCCGGGCACTTAGAAAATTCACAAAAAGCATGCTGCAGGCATGTGCAACCATGGTGCTGTGAAGCCACATCCACAATGGTGATTTTTTTGCATCTCCTGCACACTCGATGTACATGTGACCTTTTTATGATAGCTATTCAAAAATGAATATAAAGGCTATTAATAGCTACACTTTGTACCAAGTTTACCTTTATATCCTGAGACACTTTACTTACTAGTTATAATTACATTTCTATATTTTTATAGTAAATTGTGTTATACTTTTGTAAGACCTTTTGAGCTGCATTCAATATGTGATTTCTGCTACATATGTGGTCTTGAAAAGCTTTTAGTCTCAGACATTTTTCAGTTAAATGATTGTCACAAGCTGAACATTTTTGTTTGTAAATAAAATCCTGCTGCCCTCCCAAAACAAACCAAGAGAATTAAAATATAAAGAATTAAAATCTAAAAACTGAAATGTCAATAATTTGAAAGAATTCTTACCCCCTAGGTTCGGTACTTGGTTTGAAAAAATCTTGCAACTATAACTACAAGTAGCCTTGTTAGATATTAGTTTTGCAGATTTTTGTGCAGAAAGTTTTGCAATCTGCTTATGGGGAAATTGCACAGTTTTTACCAGCTTAGTTGAGTACCAAAATTTGGGAGTTACCACATATGTTCAATGCAGGCAAGGTAAGAACTCCTACTGGGTCACTCATGAGCATAGCAAGTGACATTTAACAAAGTATTTACAGGCAAGGACATGTTTTTCTTCTTTTTCTACTTTTCCATAAAGGACCTTTTTGTGCATTGTCTTGGAGATTATTGAGCAGTGAACACTCTGCAACTCAGAGTAACAAGAAGAACCAGACACTCCATCAGTCATAGTCTGGGGCTCGTGTACATGCCAGTCGTTGGCATGTTTCTTCAAGGCATGGGAAGAAAGTAATATGCTCAAAACCCCATTCCTGTGCGAATTTGTAAAATTTAACAAACAAATTGTGGACCTGTGTCTGATGACCCAATGGGGCTGGCCATACATGGCAAATAGAGCTTTGCATCTTTTGATGGTGGTGACTGCTGACAGATCAGGCAATATTTCAGTTTCCAAGAAGTCTGAATAATGATCAAGATCAATACAATGTCCCTGCCTGCATAGTTGAGTAAGACCTTGGCTAGAATTTGCCATGAACGTTTGGGGAGAGGGTGTAACATCATTGTCTCTTTCTGCTGTTCGTGCACACATTTGTTGCACACGGTGTACTGCTCTATGAAGTCTTTCTGAAGCATGCTTCACTGCCTGTGTAGCTCTAATGAAAGTGCCACAGCATCTCTGCATGCAATTGCTTGAGAATGATTACACAGTGACCTTTGAAAAGCAACCCATCCTGTAGGCTGATTTCATCTCGGTAGGCCCAATATTCCCAAATAGCCACTGATGTTTCTGCCTTAATGTCCGACAATCCACTTTGCAATACTGACTTCACCGAGTGTGACAAGCACCTCCATACCCTGAAGTCCCTGTTTTGAGAACAGCCTGGTTTATGTCCTCTATGTTGAAATATATTCTTTGTCCTTGCTGCAGACAGATTGCTGGACATGTGGCATGTCTGCTTTGTGTGAGCATGTGGTTGGCTCTGCTCAGCCTATCACTGACATTAATATTCGGGCCTTGCTTATAGATTTATTTTCTGGGTGACATTTTGGAGTGTGAGCAGCATGTTTTGAAGTCATTTTGGGACACTAAGCAAAGGTTTGTTAAAGATTTTGACTAGTTTGTGGTCACTTTAAACAGTGATCTCCCCCTAATCATACAAATAGTTGTGAAACCTGTGACAGGCAAACACAACACTCAAACGTTCTTTCTCGATCAGAGCTAATTTCTGCTTGGTTGTAGTCAGAGCTCTAGAAGCAAATGCTAAAGACTGTCTATCCTGCAAGTAGACAGTAGCCAAGGCCATTTTGACTAGGGTCACTTTTTACTGTTACAGGCTTGCAGACGTTGTAGTATCTCAGTATTGGCGTGGCAGCAGCCAGGTGTTTTAACCTTGTTCACCACCGTCTAGTGCTTCAGTAGCCAGTGCCAAAGAGCATCTTTATCCCAGGGCCTGTGTAAGGACTCGCACTTCTCTGAGAGGTGGGATATGAATTTCGATACTTAGGTAACAAACCCAATGAATCTTTGCAGACCCTTTTGTGTCTGTGGGAGCTGGCAAGCCTTTTATTGCCCTTAGCATCTCCGGATCTGGTTTGAGGCCTTCTGCTGAGACCATGTGTCCGTAAAAACAGACCTCTTTCACTTTCAAACTGTAGCTTGTTGATGCTAAGTCGCAGCTTCACTTCTCTGCAGTGGCCCATGAGAGCAAGTATATTGGCGTCTTGGTCACATATGGCGTCTTCCAGAGAATCTCCACAACCTCTGGAGCTACTGACATCCCAAGGAGTAGCTTGAGCCAGTGCATTCACACCAACTGTGTCCAGAAGGTTATGAGGAGACTTTTTTTTTTTTTTTTTGTCCAATTTAATTTGCAGGAAACCATCCCGGACATCCACCAATAAGAAAAGACAAGCTTTAGGCAGTTTGTAGAGAACATCTTTGAGCATCTGCCTTATGTAGTGTGAGCTTTTCAGAGCTTTATTCAGTACCTTTTTAGTTCAATTAAAATTCTGATTTTTCTCAGCTATTCTAACAATGACCATGTTACTTATCTGATCTATGTGTTCTATCACAGAGGCTAGATGTCTTTGTTGCTTATGCTTGTCCAGCTGAGCTTTAATGAGCAACTGGAACAATGTGTGGTGAGCATTGCACTGGTGTGACAGTCTGATTTGGTCAAAGTGCACTTCCTCAGGGAGAGACTCTATGGGACTATTGAATACATCATGGTGTTTAATCATTAGAATCATTAGAACATTCTAGACGAGAACAGGCCATTCAGCCCAACAAAGCTCGCCAGTCCTATCCACTTGTTTCCTCCAAGAAAACATCAAGTAGAGTTTTGAAAGTCCCTAAAGTCTTACTATCTACCACACTACTTAGTAGCTTATTCCAAGTGTCTATCGTTCTTTGTGTAAAGAAAAACTTCCTAATGTTTGTGCGAAATTTACCCTTAACAAGTTTCCAACTGTGTCCCTGTGTTCTTGATGAACTCATTTTAAAATACAAGTCTCGATCCACTGTACTAATTCCCTTCATAATTTTAAACACTTCAATCATGTCACCTCTTAATCTTCTTTTGCTTAAACTGTAAAGGCTCAGCTCTTTTAATCTTTCCTCATAATTCAACCCCTGTAGTCCTGGAATCAGCCTAGTCGCTCTTCTCTGGACCTTTTCTAGTGCTGCTATGTCCTTTTTGTAGCCTGGAGACCAAAACTGCACACAGTACTCAAGATGAGGCCTCACCAGTGCATTATAAAGGTTGAGCATAACCTCCTTGGACTTGTACTCCACACATCGTGCTATATATCCTAACATTCTGTTAGCCTTCTTAATGGCTTCTGAACACTGTCGGGAAGTTGATAGCTTAGAATCCACTATGACTCCTAAATCCTTCTCATAAGGTGTACTCTCGATTTTCCCACCGCCCATTGTGTATTCAAACCCAATATTTTTACTTCCTATGTGTAATACTTTACATTTACTGACATTAAATTTCATCTGCCACAAATCTGCCCAAGCCTGTATGCTATCCAAGTCCTTCTGTAATGATATAACAGATTCCAAATTATCTGCTAATCCACCTATCTTGGTATCATCTGCAAACTTAACCAGCTTGTTACTTGTATTCCTATCTAAATCATTTATATATATTAAAAATAGCAGCGGCCCTAGCACTGACCCCTGTGGAACACCACTCTTAACATCGGCCAGTTCTGATGAGGTTCCTCGCACCATCACCCTCTGCTTCCTGTGTCTGAGCCAATTCTGTACCAATCTAAAAACATCACCCTGAACTCCCACTTCTTTTAACTTGATGCCCAACCCCTCATGTGGCACCTTATCAAATGCTTTCTGAAAGTCCAGATAAATAACATCATATGCTCCACTTTGATCGTATGCTTTTGTTGCAACCTCATAGAATTCCAACATGTTAGTAAAGCACGACCTCCCTCTTCTGAACCCATGCTGACTGGTCAGAGTAACTCCTGTCCTTGCCATGTGTTGCTCAATCTTATCCTTAATTCCTTCCATTAATTTTCCTGTGATGCATGTTAAGCTTACTGGCCTATAGTTGCTTGGATCTGCCCTGTCACCCTTTTTATATAATGGAATGATATTTGCCATTTTCCAGTCCTTCGGAATCTCTCCAGTGCTCAGTGACTTCCTAAAAATATGTGTCAAGGGTTTATATATGTACTCACTAGCCTCCTTAAGAACACGAGGATAAATATTATCTGGGCCTGGTGATTTGTTTGATTTCAGCCTATTTAATCTGAGCAGCACTTCTCCCTCTTCAATTTCCAAATCCCTCAGTACCTCCTTAGTAGTTGCGTTTACCTCTGGGAGGTTATCCACTCGCTCACTTGTAAACACCTCCGAAAAATGTAAGTTTAGGGCATCTGCTATTTCATTGTCTGTATCTTTTAATTCCCCTTTACTATTCCTGATGAACTTGACCTCCTCCTTGACTGTTCTTTTACTACTAAAATACTGAAAGAATCTCTTGGGGTCTTCTTTCGCCTTATCTGCTATATTCCTCTCCAACTGTCTTTTAGCCTCCCTGATATCCTTCTTAATGGTTGCTCTCATATTTTCATACGCTCTACGATTCACTTTGCAGTCATTAGTCTTATATGCCTTATACAGCAGTTTTTTCCTTTGCAACTTCTTTTTTAAATCTTTATTAATCCATCGTGGAGTTTTTTTTAGTTTCCTATTAATTCCAAATTTAGGTATGTATCTGTCCTGCATTACATGTAAAACATTTTTAAACCTGTTCCACTGCTCCTCGACTGTCTCCACCCTTAAAAGCTTATCCCAGTCTATCCTACTTAGACTTTGTCGCATCTTCTCAAAATTAGCCCTACCAAAGTTCAACTTAACAATTTTAGTCTTTGCATCCGTACTATTACAAAATACTGAGAACTGTATTACATTATGGTCACTTGACCCTAGTGGTTCAATTACCTCTACACCCTCAATTCTATCCTTATTATTACAGAATACTAAATCTAGACAGGCTTCACCCCGTGTTGGTACTTTAACATGCTGTGTTAAAAAACAGTCGCTGATTACTTCTAAAAACTCCTGCTCTTGTGCTCCTCCATCTGCAAGGTTATCCCAGTTAATATTTGGATAATTAAAGTCCCCCATGACTATAATATCCCCCTGTAAACTTGCCTTTTTGATATTACTAAAAAGATGTGTTTTGAAATTATTGTCTGAATTGGGTGGTCTATAACATACTCCTAAAATAAGACCTCTTTCCCTAATATTTTCCAGGCGAAGCCACATGTCCTCACTAAGATGGGGCTCATCATCCAACTGAAGAGGACTTACATTTAAACCCTGTTTGGCATAAACAGCAACCCCACCTCCTTTTCTGTTCTGTCTATCCTTCCTAAAAAATGTGTATCCCTCTATGTTACACTCATCTCCATCTTTGTTATTTAGCCAGGTTTCCGTTATTGCTATAATATCATAATTATGCTCTGCTACATACAACTCCAACTCACTTACCTTATTTTTGATACTTCTAGCATTAAGGCAAGCTATTTTTAAAGTGTTAATCCTTCTACATTTACGTGTTTGCTTAGAATTTACATTACTATGCATTTTTTTTTCTACACCATTGTTTGTTCTTCCATATATAGATTTAAATCTGGCCTGTCCTAAACTCCCTGCCCCCCCATTCCCTAGTTTAAACAATCCTCGACTAGCTTACACATATGCCTCCCCAATACATTGGTGCCCCTCCGGTTCAGATGTAACCCATCACGGCGGAACAGGTCCCATCTGTTCCAAAAGGAGTCCCAATGCCCCATAAACCTATACCCTTCTACCCTGCACCAAGATTTGAGCCACGCGTTAAGCCTTCTAATCTCCTCAATCTTACCTGGACTGGCGCGTGGCACAGGCAGAACTTCGGAGAAGACTACCTTGTCAGTTCTGCTCCTCAGCTTGGTACCTAACTCTTTGAATTTGGATCGCAGAACTGACAGACTACCCTTATGTATGTCATTTGTTCCAATGTGGACAATGACAACTGGATCCACCCCCGCTCTGGCCAAGAGCCTATCCACCCTTCCAGGGAGGTCTCCCACCTGTGCTCCCGGAAGGCAACACACCGTGCGAGACACTCTCTCTCTCTGGAGCACACCTGCGCTTCAATCCCCCTAATGATTGAGTCCCCAACTATCACTACCTCTCTCTTTCTGGGAACTGGTTTTGAGGTGGCCCGTTGGGGCTCCTCAACCCTGCCTACCACCTCAGAATTATCAGAGTCACCGTCCAGCTCCGCAAGGACATGATAACGGTTAGACACTTCTAATTCTGGGGTTGATGCCCCCGGACAGTGTGCACCCTTTACCTTACGCCTTGTGACCGTGACCCACCTATTCCTACCTGTCTGGTCTGGAATCTCCTCCCGCGCCACCTTAGGGGTGCACACTATCTCTCTAAAGGACACCTGGGCCAAGTCCGCCAATTCTCTATTACAACGCAGGTCAGCCAACTCCTCCTCCAGTTCAGCGACCCTGAGCTCGAGGTGATGGATCAGCTGGCATCTCTTGCAGATGTAGCCCTCATAGACAACTGGCTCTTCCAAACCATCATCTAAAAAGTCCAACATCCAACAGGACTTGCATTGCACTGCCCTCATTATTAAAATTTGACTTGGGATTACTAAACTGCCTTAACTTTTTTAACTTTTTTTTTTATTTTTTTTTTAATTAAAATTAAATTTCTTCTTCTTTCAGCTGCTCCTTAACTTAAATGGTAACACTAAGATCTGCTACAGATATTTTACACCTTATCTCCTTAAGCTCCTGTACTGTTGTCCCTCTCAGCTGCCTGCTATTTGTCAATGAGGTTAACTTACTTTTCTCTGCCTCTTCTCCTGACTTTGCGCTCCTCTTACTGATAAGCTCTCCACTCGCACTGTTTGTATTCCCCCGTATTAATGAACCAATACGCTGCCGCCCACTTAACTGTTCTACCTCTGGACCGCTAAGGGCTGTTTAATCTAAAATAAACAAACAAATAAAACTTTACTACCTTATTTGCACCTACTGCTCCTTGTGCCTGATCGGCGTCAACGCTCGTCGTTTACCTGCGCACTGCAGAGCTTCTACATTTTACTGTTTTCAAGTCAGCCGCGGCCTTTTTTTTCTTTTCCTTTAAACTAAGGAATCGCTGTTACGACGACGCGAATATTTATTTACAAATGCCGATATCAGTTACTGCTGCTTTCTACCCTGCCGCCTCAATGCTAATTCAAATACAGATAACAAGACAGGTACAAGTACAAATAACTTTTCCAAGCGCACATCCAAACACCCAGCTACTTTTGCTCTTGTGCGGGCGAAAAAAAAGCAAAAAAAAAAACCCTTCTAAAGGGAAAAAAAGCTTTAAAAATTCCCACACGGCTCCTTAGCGGCAACCAAAACCCAAGTTTTTAAGAGCAAACTGTATTTTTTTTTAATTTAAATCTCACACCACGGAACAAACCAACAACTCTCCCTTTGCTGGTAAGTTGATGTTTGGTCAGTGTCCCCGTGGTGTGGCCTTCTATGTTATGAAATTCTTCTGGTATCATAATGTGCATCAGGCCAAAACATTTGCACATTGACCCGACAGAAGCGGATTCTGGTTTGCCTCAGCTATTTTGAAATCTAGTCTGTGGCTATGTCCTTTTATCAGGCAGTGTTCGAAAAAGGCCCGATGATTTTATCACCTCACCTGAATACAGCTTCAGTCTTGTCTGAATAGGTGACAGCTTTACGCTGGGTACCAGCTTACTTTTATCCCGTAAGCTCATGACATTGCTGGTTGGCCCCGAGTCCTGTTATCAACATTAACTGGTGCCATGGAGCTGCAGGTTCGCAAAACAGATTTTTCCTCAGGAGCTATATGATCCGACATACTGGTGTTATATATGTGTCCACGTCATCCTCCTCTAATTCAAACTTGGCATTCGAGTCTACAGTTTGCAGCTGAAGCTGACCTCTCCATTTTAACACTAGAATCCCTGAAGCCTACGAAAACCGTCCCAGGCCACTTTAAATTCCTTCGAACCTCTTCATCAGCATCTTTCATTTAGTAAATGTGTCATTTGGCACAAACAGCCTGCTATCCCATCCCCCCACCGATACAGTTGAAGTTCTTCCAGCTCAAGTCTCTTTATCTGGGCTTGAAGTGCCTGCAGTAGTGCAACGTAAATAATACATCGTTATTTGAAATACATACATTTCATGTGTGTTCCATGTCTACAATGATCTGAGTAAATGTAGGATGACAGGAAATGCAGGGCAAGAAATGTTGAACACATACTTTAAACAGAAACCTTGTCCATGTTATAGTAATAATGTCGTAAAGTGTAAAATGTGTGAAAACTTCAGTCCAAATATCAAATTAACACTTGTGCTTTTACTCAAGAATATAACCAAAGGAAAAAAATCATTCAATTTACATGTTGCTGTTAATGAGTTAAAAACCCAAACTCAAATGTCAATCGACAGAAAGTTAATATGTTTTCTTGGATGGTGCAGAGGTAAGAACTGCTGCCTTATAATCAAAAGGTTGTGGGTTCAAGTCCGAGTGCTCCTTGTTTTGAGTAGTGAGCTGCTATTATTATTATTACTATAAAATAAAAACATACATTTGATTTGAATCTGCAACACTCGGTGTAATTTTTTATTTAGTTTTATTCTGTCAGTGACGTTTATGTGGTATAATGAACTTGCCTGTCCCTCTCTGAGTTGATGGTGTTTATCTCCATTCTTTTCACACGAGCAGGGATAACCACAGTTACCTATTAACTATTGAATGCTACTACACAGTTATTTACTTACAGATGTTGATATCCGTAACTGCTGCTTTCTACCCTGCCTTCTCAATGCTAGTTCAAATACAGATAACAAGAATAAGTACAAGTAGATTTTCCAAGCACACCTCCAGAAAAGCCCGTTACTGTTGCTCCTGTACAATAAAAATAAAAAAAAAGATAAGAAAAAAAAACCCTTCTAAAGAGAAAAAAAAATTAAACTTCTGCACAGTTCCTTAGCGGGAACCAAAACCCATTTATAGGAGGAAAATGTATTTTTTTGTTTAACCCTTACACCACAGGAAACACAAAAATTCTCTGAAACTTTCAACTGCCTCTCTCGTTTGCAAAGCTGATGTCAGTACATCCTCCTCAGCTCATCTCCTTCTCAGCACCTATGTTTAGATGGAGGTGGCATCTCTTATGCAAGAAGGCAAATTACTCCTCAGGTCAGAATCTTAAGATCATATTGTACACATCATGACACCAACCAGAACAGCCACGGTTGTTTGGTTGCTGCTTATGTGTCAATTGCTTTTGTCTGTTAACTATACTCTTTATAACAAAATGAGAATAACTTACTCATGAGATCAGCATCTGTGTTGGAATCGGACTTCATTTATATTCAATCAATCAAGGGAACTTTCATATTAATTTACTACTTATGAAACCTCTGAATGCTAGCTTGGATTCCCAGCACCTGAAGCGGAGAAATGTGAAGTGCACAGGGTCTCTTTTGCTCTTCAGGAGCCAAAGATTTCGAACACCTCTTCCCGGTCTTTTTTATCAAATCACTTGTCAAGTCACTAAGGAACAAAAGCAACAAACTTCATCTTCTCACAACAAGTATGTTTTGTCAAATCAGCATACTGTATTGCTTTGTGGAAACATGGTTTAACACATTAGTTCTTGACTCTGCATTAGAACCCCCAGGATTCCTGCTTTACAGAGCATATAGAGATGTAGATCTTTGTAAGAAGTCAAAAGGAGATGGTGTCTTTTTCTGTATGAATAAAAGTGTGCAACTATGTTTCCATATTATCGAGGTACTGCTCTGGTAATCTGGAACTATTAACTGGAAGTCATTTTGTTCACCTAGAGAATTTTCTTAAATAATTCTCACTAGAGTTAACCTGAGGTGAATGTGAATTAAGTGGAGCAGAAGTTTGCAGATTACATCACTAGTTTGGAGAACAGCCACACATACACCCCAATTATAGTGATGGGTGTCTTTAATCATGTAAATCTAGCCACTGAGCTTCCCAGATAGAAATGTTGCATTAAATGCCCTACCGGGGATGGGGAAACTTGGAATCATTGCTGCTGCGCTATACATGACACATACTGAACTTTAATATGCCCCCAGGGTAATTCTGACCATGTTAAGCTACATATTTATAACGAAAGGTTAAAATCTTCTAAACCAGTAGGAAAATCAATACGTTTTGGACTGCTGAGTCAGTTGAAACATTACAAGATTGCAAGGATTGGACTAATTGGAATATTTTTTAAATTCTTGTGAAAACATGAGCTGACTGACTCTGCTACATCTTCTATTAGCTTTTGTGAAGATATTTTCATTCCCAGCAAAACCATTATAATTTACAACAGTGGAAAACTATGGTTCATCAAAGAACTAAGGAACCAAAGAACTTATTTGTCAAAGCAAATGAAACGGCACATAAAACTGGTGAAAAGGATGCCTACAAGAATGGTAGGAATCAGCTAAACAATGCAATCAGATATGCCAAATGAAAACAAAAAAGTAAACTGGAAATTCACCTATCAACAATCAATAACTCCTCTTCATGGAGATGTCTTCAGTCTTGTTACTAACTATAAAAAGACATCTCCCAGTGCTTACTCAGATTCATCCCTCCCTGATAAACCTGCAAAACGTCTGCCTTTCCTGATTCAGGTCACTTGGAACCATCAAACTTTGTGCAAATCACCTCACCACTTCTTCAATGACATCTTTAAGAAGTTTCTTGCATTGTGTACAGTGTGTACTTCCAGTTCTCAAAAATGATAAAATAGATAGATACTTTATTAATCCCAAGGGGAAATTCACATACTCCATCAGCAGCATACTGATAAAAAACAATATTCAAACAAACAAACAAATGTTATCAGCAAACTTTTGCACGTGGCTGGACTCCGAGTTGTATTGGAAGTCTGATGTACATAGGCTGAAAAGGACCAGAGAAAGTAGTCCCCTGCAGCGCTCCTGTATTGACTACAATGTCAGACCTGCAGTTCCTGAGATGCACATACTGAGGTCTGTCTGTAAGAGAGTCTATGATCCATGCCACCAGGTATGAATCTACTCCCATCTCTGTCAGCTTGTCCCTAAGGAGCAGAGGTTGGATGGTGTTGAAGGCGCTAGAGAAGTCCAGAAAGATAATTTTTACAACACCACTGCCTCTGCCCAAGTGGGAGAGGGATCGGTGTAGTATATATACTCAGCAAAAAAAGAAACGTCCCCTGACTTTCAACTGTTTTTACTTTCAGTAGACTTAATGTGTAAATATTTGTATGAACACTAAAAGAGTCAACACCATAAGACATAAACTAAAAATGTTTCACAATGTGTCCCTGAATGAAGGGAGGCTCAAAATCAAAAGTACCAGTCAGTATCTGGTGTGGCCACCAGCTGCTTGAAGTACTGCAGTCCATCTCCTCCTCATGGACTGGACCAGATTTGTCAGTTCTTGCTGTGAGATGTTACCCCACTCTTCCACCAAGGCACCTGCAAGTTCCTGGACATTTCTGGGGGGAATGGCCCTAGCCCTCACCCTGCGATCCAACAGGTCCCAGACATGCTCAATGGGATTGAGATCTGGGCTCTTCGCTGGCCATGGCAGAACACTGACATTGCTGTCATGCAGAAACTCACGCACGCAGAAACTTTTTGACACTCCTGTCTGGTCCAGCGAAGGTGGGTTTGTGCCCATAGGCGGCGTTGTTGCTGGTGATGTCTGGTAAAGACCTGCCTTACAACAGGCCTGCAAGCCCTCAGTCCAGCCTCTCTCAGCCTATTGCGGACAGTCTGAGCACTGATGGAGGGATTGTGTGTTCCTGGTGTGACTCGGGCAGTTGTTGTGGCCATCCTGTACCTGTCACGCAGGTGTGATATTCGGATGTATCGATCCTGTGCAGGTGTTGTTACATGTGGTCTTCCACTGTGAGGATGATCAGCTGTCCTTCCTGTCTCCCTGTAGCGCTGTCTTAGGCGTCTCACAGTGTGGACATGGCAATTTATTGCCCTAGCCACATCAGCAGTCCTCATGCCTCCCTGCAGCATGCCTAATGCACGTTCACGCAGATGAGCAGGGACCCTGGGCATCTTTCTTTGGGTGTTTTTCACAGTCGGTAGACAAGTCTCTTTAGTGTCCTGCGTTTTTAGAACTGTGATCTTAAATGCTTACTTTCTGTAAGCTGTTAAGGTCTTAACGACCATTCCACAGGTGCATGTTAATTAATTGATTATGGTTAATTGAACATGCATGGAAAACATTGTTAAAACAATTTACAATGAAGATCTGTAAAGTTATTTGGATTTTTAAAACATTATTGTTGAAATACACAGTCCTGACAAAGGGACGTTTCTTTTTTTGCTGAGTATAGATGATGGCATCCTCCGCTCCCACCTTCTCCTGGTATGCGTACTGCAGAGGGTTGAGGGCATGGCGGACCTGTGGCCTCAGGTGGTGAAGCAGCAGCGGCTCCATGGTCTTCATCACATGAGACGTCAGGGCGACAGGCCGGAAGTCATTCAGCTCACGAGGATGTGATACCTTTTGGGACTGGGGTGATGCAAGATGTTTTCCAAAGCCTCAGGACTCTCCCCTGTTTGAGGCTCAGGTTGTAGATGCTCTGTGGAGGATTCCCCAGCTCAAACGCACAGGCTTTCAGCAGTCATGGCGATACTCCATCTGGACCCACTGCTTTGCTGGAAAGAAGTCCTCTCAGCTCTCTGCTCACCTGGGCTGCTGTAATTGTGGGTGGGAATGTCTCTCCTATGCTGGTATCAGCAGAATGATGGGTGGAGGGTGCAGTACTCCAAGGTGAGAGTGGGTTAGGGTGGTCAAACCTGTTAAAGAAGTTGTTCATTTGGTTTGCTCTCTCCACGTCTCTCTCGATGGTGGCACCCCGCTTCGAGCTGCAACCAGTGATGATCTTCATCCCATCCCACACTTCCTTCATGCGGTTGTTCTGCAATTTCTGCTCCAGCTATCTCCTGTACTGCTCCTTTGCCGCCCTGAGCTGGACTCGGAGTTCCTTCTGCACGCGCTTGAGCTCATGCTGATCACCGCCTTTAAAAGCCCTTTCCTTCTAATTCAAAAGGCCCTTGATGTCACTTGTAATCCATGGCTTGTTGTTAGCATAGCAGCGTACTGTTCTTACTGGAACTATAGTGTCCATACAGAAGTTGATGTAGTCAGTAGTGCAGTCAACATCTTCCTCAATGTTCTCACTATGTGACCCCTGCAGGATATCATAGTCAGTAGTTCCAAAGCAGTCTCTTAGAGCCTGCTCTGCCTCAGGGGTCCACTTCCTGAATGAGCGTGTGGTTGTAGGTAGCTCCCTCACTCTTGGTTTGTAGTGAGGCTGAGGCTGTCTCTTCAATTACAGGCCTATTGCACTTACATCAGTGCTATTGAAAGTATTTGAAAGGCATGTTCTAACCCATCTTAAGTCTGTTACTGCTGCTTATCTTACCTTCTTGAGTTTGCATATACAGCAAATACAGTAGATCTGTGGGCAGTGCCATTGACTTGGGCCTTCACTTTGTCCTAAAACATTTGGACTTGAAAATTGTTTCTAGATTTCAGTTCAGCAGTTAACACCATTGTCCTTGAACTGTTGTTAACTAAATTTCTTCAAACTGCACTGAATTCCCTCACGTTTTACAGCTTTGCAGTATTCTAACAAATCAGAAAAAGCATGTTCAGATGGGTACCCACCTTGCAGAATATGTCTATATTGGCATCCTTCAAAGCTGTGTGGATTCCCCAATACTGTATTCCCTCTACACCAATAACTGTAGGCCTACTGACCCTTAAGTAGAAATCATTACTTTCACTAATAACACCACCATTATTGGACTTTTACTAAGGTTAATGAAACTGCTTACAGAAGGCAGGTGACTCATCTTGGTGCCCTGCAAATAACCTAGTGGTCAGTACCACCAAGACAGTCGAAATGGTAATTGACTTTCACAAACAACAGTTATAACCTCTCCCACTAGAAATGAATAATTCTGCAGTCTGCAGATTGCTAGAACTATATTTGTCCCTGGGAGAAATTAGTTTTTTATAGAAGTTCTTCAAATAAATAAATACATAATTGGATAGATCTATATACAATATGATTGGAACACACACCAGTATGAAAATGTGCTATATAAATAAATGTTGTTGTGGTACAGAGTGAATGGAGACAGGACTGGTCCTTGTGGAGCTCCAGTGGTGTTCACATCTATATCAGAAACGCAGTCATTGAGTCTTACAAATGGTGCTCGCTCTGCCCAGCAAAAAGTTCATTATTCAGGCCGCCGTAGGCTCATCCACCTGCATATCTCTGAGGTTACCCCTTAAAAGTGATTGTAGGATGGTATTGAAAGCACTAAAGAAATCTTAAAACATAATCCTCCCCCAGGTAAAACTATGCTTTGTGGAGCAGATAGATAATTGCATCCTTCACTCCAGTCTTTGTCCATTTGGCAAACTACAGTACATAGGGTCCAGGCGATCTACCATAAAAGTACTCTTATAGTCCAGGACCAGTCTCAAAGGTCTTCATGATGTGTGCTTTAAGCGCCACTGTGGTCTGTAAACTATGCAGGATGTTTACAATAGCAGCGGAACTTTCTGCCTTAGACTGAACAGGTGACAGAAAACATCACAAAGTTGGTCATCACAGGCCTTAAGAACACAAGGATTAACACTATTTGGTCCTCCAGCTTTTCCTGTCTGTAGCTTCGTCAGTTGTCTCATTACTTGGTCTTTAGTTATGGACAGCCCAAACTGATGGTCAGAGGTTGAGTCATAATTGACTATTAAAGTTAATGATGTAGGGATGGTGTGGGAAGACTGCTCATAGAAAAAAGGTGTCAGTAGCTGGAAAACTATTCAATTGTTTCAGGGTGTTGGCTTTGTACACATCCCCTTTCTAACATCTGAGCCCAGTATTGCTTGAGTCTAGTGATTATGCCCAGTCCATTCCAAACGTATTATGTTTTTCTGAGTTTGTTTCCCTTTTTAGCATTGTAAGCTTCCTTTCCTTTACTCCACTTTTTCTTTACCACTTGTTGTGTGTCCTTCCTAGCCTCTTTGTCCCAGATTTGAATGCTGTAATTTTCTCATTCAGGAGAATGGAAAATTAATCCAGGGTTTGTTATTTGGAAAGTAAGATACTTTCTTTGAGAGTACTACAGTGTTAACATAAAAGTTATTATATTCTGTAATGCAGTGACTGAGTCCCTCAGTATTATCCCCATGTGACTTGCATTTGATTTCCCAGATTGTCATTTTGAATAGTCATTCATAGCCATTTTATAGCATTGCATAGACTGGGTGTTGGGCAAGGTGGTGGGGTCCAGTGGCTGTGGGGCATCTCTTGGTGAAGAAAAATTCACTAATCTGGACATTGTGAAGATCACAGCATCGTTACCAGAGTCAATGGAGGCCCTGATTGGGTTTCTCGAGAGACTGAGCGAGGAGTCTGAGTGTCTGGGTTTGCGAGTGTCCTGGATAAAATCCAAGATTCGGGCCTTTAATGGCCTCTTCGACACAGCCATCAGCTGTGTGTCTGTCTGTGGAGAGAGTGTTGACCTTGTCGAGAGTTTTACTTACTACGACAGTGACATTCATGGTGACTCTTCCAATGAAGTCAATAGATGGATTGGGAGAGCATGGGGGACTTGAGGAAGCTGGAAAGGGGTGTGTGGCACTTCTAATATCTTTGCAAAATGTTGAAGGTCCAAGTCTTTAGAGTCCTGTTGCTTCCTGTCTTGCTTTATGGTTGCGAGAAACGATTGGAATCCTTTGGTACTGTGTCTCTTCAGAGAGTCCATGGGTACAGCTGGTTTGATTTTGTGTCCCGAATGAGGCATATTACCTGCATTGTGAGGGAGCATCAGTTACAGCAGTATGGCCATATGGCACGATTCCCCAAGGGTGGTCTAGCTCACAGGATCCTCATTGTTGAGGACTCGAGTGGCTGGACCAGGCCAAGGGGATGCCCACGTAACACCTGGCTGCAACAGATACAATCATTTCTCTGTTTTTTTGTGTTGTTCCAATGCACATAAAGGAAATAAACATGTGTATACCAAAACAATTGTAATTGCAACAATTTTCTGGGAGAAATGGTGCATTTTCTGGGAAAATTCCAGGGGTGCTGATAATTTTGGCCATGACTGTAGATGGTAATTTCCAGATGGTGGGACTGGACCACTTGTCTACCTAGGGAGTTGCCAACCAGGATCCCCAACTGTTTCATCATGTGGTGGGTGCAGCAATGTGCTCCATAACCTGACCTGACCTGTGGTAACAGGCTGCCACCTAATAACAGGATTGTAGCTGAAAATAAGATGGATCAGGTTATGGTCAGATCTGCCCAAAGGAGCAAGCAGTTTATACTTCAAAGGCATCCTTGAATTTTGAATAGAGCAGCTTATGTCCTTGAGTGGAACAAGACACAAACTGATAGTTTTTCATATTTTGTTCCAAAGTCACATGGTTCAAGTCATCACATATTTATAACTACAGGGTTGGACTGAGTCATAATTAAAGTGTTGTTGATAGTATGTATTATTTCTATTGCTATGTCTTCATTTGCAGAGGGAGGACTATAAACATTTATAAGGATAATGCTGGATAATATATCTTGCTGTGCAAATAACATGGATGGTGGAATACTTCATATTTTTGGGTACAACTTTCACAGACACTCTCAGCTGGGACGTTATAACGCAATGTCTATCACTATGAAGGCAGTTGTATACCCTTTTACACAAATTAAATAAATTAAATATTTTCCAGCACATCCTAGTATAATTCTACAAAGCAGTAATTGAAACAGTGATGATCAAATTCTCAATTGTTGTCTGGTTTGGTACAGCAACAGTCCGTGTCAAAAATAAATTATAGCATGTTGTGAGGTGTGCTGAGAAAATAATTGGCTTTGTTCTTCCTTCTGTTGCAGACCTGTTTGCATCTAGTGTCACTAACCATGTCAAAAGGATCACCATGGATTCACCTCACCCAGGTCATCACTTATCCATAAACTCCACTGTGGTAAACACTGTGAGAAATAAATAGAAACAAAAAATAAGAGTTGAGGAAACTTCTCCCTATAATATCCTGGCAGATGTGCTGTCAAAAATGATTGATTTTTGGTCATAATTTGTATATAATACATCAGACAGAGTAGTACAGTTGAGGGTGCTTTATATATCATGGCAGAAGGAAATAAGAACAGGTTTTTTTGGTGGAAGTGAAGTCATTGGAGGGAGCTGGAAATGATGTTGCTGGGAACAGACTGGAGTGGAAAGTAAGATTTATTCTTCTGCTGGTATGTAGAAAGAGGAAGAAAGACATTAGAACTCTGTTCCAGCCCCCATCTCTTGATATTTCACTTAAAATTAGACCCTTTGGCTTTTTCACGCACATGTGTGACCACCCTTTAGGCCAATCAAAACTAAAACTAATAGACACTTCAACAGTTTCTTTCCTAGAGCCGTAGCTCCTTACAAACCAGTAATTGAGTCCATATTCTTTACTTACTAATATGTTCTCTCAAATACTGTATAAAGTTGTGTGTATGTACAGTATATGTACATACAGTATATATGTGTACATTTACAAACACACTTTACACTCATGCCTGAATTTTCATGATCATTTGCACATATCCTTTATAACTGCACTGTTTTGCAACTGTTTATAAAGCATGGTATTTAACTTATTTGTATTTGATGTTGTTTTCTGTTTATAAGCAGCTCCAAAGCTACCAAGCTAAATTCCTTTACTAAGTACTGGCAAATAAAAGTGATTCTGGTTATGATTCTGATACTCTTCAGCATGTATGAAATTTGTGTTAAGTAAATGGAGCTCAAGCTTGAAACTGCTACTGAGCGTAACTGGGAGCCAGCATAAAGACTTCAAAAATATGTGCAATCTATTATATATATTTCTCTTCTGGTTCGTCCCGCTTCCTCTTCAAAACCAATCCCGCCCACTCACAGCCGACTTCTATTCGTCCTCTTCCTAACCGTTCCCCATGCTGCTTGCGGTGTCCCATAAACCCCCACGCCCATAGACATAGAATTACTAGACGCCACATGACCAGCAGCATCGTACGTTAACATCACCGCCATATTGCGAGTGGCACTGCTGTGGATTGAAGTAATAGATAAAGATGTGCTGCTTGGGATTGTACAAACCGGTGTATGCTCTAAACCAGATCCCGGGGGATTACATTTCATAGGTAAGGGTGAACAATTGTTTTGGTTATATTTGGCCATTAGAAAATCCCGTTTTATAATCTTAGCACTCAGTCATTTACAATAGAATTAAACAACATTAGTAAAATTAAAGCAAGAGAATGATAAATCAAAATGCAGTAATTAGCAAACAAACAAAGATAACTGGCAGTAACAGTGCAAAATTCACAATTGGTATGCTAGTTTAAAAAGATGAGTTTTGAGGGCAGTTTTAAAATGTGTTATTGAATCGAGCTGATGTATATGAGAGGGAAGAGAATTTCAGAGTTGAGGAGCACTATGAGAGACGCTCACGTTCCCATAGCACAGAGTCTGATGTGTGGTACAGAAAGTAGAGCTGCAGATGGGGATCTGAGTGAGCGAGAGCAGTGCAAGTCTGTAGGAGATCAGTGAGGTTGTGGAGAGCTTTAAATGTTCAGAGCAGTATTTAGTATTGTATTCTTTAGTTAACAGGGAGCCAGTGAAGTTGAGAGAGAGTAAGAGTAATATGTTCAGTGGATTTATATCAGCAGGTTATTATCCTGGCAGCAGAATTTTGAATAAGTTGTAAGCGATGAATAGGTTTTTGTGGGATGCCAGATAGATTAGCATTAAAGTGATCTGTAAGTGAGGTGACTCGGGCATGAATCAATATTTCAGTACTGTGTTGCGTAAGAACAGGATGAAGTCTAGAAATGTTTCGGAGATGGAAGAAGGCAGTCCGCTAAATGTTACTTATATGAAAGGAACTATTTAATAATAATATTATTATTATTTAATAATTGCCATTATTAGTGTATAAATGGATATAAATAATTGCATGTAAATGATTTGCCAAAATCTGTTGTATGTAAACAATACTGTTTTAAACATTACGGTTTTTTCATCAGAAAACCTGGTTTCCACGTCTACCTGTATTAGTTTAAATGGCCCTTTTTGCCACTCGCAATAGGGCTGACGTATTGTGTTGACTGGGCAACACAGTGAATGCAGCATCTATCTATATATGTCTATGCCCACGCCGCTTTTCTCGATTCCTATTCCTCCTTCAGACCACCGCGTTCCCCACTCCTTGGTTTGTCTTGCTTCCTCTTCAAAACCAGTCCCGCCCACACGCAGCCAACACGGCATTTCTCGATTCCTATTTGTCCTCTTCCAAACCCTTCCCCACGCTGCCTACAGCCTCCCATACACTGCCATGCTGCTTTTCTCGATTCCTATTCCTCCTTCAGACTACCGCGTTCACCACTCCTTGGTTCGTCCTGCTTCCTCTTCAAAACCGGTCCTGCCAACACGGCATTTCTCGATTCCTATTCGTCCTCTTCCAAACCCTTCCCCACGCTGCCTGTAGCCTCCCATACACTGCCACGCCGCTTTTCTCGATTCCTATTCCTCCTTCGGACTAACAAACACCTATTCACAACTACGTCTTTCAAGAAGTATTTCTTTCTTCTTGATTTCTGAATTCCTTTCTCACCGTTTTCCGTTCCTATTCTCACACCACCGTATGCTACAGCGGCCGTCAGCTAGTATGATAATATTTCTTTATTCTAGTAATCATTGTTCTAGAATACTCTTATTAGATCTGCTGGTTACCCTGTTCATATTACAACATTGTATCAAAGTTTTTGTTCAAAAATAAGATCTTGACAGTTTTACCCAGTTTGAATGCCAACAGTTTAACATAGAAACAACAAATTAAAATAATATTAATTAAAACAGAAATAATAAATTAAAAAATATGTTAAATTTAAGAGCATGTTGATGATGTTATAGACAGTAAGGCAGTGGAGGAAAAGAATAGAAAGTCATACGGTCTTGATTCTCGGGGAGAGCAGGTTATTCCATACTAAACTATTAGCAGATGAAAGTGACATAAAGAAGTTGTCTGTTGTTACGGTTCTGCCTTTGTCCTGAAACAGCTTTATGACCACAGTCTCGGAAAATCTTTCTCCTGTGGGACGACTGGATCTTTTCTTTAAAAAAGGAGTTGAATTGCACAAGCAAATCTGTCGTTTTTCACATGTTCTGCACGGGTGTCTTTTGTCAAAGATCAAATGCTGCATGATAGTCTGATCAGATGATTGCCAGTACAACAAATAGTTCTGAGCCAGCATCAACCACAGCACCAGCTGTGGTCATCGCTGCTTTTGTGAAAAGAATGGACATAAACACCATCAACTTCGAGAGGGAGAGTTAAGTTCATTGTACCATGTACAATGTGACTGAGAGAATAAAACTGAATACAAAAAAACACTAACTTTTACAAGTTATTGACAACAACATGTAAATTGAATAATTTATTTTTCTTTGTTTATATTCTTGAATAAAGGTGCACTTTTTTTGTTATACCTTTTGTGAAAGTATTTATTTAATATTTGAACGTCAGTCTTTAAACATTATATGTTTCACATCAACATTTTATCAATTATACATGAAAAAGGTTTCTGTTTTAGGTATGTGTTCAATGTTTATTGCCTTGCATTTCCTGTCATCCTACATTTATCCAGATGATTATAGAAATGGAACACACATGAAATGTATGCATTCTGAATAATGTTATATTATTTACTCTATACAACTCAAAAGCCTCTCCTTGGCTTTCTATGTTACCATTCTTTATTTGTATGGCTGTCAGATTGCAAAGTCACCCTTGAGCCAATCACCTTCAGATATGCAGCTCTGCAGCAAGTTAATGTTTATCTTTGAACAGTTCAGTGCTGAGCCAGCCTTCACCTTTGTAACTGAGCTTTGTTGTGACCTGATAATCCTGTTCAGCAGCATACTGTATATTGTTGTGAACAGCAAGCAGCTGTGGAATTTGGATGGGTGAAAATAAACCTCACCTAACACCATAATTTATAAGGTATGTATAGTGTGACACTGGGACTTTATCTGTTTTTACTGGAATGTTTTTACATGTGATTTTATGCAACAATGATTAAACATGGAGGAAAGTCCAAAGTAGTAAATGTACAGTATCTCAAAAACGTTTCACATAAATCATAAGTCATTGGTTCCTGCCATTGTTTGTTTGTTTGTACCTTGACTATAGAGTACTACAAGAGAAAAAAAACAATTATTATTCTACATAGAACATTTCTGTACTGTGTATTATCGCTTACTCATACAGTATACTCACACACACATATAATTGAACAAATGGTAATTGATTTGTTTAAGGTCACACGACGAGTAGGTGGCAAAAACTGAAACATGAGTCTTGTGTTTTAAAGTATATTGCCTTTGTAAACTGAAGCAGCCATAAATAAGTTTATATATTTTCATTTCCTGGAATAAGTACCTTCTGATCTTGGAAGGTCAACTAACAAATTGGTTGTTTTTACTAACTCCCAATATACATACTTAGTATTTTATAATGCCTACAATTTGGTTTCTAATATCAAAGATTTTCTTCATAGCATGAAAGCATTATGCTGTTAAAATTTCAATGTGCTCTTTAATAATTAAGTCTTATGGGTTACCCTTTCTGTAGGCATTGATAGAACAATGAAGTGTTTCAATGTGATTATATTGGTTACTATGCATTGATCTATGTCATTGATTTGAAAAAATTAAAACATCCTGTGTAAACATTTATTTAAATAAAAGACAGAGACTTAGATCTAGAAATATGTTTTAAGTAGAACCATTGGTCAAGACATTTTATGGACCTGTTTTATTTATTTATTTAAACATTGCCACCTAATGGGGAGTTTGTATTGTTATTTCTGACTAATGCCTGACTTTTTTGTTTTTTCTTTTTTCAGAGGAGGCAGATTATTCAGCATTTGGAAATAACTCTTTAACACGCAAGAAGAATGTTCTTTCCAATGTTCTTCGTAGTGACAACAATAGAAAAAAAACACCTATAGTTATCAGCTTGCCACGTGATTTTCGCCCAGTGTCTTCAATCATTGATGTTGACATCCTTCCAGAAACACATCGCAGAGTTCGTCTGTACAAGCATGGGTCAGAGAAACCCCTTGGATTCTATATCCGGGATGGCGCTAGTGTCCGTGTTACTCCTCAGGGACTGGAAAAGGTTCCTGGAATTTTCATTTCCCGACTTGTACCAGGAGGTCTGGCAGAAAGTACGGGCTTGTTAGCAGTTAATGATGAGGTTCTTGAAGTAAATGGAATTGAAGTGTCTGGGAAAAATTTAGATCAGGTCACCGATATGATGATTGCCAACAGCCACAATCTCATCATCACAGTGAAGCCTGCAAATCAAAGAAATAACATTGTCAGAACCAGTCGGACTTCAGGCAGCTCTGGCCAGTCTTCAGATAGTAGCACAAGTCACTACATGATGACTCCTCACATCATTCAAAATTTTCATCCTGAGGAAGAAGAAAGTGATGAGGAGAATGATATTGTCATTGAAAGTGGGGGTGAACCACAGCAGATCCCAAAGACCACCACCAGCAGCATTAGTTTGCCATCCCTCTTAAAGTATGAGCCGCATTTGAGAGAAAAACAGAATGGCTTTGTAATCTCCAGTAGTAGTGTGGGCTCACTCAACACAATAGCTAACCAGAAGACAGGGACCCTGGGAAAGCAAAGACGAAGTATGGAGGAAGAAGGCACAGTAATCACATTATAGAGCACTCTAAAAGGACCACAGTGTTGTCCATTTCAGGATGTCCTCTATGCACAATGCATTTCTAATAAGAATTGGGAGGAAAGCTGAATAAGCTTTAAAATCATAATTACCTTTTCATTAGCTTCTTTTAAATGTATTTGAAATGTACATAATTTTAATTAGAGATTTTGGCTAAAGAGACAAAAAAATATTGAATGCATTTTTTTCATTTTTGACCCACAAACAGAATCTAGAATCACCTAGGATAAAGGGAGAGGAATTTGAACAGGATCAAAAATGCACTTGCATGCATACAGTATAGGTGCAACATGGTAAGACAGGGTGAGAATGCATAGGTCCTGAATATACGCATGTATTGCCTCACCATTTTACTCATTGTTCCTGAAGTTTGTAATGGTTGCCGCCTGGATGCTGATTAGTTTGGTTTTGTTTCCAAGTAAAATTAGCACAAATTGTGCTGCACTTTCTAACTGTAAACATAATCAAGTACCACCGTAGTAGTTGTGTTTTTTTGTTTTTTTTAAAGAATGCCATAACAAATTATTTAAATGTTGATCCTTTCTATGTGGGTGGGTGAGGGAGAGGAATGTCTGTCCCTGTGACTGATAGATTACTTGTTACATTTACAGAAAAAGGTAAGCAGAACCTAACAACTGCATGATAATTTGAAACGTAAATCGGTATATTTAGTTAAATCTTTGCATAATTTACAATAATGGAATAACACACTATAGTAAGGAAACATACGTAAGGCACAGCATGCATATCAACACAACTGGCAACTAAATTATAATGAAATATTTGTACGGAAATAAAATATATGAATACAAAATACGAGGTATAAAGTGTTACCAAGACCTGATGTACAACCCACTTTGGATTATCTAACATGCCTAGCAACAAATATAACAGACCTAATCAAGAGAACATAGTTTTACAAGTGCTGAGAAGAAGTATCAGTGAAGCATATATAAAGAAAAATTGGGAGTGGTCTCACCTAGACTTTCTCGTATACTCAGATATGGGGATTGATATTTGAGGAGTAAACTGCAAAACAATGATTATATTTTTATATTATGTACATTAAAGAACCATCAACAACAAATCAAATTAATGTTCAATTATCATTATTAAAGTAAAGTTGAATAAATCTGACTCTGCAGCTGCTAGAGTAAAAGGTAAAATACCACTTCTGGTTAGCAAAAATAGCCCAAAATTTGATAGAATTCATCAATTTGTACCTAATATTTATATGCAAAATTTGATTGACCTAAGTGAAAGTATACTCAAGTTATCATATTTACATACACATGCACACAGACATAATTCCAAAAATGGTATTTTCAGACTCAGAGGAGGTCTAAAATGTTGAGATTCATCAAAATCTCAACATCAAATTTTTGGATGATTACAGTACTTTCCCTTTACTTCATACACGAGAAAGTAAAAATGGAAAAAATAAAAAATACATAACCATCAGGAAATAATAGATGCAGTGTGAATGAAACAATTGAAAAAATAGACTAATCAGAAAAAAACAGTGCACGTACAATAGGATGAACCAATTAATCTTGGAATTATACAGAATACAAATGTAAAAAAGATATCATGAAGCATAACTAGGCATCACATTAAGGGAAACCAAACTTAGCATCACTGGAAGTATCACGTCCTTTTTACATGTGGTTAAGTGTGGATCCTGCCAAAGCAATGGATGATAGATTACTTGGCCTTTTTTCCCTAGTGTTATTTATTGAGTTGCAAGAACAATATGAAGTTAATTGACCTGGTAAAATAAGGTAATGACCAGTTTAGCAGGCAGACTGAACTGAACAGGCAAGGTAACAAAGCAAGAGCTTTTTAGTTTGTAGATCCTGTTTAAATATAGCAATATCTATAAATATCTATCTATGTGTAAGACCAAACCAGTTTCTGCAATTTCTGTTTGCATTGGTTGCTTTATACCTCTCATAATTCATAAATGCTACACATTATTATCTTTTAACTTGACATGTCAAAATACAGTATATTATGTTCTTGCTCTTTACAAAATATGGTATATGTCATTACACATATTTTTATCCTAACTTGGCCTACTTAAATTAGAGCATTTCAGGATAGTTTCCTGTTCATACACTGGTGTGAAAAACTATTTGCCCCCTTCCTGATTTCTTATTCTTTTGC
>JANRMT010062856.1:35339860-35351498 GCA_026402145.1 Polypterus bichir lapradei
GTTCTGTTACCAAAAAATTCTTCAACGGGGCTCATCAACAAAGAAACATGGATAGTAAGATTTAGTAAAATATCAGTAATAATAATACATTGCTCGATACCCAGTAACACTTTACAAAGACATTTAAAAGACAGTTCGTTAAAATAAATGTAGCAATCCATTGTCATGCTATAAGTGACAGCTTGCTCTTAAACATTTACACAGGTGGTTTTTCATGGGAATAAAATAGGGGGGAAAAATCCACGGAAAAGGTTTTGTTGTTGAACTCAAGTTTCACCTCCGCCATGTGAGTCATTAAAACTATTGGAATGAAATATAGTTCAATATAAATAAATAAATAAATTTCTTCTCACACCCACCCTTTCACCCCTGTACATCGGAGAGGAATCTCATTTTCACAGCAGGTGCAATTATCCTATAAAACACACAGGAGTTCTGTGCACCGATTTTCATGGGAGATTAAAACTCATCAAATGTAAAACTTTTAGCAGCCTGTGGCATTCCTCATCTGTAGTGGTCCAATTGCAAAATGAACACCAGACAGTTAAAATTGTGCACAGTTTCTTTAATAAGCCTATCAGACAGTCTTTTATAGCACTTTCATAGAGTGTGTCTCTTAATCCCTTCTAGCAGAGAAGACACTTATTTCCACAGCTCCTCTGCTTGTAAATTAATACTTTAATTACAAAACTGTCCACAGTTTATTTAAAGAGATTGAAGGAAGTCTTCTATATCACTTTTTTGTCTATGTCCTTACTCATCCACTAATTTAAAAAAAAAAAAAAAAAATCAAGCGCTTACACTGTCTTTTTTTAAGTATGTCTATGAAAATCGCTATGAGTAGCCAGAAAAATGCTATATAAATGTAAGATGATATTATTATTATTATTTAGGTTTTTTAAAATCCAAATAAACCTGATAGGACTTCTTCCAAGATATGTGCCACACTAGGGTATCAACAATGTCAAACTGATTAGGTAATTTTGTGATCAATTTGTTTAAAGTATATTAAGCAAAAAATAAATTTTCATCATCTTCTCATTTCTAATTTGGCATTTCAGTATACAGTATATACTGCAAATATAAATTTAAATTGTAACCGCTGACAATTATTTACTCGTGCGCTTGTATTTTCCATAAAACAGCTTCAATATGTGCACAAAGTATAGGTGATAAAACACACAAATTCTGACATTAGCATGACTGTTGAAGGAAAAACATGTATTAGAAAGTAGTCTATGGAGTTTTCATAAATTAATCATTATATACCTTTTGAGGTTTCTTGATATATTTTGTAATCAGGTTTTTAAATTTTTTTTTTGGTTTTTACAGCCACTTCACAGATGAACAATCCCCAACTTGGTCATTGTCAGAATAAGTCTAACTTTTTTCCTGTATCCATTAATACATTTTCTGGGTTTCACTACCCATCTGAAAGAGTTGGCATCTGGTTGGGTGACACTTTTAAATTGCAGTAGTATGAGCGAGCGTCAGTGTGGCAAGCACTAGATTGGCATTTCTTTCCGTCTCATTTTTTGTCTTCTGGCCCAAGTCTGTAAATCTCCTTTGTAAATGGGTGGCTTGGATAGAGGACAGATACTAACAATTTTCAAGGCTATATTAAAACAATACTAAAAGATATTTGTGTATGTGTGTTGTAGTGCCCCATGTTGTAAGTGTTAGATCCATTGAAGAAGTCAACTTAAACAAAGAAAATGTACATTTTGCAGGTTTGTTTGAAGTGTTTTACATTATAACCATATTATTAATTGCTGCGTGAATATAATTCTTTCAAGGGGATGACCTTTACTATTGTCAAAAAAGACAAGCAGGGCAACAGGAGGAATATGAAAGTTATTTGTTGAGTTTTGGAGACAAAGGATACTTGTAAGGAAGTTCATGCCAGTATTATCAGTGTACATTCTGGAATTTATAAAACTGCTGAAATTATTTCACAAAGATGTTACTGGCCTGGTTTTATGCTGACATTAAAATGGCTACATTTTCTGATAATTATAATCATTATTTTAATTAAAAGACTATAATTGTAAGAACAGATTCAATAAAAAATTTTAATATCTCAGTTGCTGTTTGTCGGACTCTTTAATTGACTTGTCCTACAAATGTGTATCAGTGGATATTTGGTACTTCATTTGACAAATAATATTAATTTTTCCAAGTCTCATATATTTCAGATAGATAGATAGATATAACTTGTCCTCTAAGGGAAAATGTGCTTCTTTTTTTAACAGAGGCTGAATGAATAAATAAATTAATATTAATACAACGATATAAACAGCCAATCCAATAACACTTGTCTAATGTTCATTCTGCAAGCAACATTTGGGGCTCACAACTCTGACGCAAAAGCTCAGCTGTAGAAGTGAGTGTCCCTTTGAGTGGAGAGGACAAGGGAACACAGTAGACTTGAAAGCGATGCTGAAGACTTTCATCAATCTTTTACCATGGATTTCAGATTATCCGGGGTTCATTTTGAAAGCAGCAGACAGTGTGCACACAAGCCCATGGATCTGCTCCAGCCATGGAAATGAGTGTTGCCTGTAGGGAATAGGATGCAGACACATAGTGGAGAAGATTATATAGAAAACTATACCTACAACCTTTTAAAATGAATTTTACATATTTTTACCTCTCCAGTGTTCATTTTGTAATCAGCAGTCAGAGGGCACACATTTTACGGTTCTGCAGCAGCCATGGAAAACGAGCGTCCCGACCAGTGGATGAGACATGCGTTTTCATTCCAATAGTTTTAATGACTCACATGGCGGAGGTGAAATTTGAGTTCAACAACAAAACCTTTCCCGTGGATTTTTTTCCCCTTTTTTATTCCCAGGAAAAACCACCTGTGTAAATGTTTAAGAGCAAGCTGTCACTTATAGCATGACAATGGATTGCTACATTTATTTTAACGAGCTGTCTTTTAAATGTCTTTGTACAGTGTTACTAGGTGTCGAGCAATGCATTATTATTACTGATTTTACTAAATCTTACTATCCACGTTTCTTTGTTGATGAGCCCCGTTGAAGAATGTTTTGGTAACAGAACAGTAAACACGCCACAACGACTGAAAACACAACTGACGACTGGTATTTCTCGATATCATTTTAACAAAGTTTACTGTCCGCCCTCAATCACAGACCACCCCAGTAAAACGTCAATAGCGTTTCATTCACCTCGCTGCGCGTGCATGTTTACTAACAGATATGACAGCATTTTGCATGGAGCATGCGTTAAAACAAATTGATTAAGATCAGCGATTTTCAACAGTTCACGTTTGTCGTAAGATTTTTTTAAAGCAGAATAATAAAAAACGTCTTTGAAGAAATATGACACAAAATACGTATACGACACAGATTCTATACCATTTTATAGGATTTTTATATCATTATTTTAATAATATACATACACTATATGTGGACTATAAAGCAATACATGTATAATTTCGTGCATTTTAACCAGTTGACATCTCTCAACTTGTTAAAAATTTGTATATAATTAATTTATATGAACCTTTACTTCAATAATATACACATTATGTTTGTATTGCATGTGCACCTTGCTGTGTAATTATTTCAATGAACTCGTGGTATTGTCGAGCACATAGTGTCCCACTACACAGCAGCTGAATTTGATCACGCATTCACATGTATAATGAATAATAATAATAATAATGTTATGAATTCCTTACTTTTTATAGCGCCTTTCTTACTACTCAAAGTAATTTGTAAAAATAAATAAAATAAAAGAAAGGAAGCCCCCCGGACACAAACCAGTGATCATTTAACTGCGAGTCAGCAATCTTACTCCTACCACCACCTCTTCCTGTTAGATACGTGCATTATAATTTTGAACACTACTTTTTTTATTTTATACTGCCATAAACAACTTATATCAAAAAGGTTTTTTAAAAAGCCAATTTGAAGCAAAGAGGGTAAGTAATAACTATTTTCTTTTGTAAGTCAATCAAAAATGCTTAAGCCTTAAAAAAGATCGTCCTGTCAAAATAAGAGACTGTTTCGCCTTGACATGAATCATCTTTAAATTAAATGCTGCCAATAAGGAATAATAGAAATCACCGCGCTGCTTTCTAAGTTTGACGAACTAAAGCTTTATTGGGTGAAAAAAAAAATGATCATCCGTGACAGATACACTTAATCAGCAGTGTGTGTGACCCACGATTTGTGAGTTTGAGTATTTGTGTTGTGTACGTGCGTGTGTGGGGTTTTCTCAGTTTTACAATAAAAACAGACATCAGTTATTTGTGAAGCAGGAATATTCTGATCATTCTGATCACTGATAAACATTCAGAAGAAACAGCGCTATTCCAGTGTTTTCCTCCATATCATCCTTTCAGCATATACTGTATATATTGTAACGCACGAGCGTATCGGGAGCAGTTGAAAGACCCGACGCACATCGCGATAAGACCCGCCAGGAGATGAAGGCAGCATACTAACCTCTCTCTCCCTTTTTCCCTCAGACAAGACGAAGCGACGCCGTCGTAAAACAACCAGGAATGAACAACGGTCTCCACTTCCGGGTTCCTTTCTTCCCTCTGGTCCCCCAAAGATGACGTCAAGCTCCCAAACACCACCACGCCTACCCAGCAACCATCATGCCTGATTTCCGGTCCACCCCTTTATATTGTCCCTCCAACCCGCCATTTTTTGTCTTATGATTTCATACAAGTTCGTTTGTCTGAGAAGAAGACCTGTGAAACCTATTTTTTGTTACAGTATACGGGGCGTAAAAACCCCAACCCTTTATACGACTCTGTCTTTTCTTTTACAGTGGCGTAGTCGGCAGGATTTGAAGTCCAAAAAAGATGACTGAAGGGCAAGACCAGAACGTGGTCCTGAACACCCTGGCCATCGAATTGCAGGCACTTAAGGTGGAGCACGCTACCACGAGGGCGGAGCTTACAGACGCATGGAGACGACTGGCCGCGGCAGAGATGGTAAAGCCGGAGCCCACGCGGCGGCCGCCACCGCCTCCTCCTCCTATTTTGCCGTTATCCGAGACAGATGACATCGAGTCATACCTCGCAATATTTGAGATGAAGGCCACCCATAATCAGTGGCCGTGTGCGGAGTGGGCTGCTATTTTGGCCCCGTATCTGAAGGGTGAGGCGCAGCAGGCCTATCACAACCTCCCTCAGGAGGAAGCCATCCAGTACACCCTCCTGAAGGCCAAGATTTTTAAACGCTATGGCGTAACCTCAGACCAGCAGGTGAGGGAGTGGCAGCACTGGCAGTTCTACCCCAATGGCCCCCCAAGGGCACAGGCCTTCGAGTTCTGGGGCAAAATCGGGCACTGGCTATAGCCAGACATAAACCAGGCTCGACAAGTGGTGGAGCTGGTTGTCTGTGAGGCTTTCCTTTATGCCATGCTGGATTATCTCGCCCAGCAGGTCAGAAGATATCCGTTTAAGAACATGGACGGCCTTCTGGAGGTACTCGAGCACCAGCTGGCGGTGAACTGATTTGCGGAGGCGAAGAGGTCAGCTTGCGGGGCCTGACAGGAACGTGCGGCCATGCCAGAGGCCACCCGCTGCGGTTCGGACGCTCCGGCTAAGCCACGCGACAGAACCCCCACCTCGCTGCACTGTTTCAAGTGTGGTGAGGTGGGGCATATCGTCAGCTCCTGCCCCCTGAACCACGAGCCGATGGACTGCAGCTGGATGCGGGGTGAGAGGTATTGTGCTCTGTCGAACCCCCTGGCGGTAAAGAACACGGGAGTGGTGTTAATTAATGGGCACTCGGTGGTCGCGTTGTTTGACTTCAGGAGTAACATCACCATTGTTGCTCGCCATTATGTTTTGCCGCGACAATGGGCTGCTCCAAATACAAAAGTTACTTGCATACATGGGAAGACCAAGTCTTAAAGGTCCGCATATTGCTACATAACCTGGAAAGGGGAACCTAAGAAAATGTTTGTCGCGGTGTTGCCCGAACCCCCCTTTCCGGTTATACTAGGACATAACTGGTCGGAAAGTAAACGCGGTGAAACCGTCACCACTCTGGAAGCCAGGTTGGGTCTGATCATGGAGGGACAGGGTCCCCTCCCAGCTGCTCCCACGCCGTGCATGTCGGCGGCTGTTGATGACTTAGAGGAGTCTTCCTCGCAGACGGACCTCCTCCCGGACATACAAGCGGAGGAGGCACCGTCACAAGAAGATGTGGCTCTCGACCCCCTAGCCAGTGTGGAGTACCAATTCCGCTCCACGCCAGCTTCATTTAAAAGAGAACAGTGGAATGATGATTCCCTGAAGTTCGCCCGGAATGCGATCGTATCCGCGAATGACATATCGTTAGCTGATTCCACGCCACCGGGACCCCACTTTGTCTTAGATAACGAATTGTTGTATCGAGTGGCGGAACACGAAGGTGAGGTTCGGAAGTTGTTGCTAGTCCTGCGGACCTACCAGCGGCAAGTGTGTGAACTAGCACATGCCCACCTCCCATGCGCCTACCTAGGGGCCGAGAAAACGCTGGAGAGGATTAAACTCCGGTTTTATTGGCCTGGGATTAACGAGGAGGTCAGGCGCTTCTTTCAGTCCTGCCCAGTCTGCCAGTTGCGCCAGTTTCCCAGAAGGGGACCGTGCTCCTCTCATCCCAATTCCCCTCATCGACGTGCCATTTGAAAGGATTGGGTTTGATCTAGTAGGACCCCTGGAACCTTCAAACCGAGGCCATAAGTACATCTTAGTCATGGTCGATTATGCCACTCGATACCCTGAAGCAGTTCCCCTGCGAGCTACCAATTCGAGGAACATCGCACGGGAACTAGTAGCCCTCTTTGCCCGGGTGGGTATACCTAAAAAAGTTCTCACGGACCAAAGTACCCCCTTCACTTTGGATACGTTCAGGGAGGTGGCCAAGTTGCTCCGCATTAAGCATCTCAAGACGTCTGTGTACCACCCCATACGTGAATTCCAGCCGCGGGATCGCGTAATGGTGCTCGTGCCCATTTCCCACTCCAAATTGTTGGCCCATTGGCAAGGCCCGTACGAGGTAAAGGAGAGGAAAGGGCTCGTGGACTATTTGGTGCTTCAGCCGAATCATCGACCGAGCGAGAGGATCTATCAAGTGAACTTCCTAAAACCCTGGTGGGACAGGGAAAAACCGCCCCTCCCCGGCCAGTCCTCTCCCTTTTCTCGGAAAAAGACACTCTTAACCTTGGCCCCAATTTGAGTCCCCAACAAGGACAGGAGCTCCTTGGAGCGATCTGGTCGGTCCCGGAAGTGGTCAGCGAAGCACAAGGGCGGACCGCACTGATCCAGCACGACATTGTGACTGACCCGGGGGTGGTAGTCAGGGAAAGACCTTATCACCTCCCGGAAGCGAAACGTACAGAAGTGGAGCTAGAGGTACAGCGAATGTTGGACCTGGACATCATTGACGAGAGCCATAGCCCCTGGTCCAGTCCGATCGTACTCGTTTCCAAGCCAGATGGCTCCTGGAGGTTCTGTAATGACTTCAGACGACTCAATCAGGTCTCCAAGTTTGACGCCTACCCCATGCCCCGGATAGATGAGCTACTCGAGAGGCTGGGGACGGCCCGTTATCTGACTACCCTGGATATGACCAAAGGGTACTGGCAAATTCCCTTAACGGCATCCGCAAAAGAAAAAACAGCCTTCAGCACCCCTAGTGGACACTGGCAATACAAGGTCCTCCCATTTGGTCTGCACGGGGCGCCAGCGACCTTTCAGCGTCTGGTAGACAGAGTGCTACGGCCCCACCAGTCCTATTGCGCCGCCTACCTGGATGGCGTGGTCATTTTTTCCGGCACCTGGGAGGAGCATGTATTACAGGTTTACGCGGTCCTCCTGACACTAGCGAAAGCCGGCCTCCGCATCAATCCTCGTAAATGTTATTTTGGTTTGAGTGAGGCCAAGTATTTAGGCTACCCTGGGGGGTCCCTTTATATTGTCCCTCCAACCCACCATTTTTTGTCTTATGATTTCATACAAGTTTGTTTGTCTGAGAAGAAGACCTGTAAAACCTATTTTTGTTACAGTATATGGGACGTAAAATCCCCAACCCTTTATGCGACTCTGTCTTTTCTTTTACTATATATATATATATAACTAGCAAAATACCTGTGCTTCGCAGCAACGAAGTACTGCCTTAAAATTTTTATTAAGAAGAAAATTAAACCTTTTTAAACTGAGGGAAAATATACCAATAATTATTTCTTAAGGATCTGTTTGTATACCACGTTGTCAGTTCGGCCCTCCGGTTGTAATATGACCAAACTGTGCGCCGAGCTTTCTCTTGAGCATGCAACGTACAGTTGGCCATGTGAAAAGTAATCTTTTCTCAAATCTCACAGCTTGGATTGCTGCTGTCATAATCGGTTTGAGTTTCATGGTTTGTTTCAATTATGACAGTATTTGCAGGACTTGTGTTGAAGTGACATTCGGCATCTGTCAAGCGTTGTAAACATACAACTGGTTTCATTGATAACTTCACATCCAGCTTTTGAGAGTTTAAACATTCACAAACATCAAAGTGTCCACTACTGAAATCGTCACCTGTGAATCTAAGATGTTTAAGAGGCATTGGTGGTTGTCGAAAGGTGTAAAATATTTGGCCATTTCGGTACACTTGAAAGCGACAGCCATCAACTCACATGCAGAACCATAGGTGAAGGGCTTAAGCATTTCACTCTTATACCGCACCTGTGTAGTATAATTATCTCCTGTACCGTCATCAGTCCACACCTTGAACCTATCCCAGTCATTCAATACATAAGACACAATGTTCCTCCGGATATCAGGAGTGAGCCTGATATGGCCGTGCAATTTGCAACAAAGAGAATGGAAAAGGTATTTGCCATCTCCAGGCATGGAAACCACTCGGTAAGTGACAGTTCTTTGATCGATGGTTAGCACCTCGATAGACATGTTAATGGGGGTACGGTTGGAACGATAAAGGAAATGGGTACCTGAACAATGTAAAGTAAGTCAAAATACCTACACAATAAGTATAATCGTAATAAACGAACAATAAAACAGTGGAGAAGCTGTGGATTAAATAAAAAGTCTGTAGTTATCAGCAGAGAGACGTGAATCCCGTGTTGAAGCAAGGAAGGGAATGTAGAGACCGGAGCGACGGACGGCCTTATAAAGTTGAAAAGTTCAATATGGCGGCCGACAGTGGCGTCATACCACCGAAATAAGTACGTATATTGGTCTCAGTTAGCGCAGGGAAGCCACCTACCAAATTTCGTGAAGATGGGGTCAGCCTTCTACCTACACGGGAAGTTGGAGAATTAGTGACATTGGAAAGTTCAATATGGTGGCCGACAGTGGCGTCATACCACCGAAATAAGTACGTACATCGGTTTCGGTTAGCGCAGGGAAGCTGCCTAAAAAAATTTCGTGAAGATGGGGCCATAAATAAGAAAGTTCAACATGGTGGACGTTGTTGACCGTTACGTGTAGAATTTCGAAATGAAACCTGCTTAACTTTTGTAAGGAAGCTTTAAGGAATGAGACTGCCAAATTTCAGCCTTCTACCTACACGGGAAGTTGGAGAATTAGTGATGAGTCAGTCAGTCAGTGAGAGCTTTGCCTTTTATTAGTATAGTTTATGTACATATATATACACACGCATACAGTACAGGCCAAAAGTTTGGACACACCTCCTCATTCAAAGTGTTTTCTTTATTTTCATGACTGAAGGCATCAAAACTATGAATGAACACATGTGGAGTTATGTACTTAACAAAAAAAAGGTGAAATAACTGAAAACATGTTTTATATTCTAGTTTCTCCAAAATAGCTACCCTTTGCTCTGATTACTGCTTTGCACACTCTTGGCATTCTCTCGATGAGCTTCAACAGGTAGTCACCTGAAATGGTTTTCACTTCACAGGTGTGCCTTATCAGGGTTATTTAGTGGAATTTCTTGCTTTATCAATGGGGTTGGGACCAGCAGTTGTGTTGTGCAGAAGTCAGGTTAGTTGGACGATCATTTATTTTTCAACAGGACAATGACCCCAAACACACCTCCAGGCTCTGTAAGGGCTATTTGACCAAGAAGGAGAGTGATGGAGTGCTGTAAATGGTCATGAAAACACATTGAATGAGGAGGTGTGTCCAAACTTTTGGCCTGTAATGTCATACATACACACACACACACAATATATATACACACACACACACACACACACACACACACACACACATATATACACATAACTAGCAGAATACCCGCGCTTCACAGCAGAGAAGTAGTGTGTTAAAGAAGTTATGAAAAATAAAAGGAAACATTTTAAAAATAACGTAAGATGATTGTTAATGTAATTGTTTTGTCACTGATATGAGTGTTGCTGTCATATATATAGACACAGACACACACACTTATATATGCATATATATACATATATAGCAAAATACCCGCGCTTTGCAGCGGAGAAGTAGTGTGTTAAAGAAGTAATGAAAAAGAAAAGGAAACATTTTAATAATAACGTAACATGATTGACAATGTAATTGTTTTGTCACTGTTATGAGTGTCGCTGGCATATATATATATATATATATATATATATCTACATATATCTATATCTACATATATCTATATCTACATATATACACACACATATACATACACCTATATGTATATATCTATCTATATATGTACAAACCGGATTCCAAAAAAGTTGGGACACTATATAAATCGTGAATAAAAACTGAATGCAATGATGTGGAGGTGCCAACTTCTAATATTTTATTCAGAATAGAACATAAATCATGGAACAAAAGTTTAAACTGAGAAAATGTATCATTTTAAGGGAAAAATATGTTGATTCAGAATTTCATGGTGTCAACAAATCCCAAAAAAGTTGGGACAAGGCCATTTTCACCACCGTGTGGCATCTCCCCTTCTTCTTACAACACTCAACAGACGTCTGGGGACCGAGGAGACCAGTTTCTCAAGTTTAGAAATAGGAATGCTCTCCCATTCTTGTCTAATACAGGCCTCTAACTGTTCAATTGTCTTGGGCCTTCTTTGTCGCACCTTCCTCTTTATGATGCGCCAAATGTTCTCTATAGGTGAAAGATCTGGACTGCAGACTGGCCATTTCAGTACCCGGATCCTTCTCCTACGCAGCCATGATGTTGTGATTGATGCAGAATGTGGTCTGGCATTATCTTGTTGAAAAATGCAGGGTCTTCCCTGAAAGAGATGATGTCTGGATGGGAGCATATGTTGTTCTAGAACATGAATATATTTTTCTGCATTGATGGTGCCTTTCCAGACATGCAAGCTGCCCATGCCACACGCACTCATGCAACCCCATACCATCAGAGATGCAGGCTTCTGAACTGAGCGTTGATAACAACTTGGGTTGTCCTTGTCCTCTTTGGTCCGGATGACATGGCGTCCCAGATTCCAAAAAGAACTTCGAATCGTGACTCGTCTGACCACAGAACAGTCTTCCATTTTGCCACACTCCATTTTAAATGATCCCTGGCCCAGTGACAACGCCTGAGCTTGTGGATCTTGCTTAGAAATGGCTTCTTCTTTGCACTGTAGAGTTTCAGCTGGCAACGGCGGATGGCACGGTGGATTGTGTTCACTGACAATGGTTTCTGGAAGTATTC
>JANRMT010062856.1:35361498-35409917 GCA_026402145.1 Polypterus bichir lapradei
TTCTTGATTGAAACAGGTGTGGCAGTAATCAGGCCTGGGGGTGGCTATGGATATTGAACTCAGGTGTGATACACCACAGTTAGGTTATTTTTTAACAAGGGGGCAATTACTTTTTCATACAGGGCCATGTAGGTTTGGATTTTTTTTCTCCCTAAATAATAAAAACCATCATTTAAAAATGGCATTTTGTGTTTACTTGTGTTATATTTGATTAATGGTTACATGTGTTTGATGATCAGAAACATTTTGTGTGACAAACATGCAAAAGAATAAGAAATCAGGAAGGGGGCAAATAGTTTTTCACACCATTGTAGATCTAATGTGTGGCTCCCTTTTATGTGTAGACTGTGTGTGATATGTTGAGTAAGGTCAAAACCTTTTGTTTGATAGTTAGAAAATGGGAATGTTGTACTCCCGTAATAGTCATGGCAAGATACTCATAATTTGCAAAAATGCAGTGGCTGGCAATTTACCTTGCAATAAGAAAATATTTGCTAAGTTACTGTCTATCTTTCCTTTATGCATTGCGTGAGTAAAATTAAAAGTTTAGAGGTGCTGCCTCAATAAGTACTGCAAATCCATCACTACTGAGCAATGTTTCACACAGAACTAAAAAGTTTATTTTCCCATCAGTAATAAGATTGTTTACAAAAAATATTTTACTAGTTAATTCTCTGATATTGAATAATGCTATATTAAGGGTTTCAGAGAAAGGTAATTGTATAGAAACTGTAGTACAACTAGAGATACTAATTAACTGACATTACTGACATTAATACCAAACTAACTGTGCTCTTTAATGAGTCTATAGTTTATAAATATAGACTCAATACAATGCACATCTTTACGTCGACTTACTACATATTTATTAATTTTTTCTATGAGCGCATTGCTATTATAATGAATAGTAGAAGAACTTGGTCAGGAATGTTGTATTATATTTGTAATGCTTTTGGAGAGGACCCTAGCACTGTACTTACTGTAGTCCAATCCATTCCATCTGTAGAAGGCTGGTCTCTCCCAGATGAGTTTCCAGTTAGCAATGAAGCCAATGTGTCATTCGCAGAAGGATTGCAGCCAGTCATTCAAGGATAGACATTTTCTTTAACCTTCGTTGGTTCTTTTTGTCATCGGTAGCAGTCAGTGGATGAAGACTTCAGTAGCCGAGGTCTTGTCCTTAATAGCTTGAACGAGTGTTGTGAATATCTTTTTTGGCACTTCTGATTGGTGGCCAGATGTCATTTACCCTGCTATGCAGCACCACATTCTGATGTCTCTGGTCCAATGCTTCGCAAGAACTGACAAGTCCTGCTTTGCAATGTGCATAACATGGGCACCAGGGAGGCTGAATGAAAATGTTTTGTGAGGGTTAGTTGGAAAGTTCAGGTTCTAGAAAACAAAGTTCAATAATGTGTATGTCTCGACAGTTGGCAAAGCTGGTAAGACTGCTGGATGGTTCAGACATGACATAGACTAGGAAAATACAGATGAACTATACAATATACAGTTATAATACAATTGTAGGTTTTTAGGAAGAGCAAGGATACAAGACCAAAACTGTTAAGTGTAACTTTGGTAGGGCAAATTCCAGGTGTGGCAGACTCTAACAAGGATGGACTGAGAAACTTTCAAGTGCGGAAACAGACGAGGAGCAGTGGAACAGGTTTAAAAACATTTTACATGTAATGCAGGACAGGTAAAAAGAGCAGCAGCATCTTTCACACTCGCATAGCTTTTCACAAATACCAGAATAAAGCAAATATTTAGCCGAAAACTGATCATATCCTCAGGTAAGTTCAACTGGAGTACAGCCGATATTCAACGAAGAGAAGTAACCAACAGTGCAACGTCAAAGTCAATTGTCCAGCGGGTGGTGGAAGCTTAAAGCTAATGGTCTCCTAGTGACTCAGCTTAAAATGGAAATCACCAAAAGCACTGAAGCTGCTGCAGAAATGGAAGAAGATGAACTCAGCACTAAATGTAAGTTCCATCTGTTCTCTGCCCGTTTGAGTGCAGGTTTATATGTTGTATGTCCTGCAGCATGTACAGCTTAGGTTTTCCGGCTGACAGTATGTACAGCTTTACCTGCCTAAAGTGCTTGATTAATTTAGAGGTGGTCAGGAAAATAAGCAAATTGGAGGACCATGTTAGGCACCTGATAGTGATTAGGCAAACCGAAAATTGGATTGACTCTGTTTGTTTAGACAATTCGACTATTTTTGATTCGGCTTTAGTCTCTCCTGGTCCCACTGTAATCCACTTGTAGCCGAAATCATCACCACCAGTTCAGCCACAGGGCAAGTGGGTAACAGTGAGATGGGGGTCTAAGAAGTAAAATTTAGTCCCTTGGTACCCAGGTCACCAGTTCAGACCCACAACAGATTCCGAGCACTCCGTGGTATGCCTGTGGATCCTGAGAACAATAAAATGCTTATATAATTGGTGTTTCCATAGTGCAGAATGATAGAATTCCAAACTATGTTAAACAAGCAGTTAATGTTAAATGCCTCCCGGGGTGAAGATTTCTGACATATGGGCCCAGTTGGATCTTGTTGCCAACGATGAAGTATCTACCTTACTGCTGCATTTCAGCACTAATGATATTTATTTGCAGAAATCCAAGTTATTAAAGGGGAATTTCATCTCTCTGTGTACCAAAGCTAAAAGAAAATTCTGGAATTTAATTATGTCTGGCCCCTTACCAAGATTATATAGAGGGGATGTGATTTATAGCAGATTGGGTTCCCTTCACTGCTGGTTAGAAAACAGGTGTGCAAATAGCCTTTGTGAACAATTGGGATGATTTTTTGGGAAAGGACTAGATTTTTTAACAGAGATGGTCTTCATCCTAACTGGAAGGGATCAAAATATGGCAGTAAAACTGCCTGACTGACTAATTAGAGCACCATCCAGGCCAAAGTCTTGTAATCTTTAATCGCAGGCTGTTGTTTTTCCTACCTGTTACCCATAATCCCTGTTGTGGGGCCTCTTATAAATTTAGTCACACTGCAAACCTTAAATTACTTTACAACCAAAAAATAAAGTGTATAATTTGACCAAGAGATAAAATGAGATCCTCCACCAGGGGCACCTGTAATATTTATTTTTTTTAATTAAAAATTAAATTATTTAACTTAAATGTTAAAAGTAAAAAATTTAGCCAAAGAAACTAGATTATAGAACTGCTACACCTTCTGTCCCCTTAAGATCCTATACTGTTCTCCCTCCCAACTGCCTGCTGTTTGTCGCTCTGTGAGGTTAACTTTACTTTTCTCTGTCTGTTTTTCTAACTTTGTGCTCCTCTTATTCCTTACTTACAAACAGTGTGAGTGGAGAGCTTTTATCCCCCTGTCTTAATGAACCCTTATACTGTCACTCATTTAACTGTTCTACTTCTGGACCACTAAGAACTGTTCAATCTAAAATAAATAAATAAAACTTGCTTAGTGAATATCTGCTGCTAGTTAATTTTTTACTATCGTATCTGCTTCTACAGACTCTTGTGCCTGCTGAACCTCCCCTTTATTACTTTGAAGTCAGATGCAGCCTTTTTTTTTTTTTTTTTTTTTTTTTTTAACTAATCAATTAGTTATTAATTATTTATTGCTGCCACATGGGCTGAACAGGCATCCCATCCAGGAGAAGAGGGGGTGGTTCTTTACCCGGAAGGGAAGCTCCTAGCAAGCAGACAAGTATTCCGGCTGAGGAGGAGTAGGGAATCAGACCTGAAAGAGAGAGCCAGAAAGGATGGACAGACAGCTCACCAGAAAGAGAAGATGTCACTGAATGTTTTTTTTTTTACTTCCCCAACAGGCTAGATGGCAGCATCCCTGGATTTCAGTGTCCAGTGGGAAGCCAGCAGGGTACTGCAAGGGCCACATTTCCTGCTGTAATGGACTTTAATATAACCCTGTAGTGCTTCCTGGCACCATTAAGTACTCCCGGGTCCTTGATAAAAGGGACTGCACTCCCTTGTCCAGGTGTGTCAGAGCTGGGAGGAAGAAAGGCAACACTCAACTGGAGGAGGGCAGTCAGTGCTGTGGTAGTAAGAGTTACAATACAATACAATACAGTTTATTTTTGTATAGCCCAAAATCACACAGGAAGTGCCGTAATGGGCTTTAACAGGCCCTGCCTCTTGACAGCCCCCCAGCCTTGACTCTCTGAGAAGACAAGAAAAAAAACTCCCAAAAAAACCTTGCAGGGAAAAATGGAAGAAACCTTGGGAAAGGCAGTTCAAAGAGAGACCCCTTTCCAGGTAGGTTGGGCGTGCAGTGGGTGTCAAAAGAAGGGGTTCAATACAAGTATACAGAACAGAACAAATCCTTAATACAGCATAATAATAAAAATTTTAGAAGTACAGAGCAGAATTTAACAGTAGATGATATCACATAATAAGATTTGGATATTTTTAGAGTCCTGGAGACCTCATCCGTCAAGCTGCCTCCCCATTTGGTCATTTCACGGCTGAAACGTTGCTCGGTCAGCCAATCCGATGAAAGGACCCCTCTTTCCCATGATTCCTATGATCCTCCATCAGGGATGACTTTACCATAGGCAGGCAAACAACTTGGCAGGTGGGCCGTGGCACCAATTGCCACATTTGAGTACCGAGACCAGAAACAGAATAGGCGAGGGTTAGTAACAAATTATAATAATCATGTTACTATGTTTTAGTGCTAATGACTAACAACAGAGATGCAGTATGTACAGTTAATCATCAGCTCTAGTCAGGATATGCTAAACTGAAGTAGTGAGTCTTCAGCCGGGATTTAAAGGCTGGGACCGAAGGGGCATCTCTTATAGAAGCAGGAAGACCATTCCACAGTTTAGGGGCCCTGTTACTAAAAGCTCGACCTCCCACTGTTATTTTATTAATCCTTGGAATCATAAGCAGACCGGCATCTTGAGATCTTAATGTGCGCTCAGGTTTGTAAGTCATGATAAGTTCAGACAAGTAAGCCGGACCTTGGCCATTTAATGCTTTATATGTTAAAAGGAGGATTTTGAAATCTGCCCTAAACTTAACCGGGAGCCAGTGTAAGGATTTAAGAACTGGAGTTATGTGTTCGTATTTTCTTGTTCTTGTAATAATTCTTGCAGCCGCATTTTGGATTAACTGGAGGCTGTATAAAGAACAGTTTGAACAGCCAGTGAACACCGCATTGCAGTAGTCAATCCTACTGGAGATAAATGCATGAATTAATTTCTCAGAATCCTGTTTATTTAGAAAGCGCCTTAATTTCCTAACATTTTTAAGATGGAAGAAACATGTTTTGGACAATTTTGTAATATGTGCTTTAAATGACATGCTAGAATCAAAGATAACTCCTAGATTGCGGGCTGATTCAGTAAAATTAATTGGGATTCCAACTGAGTTAAATGACGACAAAATATTGCTGTGATCAGCGTCATTCCCTCCAACAATTAACATCTCTGTTTTATCTGTATTTAAAGACAAGTAGTTCTCATTCATCCACTCCTTTAATTCACTAACACAGCTGAGTAAAGACAACATCGGAGAAACTTCATTTAATTTAAATGAAAGGTATAACTGAGTGTCATCTGCATACGAGTGAAAATTAACATTATGTTTCCTAATGAGAGATCCCAATGGAAGCATGTAAAGTGAAAACAGTAAAGGTCCCAGTACTGAGCCCTGCGGGACACCATATTGAACTTCTGTGTATAATGAAGGAGTACTGTCAGCACATTTCTGTACATATTGGAATCGATTTGATAAATAGGAACTGAACCAAGCAAGCACGGGGCCTGTAAGCCCAACATCGTTTTCTAGCCTGTGCAGTAAAATAGAATGGTCAGTGGTTTCAAATGCTGCACTTAAGTCTAACAACATAATTACAGTGGAGTTTCCTTCATCAGAGGATATCAGAATGTCATTTACAACCCATGTTAGTGCAGTTTCTGTACTATGACCAGTGCGAAAACCAGACTGGAATTTCTCAAATAAATTGTAATTCGTAAGGTGTGACTGAAGCTGACGGGCGACTACTTTTTCTAGTATTTTAGAGAGAAATGGTAAATTTGAAACAGGCCTATAATTATTTAGTATGTGTGGGTCTAGGTCTGACTTTTTAAGTAAAGGTTTAATGACTGGCACTTTTAGTGCATCAGGTACTGTGCCATGCAGTAATGAACTATTGATAACGGTTAGAATAGGTGCTGCAAGAACATCCATTGCACTTTTTACTAGTTTTGTTGGCACTGGATCTAGGGAACAAGTAGAGGGCTTCATTTTAATAATTAAAGTTAAGACTTCGTGCTCAGTTACAGGATTAAAATTACTAAAGTGCTGCATGCAATGTGCGGCAGGGTCTGCTAAGCTAGTATTTGGTTTGTACTGTGATGCTGAGATCCGGGATCTTATATTTTTAATTTTCTCATTGAAGAAGTTCATAAAGTCTGTACTGCTAATATCTGTTGGTATTTTGCACTGTTGATCTGAATTGCCATTTGTTAATTTAGCCACTGTTCTAAACAGTACCCGAGGATTTTTATTATTGCTATCTATTAATGTAGAATAGTATTCTGAGCAAGCTTTAAAGAGGGCTTTTTTATATTTATTAACACTCTCTGTCCATGCAATTTGAAAGACATGTAGCTTTGTTGTTCTCCATCTGCGCTCCAGTTTTCGACACTCTAATTTAAGAGCTCGAGTATTTTCATTAAACCAGGGAGAGTTTCTATGTGCTTTGATCACTTTTGTTTTAAGGGGAGCCACTGTGTCCAGAGCATCTCTCAAGGTCACATTATAATGTGATATTAGCTGATCTAAATCTAAATTGTTTTCCATGTTTACATTTGATGTTAACTGATCTAAATGGTTTTCCACAATTACACTCGACTTACTCAAGGTATCTATAAATTTTGAAGCAGAATTACAATCTAGATGTCGCACTGTCTTTGTTTTAATCTGTGAGTGCATTGGCACGGGCAGAACTAAATCAAATGTAATTAAGAAGTGATTGGAAATAACTGCATTTAATGGAGTAATATTTAAATTTTGAATTTCAACTTTGTAAGTTATAATTAAATCTAATGTGTGGTTATGATTATGAGTTGGACCTTTGACAATCTGACAAAATCCTACTGAATTTAACAAATAAGTAAAACATTTGCTAAAAGTGTCAGTTTCCACATCAATGTGTACATTAAAATCCCCCATCAGAACTACGTGATCATAATTTATGGCCAAATCAGACAGAAGGTTGCTAAATTCAGTCATGAACAATGAATATGGCCCTGGTGGTCTGTAGACTAGCACTATAATTGTGTTGGAATCTGTTTTAATATTTAAAATGAATACCTCAAAGGATGTAAAGTTGCCTAAATTTTTAGAAGTGATTTGCATTTTATTACAATGAATTATTCCAAGGCCTCCTCCTCGACCAGAATCTCTAGACTTATGAAGGAACGAGTATCCATCTGGTGATGCCTCTGCTAAGGGAACAGCGTCATATTTACTAAGCCAGGTTTCAGTAAGAAAGCATAGATCAGATTTTGTACTTAATATAATATTATTTACCAAAACAGCTTTAGTGCCAAGAGAGCGAATGTTCAATAAACAGCATTTAAAACTGCATGGTTCTTTCTGAACTGGTGATATATTTTTAGTTTTAATTTGAAGTAAATTTCTATTACAGATGCCCCTGGTGTTGGGTCTGGTTTTATCCCTTGGTCTAATTATACACCTTATTTTTTGGTTATCAATTAATTTAAGGTTTGTATCAAGACTAAATTTACTGGATGCCCCACAACAGGGATTATGGGTAACAGCTTCAGGAAAATAACAGGTGGGATAAACAACAGCCTGTGATTTAAGATCACATGACTGCGGCCTGGATGGTGCTCTAATCAGTCAACCAGGCAGTTTTGCTGCCATATTTTGGGATAATACATAAGATTCCCTCCAGTTAGGATGAAGACCATCTCTTCTGAAAAATCCAGGCCTTTCCCAAAAATCATCCCAATTGTTCACAAATGCTATGCTTTTATTTGCACACCAGGTTTCTAGCCAGCAGTGAAAGGAATGCAATCAGCTATAAATCCCATCCCCTCTATATAATCTTGGTAAGGGACCAGATACAATTAAATTCCGACATTTTGTTTTAGCTTTGGTGCATAGAGAGATGAATTTCCCCTTTAATACCTCAGATTGCTGTAAATAAATATCATTAGTGCCGACATGCAGCAATAAGGTAGATACTTCATCGTCGGTGACACGGTCCAATGCGGCCTCTATGCCAGAAATCTTGACCCCTGCGAGACACTTAACATTAACTGCTGGTTTAATATAGTTTGGAATTCTAACATTCCGCACTATGGAATCGCCAGTTATGAGCACTTTATTATTCTCAGTTTCCACAGGCGCGCTGTGGAAAGCTGAGAATCTGTTCTGGGTCCGAATTGGTGACCTGGGTGCTGGGGGACTAAATTTTGGATTCTTAGACCCCCGTCTTACTGTTACCCACTCGCCCTGTGGCAGAATTGGTGCTGCTGCTTTCGGCCGGGCACTGACTACAGTGGGACCTGGAGAGACTGAGGCCGAATCAGAAGTAGCCGAATTGTCTAAACAAACCGAGTCGATCCAATTTTCGGTTTGCCTAATCGCTATCAGATTCCTAACGCGGTCCTCCAATTCGTGTATTTTCCCGACCAACTCTAAATTAACTAAACATTTTTGGCAGGTGAAGCTATCTGCACTGTCGGCCGGAAAACCTGAGCTGTACATACTGCAGGACACACAACATATAAACGTGCCCTCGATGGGCAGAGAGCAGATAGAACTTACGTTAAGTGTTGAAGTAATCTTTGCCGTTTTTATAGGTGCTTCGGCGCTTTCCGTGTTCAGCTGAATCACCGTCGCTTTAAGTTTCCACCACCCGCTGAGCGATCGACTTTAATTTCTCACTGCCGGTTATTCCTACTGGTCAGCTGCCGGCTTTACCTCAGGTGAACTTGCTCGGGTGCTTGCGAAGGGCTACGTGCCTGTGGGAGACGCCGCTGCTCTCTGGAAGGAGAGAGATTATTTTGAATTGTGGAGAGAGAAACCTGTGCTTGTGCTACTGTAGAAGGAATTTGGGTTGAATAAGCCATCCTTTATTTGCACCTAGGACTCCTGGTGTGTTCATGTTGGGGGTTTTGGCCATTGACGCCCTAGTTTCCTTGGTGCAGGCTTTCTACCTTGCCTCCTCAATGTTAGTTCAAATAAAGATAACAAAAACAAGTGCACGTACAATTGCAAGAATCTTTTCCAAGTGAACCTCCAAACACCCGCTACTTTTGCTCCTGTGTGGCCGAAAAAAAAGCAAAAAACCCTTCTAAAGGGAAAAAAGCTTCATAAATTCCTGTACGATTCCTTAGCAGCTACCAAAACCCAAGTTAATAGGGAATGTATTTTTAATTCATTGTCTTGTTTGTAAAGTTGATGTCAGCATGTCCTCTCTCTCTCTCTCTCTCTCTCTCTCTCTCTCTCTCTCTCTCTCTCACTACTGCAATGTGGTGTTCACTGGATGTTCAAACTGTTCTTTATACAGCTTCCAGTTAATCTAAAATGCTGCTGCAAGAATCATTTCAAGAACAAGAAAATACAAACACATAACTCTGGTTCTTAAATCCTTATGCTGGCTCCATATAAGTTTAAGGCAGCTTTCAAAATCCTTCTTTTAATATATAAAGTCTTAAATGGCTAAGATCCAACCTATCAGGAGTTACAAACCAGAGCACACATTAAGATCTCAAGATGCCGGTCTACTTATGATTAATAAAATAACAGTGGGAGGTTGAGTTTTTAGTTACAGGGCCCCAAAGCTCTGGAATGGTCTGCCAGCTACTATAAGAGATGCCCCTTTAGTCTTGGCTTTCAAATCCTGGCTGAAGACGTATTACTTCAGTTTCGTATACCCATACTAGAGCTGCTGATTAACTGTGCATACTGCATCTCTGTTGTTAGGCATAAGCACTAAAACATAAATAATATAGTAGTTTTAATATGTTACTGACCCTCACCTATTCTGTTTCTCTTCCCATTACTCAAATGTGGCGATACTACCCTAATCCAAAGTTGCTTGCCTGCCTAAGGAAAAGTTATCTCTGATAGAGGAGTACTGGAATCATCGGGTAGAGGGGTCCTTTCATCAGATTAGCCTACCCAGCTCTGACTCAGCTATGGAATAGCCAGTAGGGGGTGGCAGCTGGATGGCTGAGGTCGTCAGGATTCTGAACAAATTGGAATCCTCTTCTGTGATATAATCTACTCATGCATTTTGCTCTGTTCTTGTACTATTACTATTGTATTGGATTGAGGATTACTTCCATTTTGTTCTGTGTATTGTATTTACTCAATTTTTGACACCCATTGCATGCTCAGCTTACCTGGAAAGGAGTCTCTCTTTGAATTGCCTTTGCTGACTTTTCTTCAATTTTTTTTTTTTTTTTTTTTTTTTTTTTTTTTTTTTTTTTTGCCTTCAATGGTTTTTTGGAGAGTTTTTTTTTTTTGTCTCTTAAAGAGTCAAGGCTGATAAGGAAAAACATGACCCAAAGTGATTCTTTCAGCATTTTAGTAGTAATTAAAGAACAGTCCAGGGGGAGATGAAATGCATTAGGAATAGTAAAGAATAATTAAAAAAAAAAAAAAACACTGTGAAACAGCAGTTGCTCTAAACTCACATTTTTCTAAGGTCTTCACATGTGAAGAAGTGGATAACCTTCCAGTGGTAAATGGGACTACTAAGGAGGTACTGAAAGATTTGGAAATTGTAGAGGAAGAAGTTCTGCTCAGATTAAATATGCTGAAATCAAATAAATCACCTGGCCCAGATAATATTTATCCTTGAGTTCTTAAAGAGATTAGCGAGTATATATAGAAACCCTTGACACATTTTTAGGAAGTCACTAAACATTCCATTAAATTAATGGAAGGCATTATTAGAGAAAAGATTGAGCAACATCTAGCAAGAACAGAATTTTTACTTAACAGTTGGCATGAGTGAAAAAGCGAGAGGTTGTGTTTTATTAACAGGATAAAGCAACTAAAGGATATGACCAGAGTGGAGCATATTATATTATTTATCTGAACTTTTCAGAAAGCTTTTCATAAGGTGCCACATGAGAAGTTGGAAATCAAATTAAAAGAAGTAGGGTAGTGTGTAAAAGGTTTTAAAATTGGCTCAGACACAGGAAGTTGAGTGTTATAGTATAGATGAACCCTTTCTGAATTGGCTGATGTTAAGATTAGTGTCCCACGGGGGTCAGTGATAGGGCCACTGCTATTTTTAATATACGGGGTGTGCAAAAGTAGGTTTACCCACTTTTGCCCACCCAACAGAAGGTAATGTAGCTGCTTTCGAGGCCCCTTCTTCAGGCAAGACGTAATATGCAAGAAAACTTACTGCTAAAGGTGGAACACAATGAATTTATTCACCACTGAAGCAAAATCACAGTGTCCAATATAACCAGGCTATCTGCCTCACATACTAAATGACCCTATGCCTCCCAGCCAGCATGAAACTTTGCCCGCCCTGGCTACATGTCCTCTGCTACTCCCTTGGGGCCCCATACTACTCCTGCCTCATTTAAATTATATGACCCTCTGTCCTTTTCACTATTAAGTCTCCCCCGCCACCTTTTAATTAGAGTTCAGGGTCCTCACAGCCCCAGGCCAGTGGCAAATGGACATCTTGTTATGTACCCTGGTAAGGCTGGATGTCTTCGCAAAGTCCCCGGCTGTCTTCTGAGCATGGGAGAGAGGAGGGTTTTGGGGTTAGGGAGCCTGGACAAATGTGAGGGTTAGAGGGGGCAGAGAGGGGAAGGGGTCAAAAGCTTGACTTGAGGGCTGCCTTTCAATAGAGCGCAGCTAAGCAGCTGCTGTGCTACGTATGACATCCAAACCCAGAATCGGGTCGAGTTCCCCACAAACATTTAGTGCGAAAGAGGAAGAGGGAACGCCTGCTCATCCAGGCCACTCCCTGGCCCCTTCTCAAATGGCCCTCCGCGCCGGTCGCACACGGGTGGTTCTCAAGCTATCCCTGGCCCACCAAGGCTCCACAGCACTAGGGTACTGACACGTTTAGGAGGAATTCTGACTTAGAGGCTGTGGCTGATTGCCAGGTCCCTTACCCGGCTGGAATGCCTCAATAATGGAAGGACCAGGGCAGAGAGCTTATTTTGGACACTATCTCCCCCAGAGCATTAGAGGGCAGCCCCCTTTGGATTGCAGTAAGGTCATGGGTTTGGAACATAGAAGCTCAACCCTGCTGGGGCCTGTGGCCACCGCCAGGGGGCGTCTGGACATTGCCAAGCCCCTACTCGAGCCAGAGTCAGGAGGAGGTGGAAAAAGAGAGAGAGGAGAAGAAAAGAAGTGGACTTTTGTGCTGTTTATCTGTGTTGTGCTGCTTTGGGGTGCAAGAAAAGTGCTTTCCGATGGGAATAAACGTGTGCTGTGTTGCAAACTCATGTCTTTGCCTGTCTGTGTGGGGGTTAGGATGGCTGGAGCATCCCTTGGGCTTCACAAGGTGTTCAGTCATAATCCCGCAGATGGTAGCTTCGCAACATTGGCTCCTCAGCCAAGCACATACACCAAATGTCTGAACCTGCCTCTGTTACTGAGCTGCCCACCTTGCGACAACACCATCATCAGTAGGGTAAAACTAATCTGTCTCATGACAGTCTAAACCCAGCTCGCGTTCCCTATTAGTGGGTGAACAATCCAACACTTGGTGAATTCTGCTTCACAATGATAGGAAGAGCCAACATCGAAGGATCAAAAGGTGGCATCGCTATGAAAGCTTGACTGCCTTAAGCCAGTTTTCCCTGTGGTAACTTTTCTGACATCTCCTGCTTGAAACCCAAAAAGTTAGAAGGATCGTGAGGCCCCGCTTTCACAGTCTGTACTCATACTGAAAATCAAGATCCACAGAGCTTTTGCTCTTCTACTCCTCAGGAGGTTTCTGGCCTCCCTGAGCTCACCTTAGGACACCTGCGTTACGGTGTGACAGGTTTATTGCCCTAGTCAAACTCCCCACCTTCCACTGTCCCTGGAGTGGGTTGCGCCCAAGGGTGGCTCAGGCGCTTGATGCCAGACGCGAAAGCACCATGGGGCTCCCCCTACTGTCTCACCTTATGAGTGAGAAATAGTAGAGGTGTTTCACCATCAGCACCACGTAGCCCCAGGTGTGGGGCCGGGGGGGTCTCCTACGTATCCTGCATCACTCATGTTTTTTCACAGTACCAGATTAGAGTCAAACTCAACAGGGTCTTCTTTCCCTGCTGATTATGCCAAGCCCAATCCCTTGGCCATGGTTTCACTAGAGAGTAGGTTGGGACAATGGGACTATCATCCATTCATGCACATCACTAATTAGATGACTAGGCATTTGGCTAATTAAGAACCTGTCATCAGGCCTGTTCTGAGTTTTTATGTTGCTCGTCAACGGTGCCGCTTGGGTCATCCTTCTTGCCCATTGGTCTTGTCTGAGATCTCATCTAAGTGATGCATACCATGCACCCCTTACAGCCAAGAACAGCAAGCTATGGCTTGGGGGAAGTAATCATTAAGAGATTCATCCCATAGGACCACAGGCAGGGAAGCTTAGCAAAGGAGAAAGTTATGTACCTAAGATTGTCCCCAATCCTTGTGCAAAGTGTCGCCCTATTTCTAATTTCAAGTGACGGAGGAATAGCCTAGTGATTTGTGAGTTGAAGAAGAGTAAACTACTTCCCACAAAGAGCACTCTAATACGTCACTGTATTGCTATTTCCTATTTAACAACACTCTATGGTTGGAATTACGATGGTACCTGATCGCCTTCAGACCGTTGTCGTTGATTAATGAAAACATTATTGGCAAATGCTTTCGCTCTTGCTCATCTTGCAGCCATCCAAGAATTTCACCTCTAGCGGCGCAATATGAATGTCCCCAGCAATCCCTCTTAATCATGGCCCAGGTTCACGAAACTCACAAAACAGAACTGGAGTCCTATTCCATTATTCCTAGCTGCGATATTTGGGTGGGGGGCCTGCTTGGAACACTCTAATTTTTTCAAAGTAAACGCTTCCGACCCCATGGGACACTCATTCAAGAGCATCAAGGGGGCTCCAAAAGGCAGGGGCTTGGGACAGGCAGTAGCTCGCCTCACGGCGGACCACCAGCTCAATCCTAAGATTCAATTGTGAGCTTTTTAACTGAAGCAATTTTAATATATGCTATTGGAGCTGGAATTACTACCACTGCTGGCACCAGACTTGTCCTCCAATGGATCCTTGTGCAAGGATTTAAAGTCCGAAAGTTCCAATTATAGAGCCTTAAAAAGTCCTGCATTTTTACTTTTCATCACTGCCTCTTCAAGCTGGGAGTGGGTAATTTGCGTGCCTCCTGCCTTCCTTGGATGTGGTAGCCATTCCTCAGGCTCCCTCTCTGGAATAGAACCCTGCTTCCCCATTACCCTGTTGTCCCCATGGTGGGCACAGAAAGTACCATCAACAGTTGATAGAGCAGACATTCGAATGAGTCGTAACCACCGCTGCTGGGAACACACGATCAGCTGAAGGTTTTCTAGAGTCAATAAAGCTGGCCGGGTGGCAGGGCCCGGGTGGGTTTTTGGTTTTTTGGGGTGAGAGACAGCTCTCATTTGCTTGTATTAGCTGTAGAATTACCACAGTTATTCAAGTAACATGGAGCGATCAAAGGGACCACAGCTGATGTAATGAACCATTTGCAGTTTCACTGTCACTTCTATGAGGTCTAAGTGCTTGGCGTAATCTTTGAGATAAGCATATGTTACTGGCATGATCCAGGTAAGGCAGGCAAGGCCATCAGAACTCTACTCCATCTGGGGATCCACGAAGCAGCTGTCATTAGAGCTCCCTAGTGTGAGGTTGGGAATGATCCACCAATGGAGGGCCATCGTGGAAAGGCAGCACCCAGGCACCTTGCAGAGAGGGGGCAGGATCCGCGCTTTCTTATTATCAGATGCCAGAGAAATCGTGTCTCCAGAGAGCCCGAGGCCCTCTCTCGTCGAACTCTGAGTGCCTATCGATCATGCTGGTTCAACTTCTAGCACAACAAGCCTAGGACATCAGCAGCTAAGACCCCTATTGTTCCAGGCTGAGGAAAGTGGCAGCTAGGCCCCCAAGGTTGGGCCAGGCTGATGATGTCTCAGGACCATTCTGGAAGGTAGTGACCAGGCACCCTGCAAGGATTGTGCAGAATCCACACCCTCTTTCGCCTCTGAGTGACGGAGAAATCGTGTCTCTAGGGTGCCTAGGCCTGTATGGCAGAAAGGGCTGGCCAACCCCCACCCAAGTTCCCGTGGTGTAGGACCACTGCATGGGAGAACACCCACCAACTGGACAGCCAATTGGTCTCACCCTCACAGAAATAGGGATGCAGGCCAGGCAGAGGATGGTGGTTCAGAGGTCCACATATGACATCTGTAGGGTGGGAGAAACTGAAGTGTCTGAAACACCAGCCTGAGCTGGACACTGTGTGCCCATCGATCTCATTGACGGGTCAGTCATGGTCTCACCGACCACCGGCTGTAGGTGATGACCTCTGTCACCAGTGAAAATGCCCTTCCAGTCTGCGCCCTGAACATCCCCCACCTGCTATAGTAGGAGGAGAGGTCCAGGAAACGAGAGAATCGAAAACAAAATGCCAACCTTGAAGGGGAGAGAGTCATCCCGCAGCTCCTTCAGCAAGGGTACTAGGCTGACCCAGTTTTTGCTTGGCCACCCTGGTTCTCCCCTGGACACGGCGGGGCTGGACTCAGCCCTTCCGGAGCTCCGGCAGCCACTTAAGGGAAACACAGAACATTTTTCTAAGTCCAGACCCTGAAGGCAGCTTGCAGGAGGGGTGTCGGGGTGAAGCAGAGTTCTCCCGGGCTCCCCTGTTCTCCCCCGGGCACAGCCAGGCCATCCATGGCCTCTTAGGAATTCTGCTTCAAGTCCCTGGATGCATGATGTAAGCAAAACTGCAATAACAACAGCAGCAATATTTATTTATGTAGCACATTTTCATACAAATGATGCAGTGCTTTACAGGATGAAGAAAGAGAAAAAAGACAAAATATATAAATAAAATTAGGCAATACTAATTAACATAGAATAAAAGTAATGTTTGATAGCCAGGGAGGACAGAAAAAAAAAAAAAACTCCAGACGGCTGGAGAAAAAAAAATCTGCAGGGGTTCCAGGCCACGAGACTGCCCAGCCCCCTCTAGGCATTCTACCTAATCTCAATAAGTACTCATGGTTTTCAGGTTTCACATGGAAGAACTTAATGATGATGGTCATATGGACCTCTGGCCTTTAATCCATCAATGTAGGGACAGCACAGTGATTTGATCAGGTGCTGGTGGCGCTGATGAAAAATGAAGCTATGAGAAAGCCATGTTAAAATAATGAATTTTTAGCAGTTTTTTTTTTTAAATGCTCTACTGTATTAACCTGGCAAATTCCTATTGGTAAGCTATTCCAGATTTTAGGTACATAACATCAGAAGGCTGCCTCACTGCTTCTTTTAAATTTAGCTCTTGAAATTATAAGCATACACTCATTTGAAGATTTGAAGTGTAAGGTGAAAACAGTGTATAAAGTGTGAAAACCATTATATGTAAAAAGAATAAAAGTGTAAGTGTGAAAACAGTCTGTACTTTTGTCACTCAGAACTCCAAATCTCTTACTCACCTTAATATTGTCCAGCATTGCATTAGTGTTTTCAATCAAATCACTTTAAACCTTTTTTGAAATATGTATGAAAGAGCAAGGCTAATAACACACTGTCTATGTTAGTAGTAAATTGTCCTTCAGTTGAAAGCAAATAGATACACATGTTCTCAGAAGAGGTGTAATTAAAACAAACAGAAACATATTCTCTCAATCTTGAATCACAGGTACATGTCATGGCACTGCAATAATTTTTTTTTTTTTTTTTAATTCTTTTTTTTTTATTTAAGTTTTTATTGAAAAGAGATACAATCCATTACATCTGTTTATGACTTTTGTCACGTTTACAACAGATATAGCGTATATATTATCAAAAAAGCTCTTCATGGCATAAAACAGATCAATATATCTTTTTGGGTTATCTCTCCATTATAGAAAAAAAAAAAAAACTATTTACAGAAGACAGGGGATGTATAGACAATACCTATTCATAAAACACAGGTTCTATAACAGAAAAACATCTGGTTCAATAGGGGTTATATACCTAATCCACCTAGACCAAAAATCGACAAACAGATCTATTTGGTTATTCATACTGAAAGTAATTTTCTCCATTATAAACACATTTTTTACAACATCAATCCAATCCTGTATTTGTGGCGGATTAGGTTTGTACCAGCATCTAGTAATAGCTTTTTTACTTGAAGCAAGAATTATTCTATACATGTATTTTTCCCTTCCCAGGAAACCATTGACACCGTGCCCATATAAAGTACCTTAAAACTGAAATCAATTGTAATGTTTAAAATAATTTCCAGTACCTTATGTATATCTTTCCAAAAACCTCTAATTTTAGGACATCTCCAAAATATGTGAAAATGGTTCGCATCCTGTGAGCCACAATGTCTCCAACAATTTGAGTTGCCTTGAAAATTATTTTTCTGTTTTGGGGTAAGGAAAAACCTAATAGTATTTCTCCAGCAGAATTCTCTCCAATATGGAGAACGGGAAATTGCCCATTGTTGTTTACATATATTTTTCCAGTCCTCGGTTGAGAAGATAATCCCACTTTCTTTCTCCCATCTTTCTTTAATGTACAAGGATGAATCTCCTTGTAAATCCATCAAGGCTCTATAAAGTTTTGTAATAGTCTTAAACATTGGTTCAGCCTTATAAGCTGAGGAGAATATTTTAACTAGAGCGCTCTTATTTGGATCCTAATCGATCCCTTTTTTAATTTTCTGGCAGAAATGTTGTCGGAGCTGGAGGTATCTGTAAAAGTCTTTGGATTCCAAACTAAATTTTTCTTTTAGAGAATTAAAATCTAATAATTGTCCTTTATCCATGATTGAGCAATAAGCAGTGATCCCTTTCTTAGCCCATATTTTAAAACGCATATCTAATGTATTTGGTTTAAAATCAGAATCATATGATGGCCATTTCAATACATTAGCAGAATCCTTTAGATTATACTCCTTAATAATCTCAAACCAATTTTTAAGTGTTACCTTAATCCATTGATTTTCTTTCTTATTTTTAATTAAATGAACATCTATGATGCTAGCTTGAATAGGGATCCTGTCAAACCAACTAATCTCTATATCCTTCCACCTTGCTTGATATTCTGGGTTGCACCAACAAACTATTATTCTTAACTGTGCTGCCCAAAAATATTTTTGTAAACATGGAAGAGCAACCCCTCCTTTATCTTTACTCAGTTGAAGGGTTTTAAATTTTACCCTTGGTTTCTTGCCTTGCCATATGAATCTGGAAATCAGTTTATCCCATTCTGAGAATCGTTTTTTGGGCAAGGGAACAGGCAAAGACTGAAATAGAGTAATTTTGGAAGTATGTTTTGCTTGACTGAATCTAATCTAGATCTCATGCTAAAAAATGGTAAAAGATTCCATCTTGCAATGTCAAGTTTTATTTTTTTATTAATAGGATTTCTAAATTGTTCATATCCTTGGGGATAGTTATTCCTAGGTATTTAATAAATGTTAGATCCCATTTTAAGGAGTAATCTTTTTTAATTTTGTTTGGGGGGTTATAATTAAAGGTCAGTACCTGAGTTTTTAAAATATTTAATTTAAATCGTGAAAAAAAGGTTTTTAAAGTTTCCATTAACTCAAGCAATGACTCAGTTGGATCCTTTAGATAAACTAGTATGCCGTCCACAAATAGTGCTATTTTATGCTCATCATTTTTGATGTTAATACCTTTTATTTTAGAATTTTGCCGGATCCATTGCCCCAGGGGTTCAATAAACAATGCGAAAAGCAGAGGAGAGAGAGGGCACCCCTGTCTGGTACCCCTCTCAAGTGCAAAGCTCCTCGATAAATTACCATTTATTTTAATTCTCGCGGTGGGGTGTAAGTATATATTCTGAACTACTTTAATAAATTTCTCATGGAAGTTTAATTTGGCAAGAATGTCCTTAAGGAAAAGCCAATTAACAGAGTCGAAAGCCTTCTCCGCATCAAGGCTTAGGAGAACCGCTTGTAATTTAGAGTCTTGAATATGATTGATAATTTGGAGAGTCCTTCTGATGTTGTCTTGTGTTTGCCTACCCCTAATAAAGCCAGTCTGGTCAGAGTTAATTAGTTCCGGCATTATCAATTCCAATCTTTTAGCTAGGATTGAGACAAACAACTTGTAGTCCATGTTTAGGACAGAGATTGGTCTATAAGTTGAACAATCTTGTTTGTTTTTCCCCTCCTTTGGAATAACAGAAATAGTGGCTTCTCTCCACGAGGGCGGCAAATCTCCTCCATGTAAAACATGATTAAATGCTGGTAATAAAATGGGGATAAGTTGTTGTTTTAAATACCTTATACCACTCAGATGAGAAACCGTCTGGCCCCGGTGATTTGTTTGTTTTAAGCCTGGATATTGCTTTATTTAACTCCTCCTCAGTTATATCTGCAGTTAATTCAGCATTCTAGGTCTCACTAACCGAAGAAAGTTTTAAGGGAGTGAGAAAAGAATCAATTTCGTCAGAATTTACAGTCTTTGCTTGAGTATAGAGTTTTTTGTAGTACTCTTCGAACACTCTCTGAATATCTTCTGACTTATGGAATAGCTGTTTTGATATTGGGTCTTGTATCTTCTGTATTGTTTCATCAGCCTGTTGCTTACGTAGCTTTCTAGCTAATAGCTTCATTGCTTTGCCTCCAGACTCATAATATTTTTGTTTTAAAAATGTTAGTTTTTTCTCTATTTCTTGTGTATATAGGCAATTCAACTCTGTTCTGACTTTAATTTCTTGAGATAATTTTTTATTAGGATCCTTCTTGTTTTCCAATTCTAATTTATTTAGCCTGTTTGTAAGTCTGTTAAGTTTTTCAAGTCTACATTTCTTTAATTTAGACGTAATGGCTATAATTTTACCCCTAAGAACTGCTTTACCTGCATCCCATATTATAGAAGGCGGAACTAAGCCATTATCATTCTGCTCCACATATTGTTTAATTTCTACTACAAGCTGTTCCCTAATCACTCTATTATTTAAAATGCCAGAATTTAATCTCCAGAGAGTGTTTTTTGGCTTAATCTCTAAATTTAGATAAAGTGATATTAATGCATGATCAGATATATCAATTAATCCTATATTGCAATTTTTTATTCTAAATTTGTCTTGTCCAAATGCTAGAAAGTAATCAATTCTTGAGTATGATGTATGTCGATGTGAGTAATACGTATAGTCTCTATGTCCTGGATGAAAGTCTCTCCATACATCAATCAGACCTATTTCTTTTATCATTGTATTTATATGTTTTCTTAATGGACTCGCCAAATGGGTGGAAGTGTTCGAAGAATCTAATTTAGGATCCAATAAAACATTTAAATCCCCACCGCAGAGAAAGATGCCTTGCGATTCGGATGCTATTAGGTTAATCAAAGTCTTAAAAAAAGAACATTTACTACCCGGAGGGGCATAGACATTAAGAATAGTAACTAAGGTGCCCTCAACTCTGCCCCTTATCATTATGTATCTACCCTCTCTATCTTTTATTTCTGCAAGATGTTCATAAGTCACTTTATTAGAGATTAAAACTGCAACCCCTCTCCTACGTCCAGATCCAAAAGACGCAGAAAAAACATATTTAAACCCCATCCGATTTAATTTGTTATGCTCTATTATACTGAGATGAGTCTCTTGAAGCAATGCTATGTCAATTTTCTCTTTTTTAAGTTTAGTTAGAATCTTGCTTCTTTTTACAGGGTTAAGTAACCCATTTACATTATATGATGCTACCTTTATGGAATTACTCATTTTCTTTTAATCCACATATTTTCTTGTGTTTTTGATTCAATCTACTCACAGTTGTATAACAGTCATCTAATACCATCCCCTTCTGAGTATGCATTAAACATGAACAGATAAACAAAGAACAACCAGAACTTTCATTTAAAAAAGGCGAAACTATAAAAAATATAGTCAAGACTTCCAAGCAAGGGGTCGTAACATATCGACCCTTCAATGAGCAAGGATGATAAGCATGCTCCATGGGAAAAACCTCTTGTACTTGTGGTGTACTAAGGGCCCATGCAGTTAAAGTCATATCGATGTAAAAACAGTTCGTCCTTTCCTTCGGTAATATTTGCACTTAACACGCATGTCTTCTCAAGTCGGGAAGTGAAACTTTAGTTAAGAAACTAGTAGAAACTAATGAAGTCAGTGTAATAAATCAGTGTACCTTCAATTTCTGTCCCAAAGAAAAGGTGTTTCTTATCCCTCACTTATCTTCTGTTTTTAAACGTCTGAATGCAAGAAGTTTGTCTTTGTAGGATGGATGTACGCGAGCAGGTGTACCACTCTTCTTGCCGGTCTTTCTCCATGTCAGCCGCTGAACACGTTCAATCAACGAGGAAGGTGTGTTGAGAGTGGTCACCGGGAGACCTATTTTCACCATATCGGTCGTTGCCTCCTCTGCGGAGTTGTAGTTAACCGTGCCTTCAGTGTAAAACACCCTTAACCTGGCCGGGAATCGCATTTGAAATCTGATGCCGTGTTCCCTCTGCATTCTTTTTGCACCTTGATATTTCCTCCGTTTCCACAGCACATCGGGAGCGTAGTCATGATCATAAAAATTCCTGTTACCTTTCCATTCGATCACTTTCTTCTCCCAGGCCGTTTTGATTACCAACTCTTTCGTTCTGTAGTTGAGGAACTTGACGATTATCGAGCGTGGTTTGGCTTCGGCTGATGGAGTAGGCGCGAGCGCTCTGTGAGCCCATTCAATCAGGAGGTCCACCGGCGGGGTCAGATCCAGAGTCGATTTAAGTAAATCCTCCAGAAAAGAAATGAAGTCGGAAGAGTTCGCCTCCGCTTTTTCAGGTACGCCATAGATCCTGATGTTTGATCGTCTGGCTCGGCCCTCTTGGTCATTTAGCCTGGCTTCAATTTGCTCAGTTAGCCGTATCATCTCTTCCAGCACTACTTCCGTGTTTTGGATTCGGGTCTCAGCCTCATCTATTCTATTTTCAGCCTCTTCAATTCTTTTATTAGACTTATTCAATTCTTCTTTTATATCTTGAAGTTGTTTGTGGCTGTCCTGTCAAAAGTCCTTAATCTCGTTAAGAATCTTTGCTAGGCTAATTTGTTCTCCCTCATGTGCTCCGTCACCGGTCACGGTATTCTGTTCGTGTACGTTTGGGATGTTATCATCGTCTTTTGTAGCGTTTTTTCTTGGTCTTCCCCTTTTCTCGATAGTTGCCCCCTCCATAATTTTGTCAGCACTTAGAGTGAGATATTAACACATCTCTGAGGCACCGAATTCGTGCAAATTTACGGAGCTAATAAATTATGCTGCCATTTAGGAAAGGACTCAAACCGGAAGCCGGCACTGCAATAATTACAAACAAGCATATATGATGCTCGTGTTTAATCCAGCCACAGGGGATGCACAAACCAGTGTGTTTGTTTGTGCTGGTCCCAAGCCCAGATAAATGGGGAGGGTTACGTCGGGAAGGGAATCCAGTGTAGAAATTTGCCAGATCAATATGTGGATAATGATACAAATTTCCATACTGGATCGGTCGAGGCCTGGGTTAACAACGGCTGCAACCAGTACTGTTAGCCAACAGGGTGCTAGCGGAAATAGGGCTACTGTTGGCTGAAGAAGAAGAAGAGGGGGGAGATGTGCCTGGAGGCAGAAGGACAGGAGGAAGCTAAAGAGAGTGGAACTGAGGGTAGGAACTTTGAATGTTGCCAGTATGACTGGTAAGGGAAGAGAGTTAGCCGATATGATGGAGAGAAGGAAGGTTGATATATTGTACGTGCAAGAGACTAGATGGAAGGGAAGTAAGGCCAGGTGGATCGGAGGTGGATTCAAGTTGTTCTATCATGGTGTGGATGGCAGGAGAAATGGGGTAGGGATTATTTTAAAGGGGCAGTATGTCAAGAGTGTTTTGGAAGGAGAAAAGTGTGTCAGACAGAGTAATGATTATAAAGCTGGAAACTAAAGGTGTGATTATGAATGTTGTCAGTGCATATGCCCCACAAGTTGGGTGTTCGATGAATGAGAAAGAAGATATCAGTGTATCCAAGGGACAGAAAGTGGTGATTGGGGCAGATTTCAATGGACATATTGATGAAGGGAACAGAGGAGATGAGGAGGTGATGGGTAGCTATGGTGTCAAGTAGATGAATGAAGAAGGTCAGAGAACAGTGGATTTTGCAAAAAGGATGGGCATGGCTGTGGTGAAGACATATTTTAAGAAGATGGAGGAACATAAGGTGACATACAAGAGTGGAGGAAGATGCACACAGGTGGATTACATCCTATGCACAAGAGTCAATATTTAATCTCCTTTAGATTGACTCTTCTGCATAGGATGTAATCTACCTGTGTGCATCTTCCGCCACTCTAAAAACTGCAAAGTGATCAGCATAGGATGGTGGTCTGTAGGATGATGCTGGAGATCAAGAAGAAGAGGAGGAGAGGAAGGGCAGAACAAAGGATTAAATGGTGGAAATTAAAAAAGGAAGACTGCAAGGTTGAGTTCAGGGAGAAGGTAAGACAGGCACTGGGTGGCAGTGAAGAGCTGTCAGACAGCTGGGCAACTGCAGCAGAAGTAAAAAGGGTGCTTGGCGTGACATCTGGATAGAGGAAGAGGAAACCTGGTGGTGGAATGGGGAAAAACAGGAGAGTATACAGAGGAAGAGGATGGCGAAGACAAAGTGGGATAGTCAGAGAGATGCAAAAAGTAGACAAGAGTACAAGGAGATAAGGCACAAGGTGAAGAGAAGTGGTGAAGGCTAAAGAAAAGGTGTATGATGAGTTGTATGAGAAGCTGGACACTAAGTAGGAGGAAAAGGACCTGTACTGATTGGCTAGACAGAGGGACCGAGCTGGGAAAGTTGTGCAGCAGGTTACAGTGATAAAGGATAAAGATGGAAACATACTCACAATTGAGGAGGGTGTGTTGAACAAACAGATTGAAGGAGTACTTTGAAAGGCTGATGAATGGAGAGAATGAGAGAGAGAAAAGGTTGGATGATCTGGAGATAATGAATCAGGAAGTGCAATGGATTAGCAAGGAGAAAGTAAGGACAGCTATGAAAAGGATGTAGAATGGTCCAGATGTTATACCAGTGGGAGCATGGAGGTGTTTAGGAGGGTTGGCAGTGGAGTTTTTAACAGGATTGTTTAATGGAATATTGGAAAGTGAGAAGATACCTGAGGAATTGAGAAGAAGTGTACTGGTGCCGATTTTTAAGAATAAGGGGGATGTGCAGAGCTGTAGTAACTACAGAGGGATAAAATTGATGAGCCACAGCATAAAGTTACGAGAAAGAGTAGTGGAAGCTAGATTAAGAAGGGAGGTAATGATTAGTGAGCAGCAGTATGGTTTAATGCCAGGAAAGAGCACCACAGATGCAATGTTTGCTTTGAAGGTGTTGATGAAGAAGTATAGAGAAGCACAGAAGGAGTTGTATTGTGTCTTTGTGGACCTGGAGAAAGAAATATGACAGGGTGCCTCGAGAGGAGTTGTGGTATTGTAAGAGGAAATCGGGAGTGGCAGAGAAGTATGTAAGAGTTGTACAGGATATGTGCGAGGGAAGTGTGACAATGGTGAAAACTGCAGTAGGAGTGACAGATGCATTCAACGTGGAGGTGGGATTACATCAGGGATCGGCTCTAAGCCCTTTGTTATTTGCAATGGTGATGGACAGGTTGGCAGACAAGATTAGACCAGAGTACCGGTGGACTATGATGTTTGCTGATGACATTGTGATCTGTAGCGAGAGTAGGAAGCAGGTTGAGGAGACCCTGGAGAATTGGAGGTTTGCTCTAAAGAGGAGAAGGTCAGTAGGAACAGCATAGAATACATGTATGTGAATGAGAGAGAGGTCAGTGGAATGGTGAGGATGCAGGGAGTAGAGTTGGTGAAGGTGGATGAGTTTAAATACTTGGAATCAACAATTCAGAGTAGTAGGGATTGTGAAAGAGTGGATAAAGAGAGAGTGCAGGCAGGGTGGAATGGATGGAGAAGAGTGTCAGGAGTAATTTGTGACAGACAGGTATCAGCAAGAGTGAAAGGGAAAGTCTACAGGACAGTAGTGAGACCAGCTATGTTATATGGGTTGGAGACGGTGGCACAGACCAGAAAGCAGGAGAAAGAGCCGGAGGTGGCAGAGTTAAAGATGTTAAGATTTGCGCTGGGTGTGACGAGGATGGATAGGATTAGAAATGAGTACATTAGAGGGTCAGCTCAAGTTGGACGGTTGGGAGACAAAGTCAGAGAGGTGAGATTGTATTGGTTTGGACATGTGCAGAGGAGAGATGAGGGGTATATTGGGAAAAAGATGTTAAGAATAGAGCAGCCATGCAAGAGGAAAAGAGGAAGGTCAAAGAGAAGGTTTATGGATGTGGTGAGAGAGGATATGCAGGTGGTGGGTGTAACAGAGCAAGATGCAGAAGACAGGACGATATGGAAGAAGATGATCCACTGCAGCAACCCCTAACAGGAGCAGCCGAAAGATGACGAAGAGTATATGATGCTCATGTTTCACCCAGTGAATAGTGCTGAAAATGGAGCAGGAAGAAGCTGTTATGTAGGTACAAGTACCAGGCTTTGTGAGAGAATGGAGTGTCCGAATGTGTGGTATGGCAAGGGGGAGAGGAAAGCATAGAGGACAAGTAAAAGTCAGGGGCAGGGGTAGAAGGAGAGGAGTAAATAGGTTCCATAGGGTGTCTAATGAAATAAGGGCAACAAATATGGACCATGTTATCAACCATGGCCTACCTGTGACTGAAGCTGGTCGAGAGATGCAGCCTTGTTTGCCACGGTCTACAGTGACTTCTGTAATGCAGACATTCAGGAATGTAAACAAGTATCTGATCCCACATTTACTGTATTTCTGTGTCATATGCTACATTATATTTCTGAATTTTATTGTAAATAGTAGAATCAGTGACCTCCGCATAACAATTGATAAATTCATATCCTTTGAATTTTAAGAATAGTACCACTGCCTCATTCTGGTGGGAAAGGGCCACTTTGACACATGAGCAGCAGATGTCAATTGTGGACATGGTGAGATTAAACAATGCCATTAAGCTAAAAGAGATCCAGCAAACTGTTGTAGAGGACAATGGAATTTTTCACAACATTGCCTCTGTGAATCTCTTCATCCTAGACAGGGTCCTAAAAAGACAAGCTGTTTATACAAACCAGCTGTGCAAGGTTCCATTTGAGATGAACCATGAGAGAGAAAATATCTTAGACACCTGTATGTACAGGTAAGGATATAAAGATGTTTTCACTCTTTTCTATGGTACACTATTTTAAATGTTTTGAATTTTACAGTGAATACTTGAGTTAGAGTCCAATGAGATGGCACACAATTTTGTGTATGTGGATGAGGCAGGATTTGACATGAATAATGTAAGAAGACATGGTAGGGACATCATAGGTTAGAGTACCACAGTGGGTGTGCCAGGCAATGGCACAATGTGTGGTACTATTGCTGAACATGGGGTAATTCAACATGCTACCACTATTGGGTCCTGCAACACAGACTGGCTTCTGAAGTTCTTAGATAGGCTCTACAATGTCCTCATTCCCAAAACTGAAAGCGTGATTATGAGAGCCAACATGCCACTTCATGTAGTAATTTGGGACAATCTAAGTTTTCACCATTCCAACCATGTGAGTGAATGGTTTGAAACCCACCAACAAATGATAATGGTGTTCCTGCCACCATATTCACCATTCCTTGATCCATTTGAGGTATTCTCTACTTGGAGGTGGAAGGTGTATGATCAACAGCCTCATAATCAGATTCCCTACTGGATGCAGCATGCAAAAAGATTTTACCCTCTTTATCTCAGAAGGGAACAACAACATTTATTTATATAGCACATTTTCATACAAAAATGTAGCTCAAAGTGCTTTACATAATGAAGAATAGAAAAATACAAGACACAGTAAGAAAATAAAATAAGGGAAGACATCAGATGTGATGTAGACACAATGATGTGGCAGAATAGAAAGGATGTCCCTTAAAAACATTTCATATATTTCACTTTATAGTAATTTTAGATTTATATGTACATGTATGTATGTAGTGCGACTTTACTATGCTATACAGTAGTTGGTGCTGTGTTCTAAGTTTGCCTATTTCTTTTTTTGTCTGTTTTCTAATACATACAGGTTTATGTGCATCATTTTGTTTTGATAAGTTTCAGCATTACTGTAATACAGGTTATAGTTCTTTTCTATTAGAAGAAACTTCTGCCTCCCTTTTCCAATATCCAGCACAGGGCACCGATGAGCAGGTACACACACATCATTTTATAAACTTCCATAAGAAAGATGAATTACATTTTGTTGATGCTGGCTTAAATGCCTATGGTATACTGAATAAAATATATAAAAAGACTTTTAATGCTTGTCTCAGATATCTACTGTTAATCATTAACCAGTAGGAGTCAAAGCCCAAAAGACTAAAAGCCTGTTTTACATCTTCTGACATAGAGATACAACTCTTAAAGGCCTTAGAAAATTTTAAATTCATTGTGTACTGTGTTAATAATAGTGTATTGTAAGAAACATTGAAGACTTATAGAATCAGTGATCGAAAGTAGTAATGTTAATAGTGTATAACAAATTAAGAATATACTGTACATTATTTTTTTGCTTTCCCTTTTTCTTACTTTCCTTGTAAATGTGGAAGAAAAGGCAATAAGCTTTAGGACAACCATTTAAAGATTTTTTTTTCCATAAAACATATTACAGCAACACAGAATCCTTCAGCATCTTACTGAATGTAAGATAACATAAGCATACATGTCCCTCATTCTTCAGTTACAACCTACAATTCTTGTTCTATATTTTATATATTGTTTTTACTTTATTGTAATAAATGTTACAAACCAACTACTGTACATCTTTGTAGTCCATTGTTTGAGATCTGCACTTCTTAGTGTTATGTGTTAAAATAGTGTTTTATAAGACAGGGCTAGGCAAACTTTATTTATATAGCAAATTTTCAACAGCCAGAACTGAACCAATTTGCTTTACGAGAAAGGGTAAAAGAAGCAGTTAAAATATACAGTATGTACACATCACAAAACTGCAAGCATAACCAACCATTATATAAAAGATAAACTCAAAATGCCCACACCCATACATACATATCTTTAATCATGAATGTACATGAGCCAACATATACAAACATAACCTCTAGCAGTATAAGAATGGCAGAATCTCCAGTATTAGGAGTTAGAAGGAGGTCATTGTAAACAAGGATGTATCAGTGCTGTAAGAAGATCTGTATCTGGACTGGAATTTTAACTGAATACAACTTTCATCCAGAAATGTTTAAGTTATGACAACTTTTTCTAAGACTTTAGCTAAAAAGGCAGTTTAGAAATTGGCCTGAAATTTGACACATTAGAGAGCCCAGATTTTGTTTTTTTAATAAGTTTCTGCACAACAGCGTGTTTCAAGGCAGCAGGAACACACTTGATCCAACAGAATCAAAAAAACTCTTAACTAATCAAGAGTGGACACTGTCCAGGGGGCAATTTGTCGAATTCAGAGACAACAGAGATGATGATATGGGCTCAAAGTGGTCAAAGACAACTGAACACACTATGGAAAGAGATGAATCCTGAGCAGGCATTGTGAACTATGCCCTAATAACAGTAATCTTATTTACAAAAAATTATATTTCCGTTTGGAGATTAAGTTGGGGTATGCAGGAAATGACAAATTCCTAATACAAGAAATTGTATGTGGAGATTAAATAATGTAAAAATAATTCAAATATTTTGAATGATATAATTCACTATAATAGCAGTTAGAGCAGCCACATTCATATTTAGTATGGTGTTTCCTTAATCTAAAAATGTTATGTCCTCTTTCTTTTAAACTGTTTCTAAAAAGAAAAATATGACAGTAATAGCAAAAACAGACCGGATTCTTGCCTCATGATCAGAGAAAGGCATATTAATATCATCTTTTAGAGTGACAGGGTTAATCAATGTTACTAATTTTGCAACAAAAGCGAAGTGACACAGGACTGACGCAAATGCTGGGGACATGTTGTGGAAGGCAGGTAGATACAACTAGGGTCTTTCTCTGCCTGCCTTGGGAGGGCGAAGCGATACACCCTGTACATTTGGCAGAAAGCTCAAATGTAATAGGTTGCTGATGTCCCACCACCCCAGGTTTGGAGGCATTTTGTGGCAGAGAATGATGCTTATTTTCCAGGCTGAATTGCTTTGAATAGCGATCTCCTTCAGGTCGGGTTAGGTGTCGACTTTTGTCAAGATGATGTTTCGACTCTCTTTGCTGGAACGATAGTTAGCTTCACTTGTTTGACTGAGAGATTGATGAGAACGTGAGGTACAAGCATCACCTGATCGTCCCACCTCCAGCCGATCGTGGAGGTGAACACGTTCTTATAGCAATACTAAGGGACTCTGCCCCCTGCTTGCTTTGCTTGCCAACCCCCGGGGTGGCGCTATGCGCTAGCCACTTTGTGGCTCTGCCGCTTGTGTATGAGGAAGTGGATGTGCAATTTAAACAGACTGTTATTTTCATGGGAATTGTTACATATGCATAATAGAACTAACTATTTAACATTACAGCGAGTAATTAACCTTAGTAAAAAAAAAATAGTAAAACATAATAAATTGAAAGAAAATTGTTTCATGTTGCGTTAGAGGTATTTGTTGCATCATACGTTTTCGTTCTGTTTGGCTTTGAAATTAATACACAAATACTTTTTAAACTTACAATTTTACTGTAAAACTTCAGTAAAAACAATATTTTGAATGAACTTTTCATCAATATCGTTTGGACTTACATCGTGACAATGCAACATACAACTGCCCGTGAGTGAATATTATTTCTTTCATTCTAATAAATAAACCAACTTTTTTGAATGTTTGTCCCTTTGATTAGTTAATTGTCATAGCAAAAGCTATTTTAACGGGAAACTGCAAACATTTTAATACGAATGGCATATCAAGATCTCATTTGGTGTCTAATGTTATCGATGGAAGATGTACTACATTACCTTTCTTGTCGCCTGTTAAAATTGTATATGTTAAAATTGTATGACCAATTTTGAATACAACTAATCTTGTCCCATTGCATAGCCCATCAATCATACATAAATTACATAATAATGTTACGATACATCCTTCTTTCAACAGTAGTTCGACCGGTGAAAGACCGGATGGTGTTAACAGTTGTAGACATTCTACGGGATATTGTAAGTTGATGTTTTTATCTTCTGCACCATCACCACCAGCTGTTTCAGCATATTCTATTGATGCGCATTTAACCAAATTGTCATGTAATCAATCGACAATTTTCCAGTTAATTTGTTTGACTTCATCGTTTCTTGGTGCTAGGATTGCCCGTGTACTCATTTCTTCTGTTCATAGCCATTTGGGATGAAATTCTCCAATAAGATTTGGACATAAGTATTTTTATTGGGAATTTAAAGTGATAAAAATGTAAAAATTTATAAGAACTGAGAGCACAGGAACTGTGTCTGACAAAAGCATTCACACAAATGAGAGGTGAAAGGACTGTGGTCGTGGGCCGTTAACCAGAAATGTTTGAGAGGAGGGCGGGACCTACTCTACCAGCTTGAAAAAATCTCTAAAAGTCTTGGCACGTCTCAAGATTTTCTCAAAATCTCAAGGTATGTGTGAAACCACTTCTTAGATTGACACCTATAGTTTAATAACTTTTTAAGTTGATCGTCTGTTTTGATATAAATGTAGGATACGTTCAAATTAGCTTAAAGGCAGCTTTTATTTGTTAGTAGGAAATGGTTATTTTAATCTAATAACTGTTTTCAAACCAGCTGAATGTTGTGAGGTCAAAGGGAACCCTGAATGTAAAAGAAAGTCTATTTTGACATTTACTGAGGCTAAAATTCAGCCTTGCAATTAAATTAAGTGCGCAAAGAGTTGGGTTCTTACGGAACCGTATTAGGGCCACGGTGAAAAAAAAAAGCTAAATGTCGAGATTAAAGTCGACATTTCCACTTTATTCTAGTAGTTTATTTTGTGAGTAGAATGTCGCAAGCTAAACTTCATTTTAAAATGAATGTTTCATTTACTAGATTTTCTCAAACTCCGTCATAAATTAATGTAGCACATTAAATGCTTTATATTAAGTGTTCCCCAACCCTGTTGTTAATCTCTACACGCTTCTTAAACAGACTTCGTCTTGCACTGAGAGGCGCCTGCAGCGATCGCCGCACATTGACTTCATGATATTCCTGGTCTATTAACATTCAGAATACTAAGATAAATACTTGATATCTTTTTCACGATGAAATGCATTAAAGCATGTATTAAACATGGTTGGCGGGGGGTTGTAGGACTGCTCCCTTGCATTAAGGGGTCCCCAGGTCTAGGTTCAGTGTAGAAAACTATGGCAGGTGTGATGAGGCTCCAAAAAACTGGACATGGACATGGGTATCGCACAAGTTTAACTTAAATATTGTGTAAATGTTAGGTTCGTGATGTGGTGATTGGAGACACGAACGCAGAATTCAATGGATGTCGCAGGGTGAATACGAGCAACACAAAAAGTAGCAGGGTCAATAATACATAACAAAACCCCACATCCAACATGACTTTAGAAAGGAAAGAAAACTGAAGCACGGCGAGTAAATCCACCAGAAAAACATGCAAATTCAAGGCAGAAAACACCCAGGACCCCATTGCTGCGAGGCAGCAGTGCAACCACCACGCCACCGTGCCCCCACATGCTTTAATACATTTAAAGTTCTGAAAACTCTGAGGTCTGAGTTTATAACTAGTTTTAATTTCACAAAGACGTTTATCGTGTGGTTATTGGTTATGTGGAGAAAGAAAAAGGAAAAATAGGAACTGGGGTTTTGGTACGTCAGACAGACAGCACGCATGCAATAAAGAAAGCCCGTTCAGAAGAACATCCATTGAATTCTGCGTTCGTGTCTCCGATCACCACATCACGTACCCAACATTTACACAATATTTAAGTTAAACCTGTGCGATACCCATTCCTATATCCAGTTTTTTGGAGCCTCGTCACACCTGCCATAAAGTTCTCTACACTGAAAATACACCTGGGGAGCCCTTAATGCAAATGAGCAGCACTACAGCCACGCCACCGTGTCCCCCGCCACCCATGTTTAATACATGCTTTAATGCATTTCATCGTGAAAAAGATATCAAGTATTTATCTTAGTATTCTGAATGTTCATAGAGCAGGAATATCATGAAGTCAATGTGCGGCGATTGCTGCCGGCGCCTCTCAGTGCAAGATGAAGTCTGTTTAAGAAGCGCGTAAAGATTAACAACAGGGTCGGGGAACACTTAATATAAAGCATTTAATGTGCTACATTCATTTATGACGGGGTTTAAGAAAATCTAGTAAATTAAACATTAATTTTAAGATTATTTTGTGACTAGAATGTCGCAAACTAAACTTAAACTACTAGAATAAAGTGGAAATGTCCAGAATAAAGTCAACATGTCGACTTTAATCTCGACATTTAGATTTTTTTTCTTCACTGTGTCCGTATTTTTTTTTCACCGTGGCCCTAATACGCTTCCGTAGGTTCTTGTTCTTCATTCAGACGACGTGAAAACATTTTTTTACTAAGGGCCTTAAAGAGCCAGCGGATTTTTTCAAAATATGTTAAGGCTCTTGCTAATTTTAACAAGAAACACTTCTGGATATTTTAATTCTTATGCTATTTAAAAGATAGGCTAAACACGGCTTAAGACTTAAATATTTCTTAGTTTAATAAGTGCATTTTGATATAATCAAAGAGACAGCTTTTTTCATCAGTAAATAACTTCCTTGGGATATTTAGGCTATTAGTTTAATCATATCAGTTTAAAATTCTCCGCAAAGAGATGGATCTTATGAGTTTTAAAGGCAACCTGTATTCTTTATTTTAACATTTGTTTTCAAACCGTTGAATATCGTGGGGGTGATTTGAAAAAAATGTGTTAAGGCTTTCGGCGGTACAAAAAAGCCTTCCTTCGAATATTTTTTATGTGTTTTAGATATCTTTAACGGTTTATGCTAATGTATGCCTGTTCATTAGAAGATTATTTTAATCATTTACATTTTAAATGTACGGAGACGCGTATTTTCTCGTTAAAAAAAAGTTACTGTAATTGTTTTAAACTGCTTGTTTAGTTAAGTTGTCCTACGTCTTGCAATTCCAAACGATTCATGACTTTGTTTTAGCGCTAAAGGCTCCAGTTCCAGTGACCGTGTTTTAATAGCTGCATATTTATTGACTAGCAAAATACCCGCCCTTCGCAGCGGAGAAGTAGTGTGTTAAAGAAGTAATGAAAAAGAAAAGGAAACATTTTGAAAATAACGTAACATGATTGTCAATGTAATTGATATATAAATTTTATATATATATATATATATATAAAATTTTTTTTTTTTATATATATACACACACACATATATAAACATATATATATACATATACATACATATCTACATATATACACTGTAAAAAATAAATCTTGCATGTGTGAAAAATAATAATAAAAAATAGCTAACTATACGCAAAATAATCATTACCTTAATTAATAAAAATGGGTTTTACCCGTTTTCTTGATTATATTAATTCTAATTCAATAAAAAAAATTAAGAATAATGTTAACTTATTATTTTTCTTAAAATGTAAACATTTTTTATAACTTATTCTAAGTAAAAAATATATACTGTGAATTGAACACATTTAAGTTAAGTTAAATTTAATGACAGGGCACTTCCCCTCACATCGAAATGTAATGACGCTGCACTTCCTCTAACATCGATTTCTTGGTCTTTACAACAACGCATTCAGCTGTAACGAGCTATTTTACTACGAATGTGTAAGTATAAAGCATATTAATTCTGTAATGAATAACTAGTATTTCATTTCATATAGTTACAGATGTAAGCATTTGTTGTTTTCACGAAAACTTTCCCTTCATGTGGGAAACATGGCGGGCAAGGCAGCGTCTTTCTAACAACTTACCTCGTTGGTTTGCTTTAAAAAGCAAGCACATTTCTCGGATAGTTACGTATGTTCATATGTTTTTTATCGTTTAAAACTTTTATTTCACACAGAAAAAGAAAATGACACTTTGAGATAAGTTTGAGAACGTTATGGTGTTTGTCCTAAACTACGACCTGTAAACAACATATAAAGACGTTTGCCTAACCGTCACGGTATTATTTGACCTCTTATTTAATTCGTGTTCTACATAGGCCATGTATTTTCTGGTTAATTTTTAACATTGATTTATTTAGCGATGTTTGATTTCCTATTCTATTTCAGGATTTTCTTCACCATAGAAATTTAAAGACTAAATTCGACTTACATTCCAACCAAAGAAATTTGTGTTGACTAAATAGAACTTGAAAAGATATATTTTTTCGAATCTGATCACGCATTTTAGATCGACTTGAGGCGCAGTACATCGAGCCCGCGTGGTATTGTGCTTTCGCCTGCGTGCCTCATTAAGTCACCGTCGCTTTGCTCTTACTTTTTTACCGTTCATCTAATCATGGCTAGTTGCGAAAAAATTAGAAAATAGAAGGAGGATTACACTGAGTATGGCTTTACCAAAACAATCATTGATGGCGAATAAAGTATCCATTATTCGTAATGCTTCAATTGGTGATCTGTCTTTCTGCGTTAACCTCATATTTTTTCATACTTTTCAAACCAAGGGGGTGCAAGGGTAAAATGAATCAGGAAGCACTGATATATATGTATGTATGTGTGTGTGTGTGTGTATATATAATATATATATATATATATATTGAAATAGTTTTACTGTCAAATAATGCAAAGAGTACGCGACACGTGTTTCGCCCTAATTTTGGTCTCATCAGGCATACACACTCGGTGCACCCCCCCCCCCCTCGGGAATCTAACCTCGGACGTCAGTGCTAGAGTCTTCCATTGCGCCACGGAATGTGGTTCGTCTATTTGAGAGTATGTAGATCGGGGTGTGTGTATGTATGTATGTATATATATGTATATATATATATATATATATATATATATATATATATATATAATACACCCGCACTTCGCAGCGGAGAAGTAGTATGTTAAAGAAGTTATGAAAAAGAAAAGGGAACATTTTAAAAATAACGTAACATGATTATCAATATAATTGTTTTGTGACTGTTATGAGTGTTGCTGTCATCAAGGATTTGATTATCATTATTTCTTTCAATCAGGTTCGTATTTGGAGGATGTGTTGTGTTCAAGTTACATTCCGTGTTTGTCAACCGTTGTAAAGATAACAGGTTTCACAGGTTTCATTCATCGATTCGTTTCTTACTGCATCAATAAACAGCTTGCCTTCCTCTTTATGTAAGACATGACACACTGCATGCATGGGTTTTTTTTTCACACTGTCTTCCTTTAGCTGGACATTGACTTTTTCCACCATGTGCTTTTTTTCTGCAGTAGCTGCACTTATGAATATGCTTGTATGCGTCATACGCTTCATACTTTTTTGCTGCCTTCTCAATTGTGTAATTTAATTTTTGTTCCGAGCTCTTTGGAACTGTTGCTTTTTGTCTGCGTACTGCGTCAGTTCACGTGAGCCGCTCGGTGTACATGCATCGAAGGTTCCCATCTGTGCTTGTGCCATCTCGTGTGATGTCCACGGCTTTATTTAATGTTAGCTAAGAACCGGCATTTAAGTTTCTCTCGCAGTTTCGCTGAGTTTGTGTCAAACACCACCCTGACCATCTCATCTTCGTCTGCATAAGCACAGTCCTTCACCCATGAATATTTAGCGGCAGTGTTTCTATTGGATTGCCACTGACGGACGGCCTTATATGGGCAGGCACTAAATTATGTGGGAGGCATGATGATGCGACACGCAACTCTGCCTCCCACGGCCATCGAGCTCCAGTCTATTACAGTATATGGACGAAAAAATAGGTTCCAGTTATGACCATTACGCGTAGAATTTCGAAATGAAATCTGCCCAACTTTTGTAAGTAAACTGCAAGGAATGAGCCTGCCAAATTTCAGCCTTCTACCTACACGTGAAGTTGGAGAATTCGTGATGAGTGAGTGAGTGAGTCAGTCAGTGAGGGCTTTGCCTTTTATTAGTATAGATAAAGTCACATGTTTCCCAGGGCTTGGAACGGGTTTTTAACTGATTAAGCCACATGTGGCTTGAAATTCTGTAACGATTCGTGACTGTGTATTTAACTGATGCGTAGTTTAGTTTAAAATCTTTAATTGTGTCCTAGAATTAGTACACGCAAAGAGTTGGGTGCATATTTTGCTCTCTATGTGAATACAAGGTGGTGCAACTCTGGACATGTAAACGTTAAAATCTCCATTTGCTGCAGGGACATCGAACTATTGGCTGTAAGTTTGCGTCCCTATTACTTGCCCAGAGAGTTTGGACACGTCATTGTTGTTATTGTTTACATCCTTCCTCGAGTGAACGCGGAGATAGCGAGTGACGTCATCCATTCTGCAGTTGCTAAATTACAAACGCAGCACCCTGAGGCGCTTGTGCTAATCATTGGAGACTTTAACCATGTAACGCTGGACAAAACATTACCTGCCTTCTCCCAGTATGTGGACTGTAACACCCGGTGAAATAGGACTATTGACCTACTGTATGCAAACGTTAAAGACGCATACAGCGCCACCCCGCTGCCTGGCTTGGGAAAGTGGATCACAACCTGGTTCTGCTTCAGTCTCGCTACAAACCAAGAGTAAGGGCGCTACCTACAACCACACGCTTATTCAGGAAGTGGTCCCCTGAGGCAGAGCCACTACTGGGATATCCTGCAGGGATCACATAATGAGAACATTGAAGAGGTTGTTGACTGCACTACTGATTACATCAATTTCTGTATGGACATTGTAGTTCCAGTAAGAATAGTATGCTGCTATGCAAACAACAAGCCATGGATTACAAGTGACATCAAGGGCCTTTTAAATTAGAAGAAAATGGCTTTTAAAGGCGGTGATCAGCATGAGCTCAAGCGCGTGCAGAAGGAACTCCGAGTCCAGCTCAGGGTGGCAAAGGAGCAGTACAGGAGAAAGCTGAAGCAGAAGTTGCATAATAACAGCATGAAGGAAGTATGGGATGGGATGAAGATCGTCACTGGCTGCAGCTCGAAGCAGTGTGCCACCATCAAGAGAGACGTGGAGAGAGCAAACCAAATGAACAACTTCTTTAACATGTTTGACCACCCTAACCCACTCTCACCTCACAGTACTGCATTCTCCAATCATCCTTCTGCTGATACCAGCATAGGTGAGACATCCCCACCCACAATTACAGCAGCGCAGGTGAGCAGAGAGCTGAGGAGACTTCATGCCAGCAAAGCAGCAGGTCCAGATGGAGTATCACCACGACTGCTGAAGGCCTGCGCGCTGGAGCTGGGGAGTCCTCTACAGCGCATCTTCAACCGGAGCCTGAAACAGGGGAGAGCCCAGAAGCTTTGGAAAACATCTTGCATCACCCCAGTCCCAAAGGTATCACGTCATGTGATGAAGACCATGGCGCGGCTGCTGCTTCACCACCTGAGGCCACAGATCTGCCGCGCCCTCGACCCTCTGCAGTTCGCATACCAGGAGAATGAGGGAGCGGAGGATGCCATCATCTATATGCTACACCGATCCCTCTCCCACTTGGACAGAGGCAGTGGTGCTGTAAGAATGATGTTTTTGGACTTCTCTAGCACCTTCAACACCATCCAACCGCTGCTCCTTAGGGACAAGTTGACAGAAATGGGAGTAGATTCACACCTGGTGGCATGAATTGTGGACTACAAACAGACCTCAGTATGTGCGTCTTGGGAACTGCAGGTCTGACATTGTGGTCAGCAGCACAGGAGCGCCTCAGGGGACTGTACTTTCTCCGGTCCTGTTCAGCTTATATACTGTACATCAGACTTCCAATACAACTCTGAGTCCTGCCACATGCAAAAGTTCGATGATGACACTGCTATCGTGGGCTGCATCAGAAGTGGGCAGGAGGAGGAGTATATAGGAAGCTAATCAAGGACTTTGTTAAATGGTGCGACTCAAACCACTTACACCTGAACACCAGCAAGACCAAGGAACTGGTGGTTGATTTTAGGAGGCCCAGGCCCCTCATGGACCCCGTGATCATCAGAGGAGACTGTGTGCAGAGGGTACAGACCTATAAATACCTGGGAGTGCAGCTGGATGACAAATTGGACTGGACTGCCAATACTGATGCTCTGTGTAAGAAAGGTCATAGCCGACTATACTTCCTTAGAAGGCTGGCGTCCTTCAACATCTGCAATAAGATGCTGCAGATGTTCTACCAGACGGTTGTGGCAAGGGCCCTCTTCTACACAGTGGTGTGCTGGGGAGGCAGCATAAAGAAGAAGTACGCCTCACACCTGGACAAACTTGTTAGGAAGGCAGGCTCTATTGTAGGAATGAAGCTGGACAGTTTAACATCTGTAGCAGAGTGATGGGCATTAAGCAAATTCCTGTCAATCATGAAGAATCCACTGCATCCACTAAACAGTGTCATCTCCAGGCAGAGGAGCAGCTTCAGCGACAGACTGCTGTCACTGTCCTGCTTCACTGACAGACTGAGGAGATCGTTCTTCCCCCACACTATGCGACTCTTCAATTCCACCCGGGGTGGTAAATGTTTACATTATTGTTATTGTGTTATTGTTATTAAGTTATTGTGTGTTTTTACCTGCATTTTTACTACTCTTTAATTTAATATTGTTTTTTGTATCAGTATGCTGCTACTGGATTATGTGAATTTCCCCATGGGATTAATAAAGTATCTATCTATCTATCTATTTTTAACAGTAAAAGATGTCCATTCGATGGAGAGGATTGTTTTAGTTTGGCTCCAATTATTATTTGCTTTGAATTGTAAAAAGATGCACACTTACAAGCAAGAGAAATGTATATTTTTGTAAATGCTTTGAATTTTCAAAACATACACACTTGCCTGGATTTGTATTACAAGCAAGATTAGTGAGAAGTTAAGCAAAATGACACCTTTTATTGGCTAAGTGGGTAACGAAAGCTTGCATATTATAATCTTTATAGGCCTTTAGTTAGCCAAGGTGTGATTTTGCTTAGCTTCTCACTATATTCATAATGGCTAACATGATACATCTGCTTTTTGCAGATGATGTTGTCCTGTTTGCTTCATCAGCCCGTGATCTTCAGTTCTCTCTGGATCGGTTCGCAGCTGAGTGTGAAGCGGCTGGGATGAGAATCAGCACCTCCAAATCCGAGACCATGGTCCTCAGCCGGAAAAGGGTGGAGTGCCCTCTCAGGGTTGGGGGAGAGATCCTGCCCCAAGTGGAGGAGTTCAAGTATCTCGGGGTCTTGTTCACGAGTAAGGGAAGAATGGAGCGTGAGATCGACAGGCGGATCGGTGCGGCATCCGCAGTGATGCGGGCTCTGCATCGGTCTGTCGTGGTGAAAAAGGAGCTGAGCCGTAAGGCAAAGCTCTCAATTTACCAGTCGATCTACGCTCCTACCCTCACCTATGGTCATGAGCTATGGGTAGTGACTGAAAGAATGAGATCGTGAATACAAGCGGCTGAAATGAGTTTCCTCCGCAGGGTGTCTGGGCTTTCCCTTAAAGATAGGGTGAGAAGCTCAGTCATCCGGGAGGGGCTCAGAGTAGAGCCGCTGCTCCTCCGCATCGAGAGGAGTCAGATGAGGTGGCTCGGGCATCTGATCAGGATGCCTCCTGGACGCCTCCCTGGTGAGGTGTTCCGGGCACGTCCAACCGGGAGGAGACCCAGGGGAAGACCCAGGACACGCTGGAGGGACTATGTCTCCCGGCTGGCCTGGGAACGCCTTGGGATTCTCCTGGAAGAGCTGGAAGAAGTGGCTGGGGAGAGGGAAGTCTGGGCCTCTCTGCTTAAGCTGCTGCCCCCGCAACCCGACCTCAGATAAGCGGAAGAGGATGGATGGATGGATGGATGATACAACACCCTAGTACTGCAAGCAAGATAAGTGTACTGTATGTTATAATAAGGATCCTATTATTAGTTTGTATTGTCCTAATAATAGTTTTGAATCTAGTGCTTTATAAAATGAAGTCCTAAGGTCATGGACAGCATAAGTATCATAATTCAGGTTGTGAGGGTATACATTTCAGGGTGAGGGTACATTTCATAAATCATAATTTGGGGTGTAGGTACATTTCATATTTCACATTTTCATAAATTATATTCAATAATGTATATTTTTTAAAAATCATATTTTGTAAATCATATTTTGGGGCTTAAGGTCATCAATCATTCATATCTCCCTTTTTGATAGTTTCTGTCTGACATTACTATCATGTTTCAGGCATAGTCAAGTACAAATGAGGAAGTTTATTTAAGTTTAATTGTTTCATTTCAAACAAATATATGGAACTTGATAGTCACTCTTATTTTCTCAATGACAAACAAATTAAGTTATAGGTTAACCTAGATATTGTATAATTACAATTCCTATCAGCATACAATGTAGATAACAATGCATTGTAAAAGAAAATCTGCAACAATGTATAATATCCAGAAGAAAAGTAATAAAATTAGAGCATGCGTTTTACTTTTCAGTGTGCAGTTCAACTTCTCATTTACCAGGTCACCCTACTTAGTGACCTGCCTAGTCATGAGGCCCACAAGCACAATGACTGAATCAGAGGCATAATGTAGTCAAACCATAAAAGAGCAAAGGATTCATAGCATTTAGTATATGAAGATTCCTTCTTATTCTGGACTCTAAAATGATGTGAAATATAAAGCAGGTGACTGTACCTAGAATGGGTAAAAGGACTGAACAAATTGATACAGGAAGCTTTTTATGATAGAAAAGGTTCAGTTTTCTATTCAGTTGAGTTGCAGACTTATTTTGATGTCTTGCATCAAATTCCTGTGTTTTAGTTAGAGGAGTACTTTGACTATTTTGATTTATACTTGTGGACAATGCCAATACTACAGCCAATTAAGTATTGTGCAAGCAATACAATAATTAATAATTTTTAGGAAAATTTTAAATTTGAATCTTGCATACGTTTTCCAATACTTTAACTCCAATAGTAAAACTAATAGAGGACATTCATACTCAAGAAGGATGTTTCTGTTGATTTCTGCACCTTTTTAATAGTCATATGAAATTCCCAATGTTGTTATTTTATATTGAAGAAACTAAATTGTGTTAAGTTACAACCTTATTTTTTTCAGCTTGATTTATTCACAATTCTGTTTTTCTTTTTAATGGCCTTATTGGGTGCAGCTCATTTTGCACAAGTACCACAATTCACATATCCTTTCAGGTATTTTCCAAGTTTTCCTCTCTTATTCCAGAAGTGAGAGGACTAAAACACAAGAAAATAAAAATATTAATACAAATGTGTAATCATATACAATCTCCTGTAAATTGCAGCTAAAAACTGTTGACATCTGAAATGAGGAACATTAGTGAACTCGGAGAAAGTGGATGGCATGCAGCAGCAATGTATTGAAGGCCTTCTTTACAAAAGATTACTCAGAGTGGCTGGCTGATTATGCAGCAATTACAATGTTAATGTACAATATGTGGAAGCTGTTGTATGCCAAGCAACTGTAAACAATGAAATGTGCACATGGTTCCTTTTGAAGAGCCTGAGAATCACTTTGAAAAAAACTGTTACTGTCGCATATGATTTTGGTGGTAAAGATGCTCAAAGGCTCTGCATTAATAATAATTATAATATCTGACACTGGAGAAAGAAAACTGATCAGTCACATTATAATGAGAATGGGGTGTACGTTGTGTGGAGAGTGCAGATGATTGGGTGATGTGGTGGTTTACAGACAGCAATGCAGCGTTCAAGAGCCGTCAGGGCCAGATTCAGAGTTGTGTTATATTAAACAATAGCAAAATGTCACTGACATAATGCGTGCAATTGAACTCCAGATGTACATAAATGTTGCACTATTAATACCCAACAGATCATTAAACACTATGTGGATAAACAAAATGTAGCATGAATGTTCAAGGAATATATGGTGTTTAAAAAAAATACTGCAGTAAGCATTCCATTAATGAAGCTGGTAATTGGACTTGGTTTGGCTACTGATACATGGAACAGAAATCAGTATGAATATCCTATAGTGTTCAGGTCTGGCATTTATGTGGGAAGAAAAAATGAGGGATAAAAAAGTATATATTTAATGGGAGAGTATTTAATGTTCCGTCAAAAACTGTATTTTGTGAACTAGAAATATATTTGTCTTAGTTTTTCTTAAATAAAAGTTTCTGTGAATACCATCCAAGAAGAACAAAAAAATAAATTTAAAATAAACGACTAGATCTTCACCACTCATACTGAGCTAATATAGAGTTGACAATTAACCTTACAGAAACATGTTTGAAATATAGGGGTAGAAAATGCAAACCTAACAAAAAACCAACACAGACAATGAAAGAATGTGCAGTGCCAGCTTTACCCAGGCCGTCATCAGATATCGGATTCAGACTGAGGACTCGAGAGCTAAGAAACAGCAGTATTAATCAGTGCCTTTCTTTGCTGCATGTTTTAAGTCTAGTATGTTAAATTTATTTCTTTATGCATATTACTTCCAATAATAAATGTCACCCTTATTTTAATTTAAAATGTAGTTTCATTAAAATTGAATCATGAGTCGCAATCATCACTAGTTTCTTAAACGGCAATATTGACATTTTTTCTATATTTTAAAATTACTCTTTTATAAAAATAGTCTTGTGCACTACTTAAACCACTGATGTCACTCATTACACCGAGACCAGTGATGTCCTCACAGTATGCAGTACTGGACTAGTGATGTCCCCAGTCACGTCCATTGTTTAATGCCGTTTTTTTTTTTTTTCAAAGCTTCAACATGAAAGATTACTTTTCACTTTGAACAAGCAGAGAAAAATAACAAAAATATGATGTAGAATAACATATTTGAAATAAAAAGGAAAGAACTGCAGGGCAGTGCCAGAACAAAAGGAGAAAAGTGGCAGGTATACCAAAGGGCCATTAATGGCATAGTGAGTCAGTGGTCAGGCTGATCAGATATGAGCAGGTTATAACCTATGAACAATTTTCAGTTGACTGTACTTGTAGTTGGGGTTACTAGAGCAGTATCTATTATGGTAGATCATATTATTCCACTAAAGAGAAAAGGGAAAGGTCACCAAAGTGAAATCAGGATAAAGGTTTCTGCACATGCACATCAGAAGAAGTTGTCCACCTAAAGCAAAGCACATTTAGACCCAACCAGTATTTGGATAGGTGACCATGTACAGTGGTGCTTGAAAGTTTGTGAACCCTTTAGAATTTTCTATATTTCTGCATAAATATGACCTAAAACATCATCAGATTTTCACTCAAATCCCATCTAATCTATCTATCAAATCTACATCAATAACACTGCACAGCAAAGGTTTTGCTTCTTGAACACTATTGGGTGTTTCTTATAGATTTTTGGATGCTGATTATGAATATCACATCAAAATTTACCCATCATGTACCGTTTCAATTTTGTCATGATTTTTTTCTTATATTTGTATCCAAACATTTTTGTTCCCGTAAGTGACTTATCAACAACGGTTTGTGCAGCCTGGGCATGTCCAGGCATGGAATCAGGCCAGGTTGGAAGCTGTTCTGTGGAGGTTGACATCCTGGGCATGCCTGGACAGGTCTGAACAAGCTTGATGCTGTCACAGCATGCTATAAAGGTGGCTTGCAAACACCGATCCTGCTCATTTGGTTTATATAGATAGTCAGTGTGTAAGTATAGTATCACTATAGTAAAGTATAGTATCTGTAGCAATTTAACAGTAAGTAAGCTTGATGCTATGGACATTTTGGTGTCGGGCAATATGTCTTGTCAATGTTGTAACAGCCACGATACATTCTGCTATATCTGTGGCGAATATACACTTGTGCCTCAGAGACGCTGGATGACTGCTCTTGTGAAGAAAGCTTATCATCTGTATTTCGGCTGCAAAACCGGTGATCAAGACAAGGAGTGGGTGCCTCACATTTGCTGTGCGACATGCGCTGTCAATCTGAGAGCCTGGCTCAGAGGCACTCAAAAGACGAAGCTGTTTGCTGTTCTGATAATATGGTGAGAACAGAAAGACCATGTAATGGACTGTTACTTCTGTTTGACTAATGTGTCTGGTTTCTATGCCAAAAACAAGAAGTCAGTTGAATATCCTAATCTGCCTTCAGCAATGAGGCCCGTGCCACATGACGACAGTCTTCCAATTCCGAAACCACCAGAGGATTGGACCTTAGACGAACCAGATGAAGAAACTGCAATGCAGGGTACTGACAGTGACATTGACCCGGATTTTGAACCGTGCTCATCAGGTGATCCACATCTGATAACACAGTCCGAATTGAGATTTGGGTCTGTCAAAAGCAAAAGCCAAGCTGCCGGGTTCGAGACTGCAGGAATGGTGGTTGTTGTCACCAGGTACGAAAATTTCTGTGTTTCGAGGCCGACATCATGATATAACCAAATCTTTTGCACAAGTCGACAGTCTCTGTTTCTGTTGTGACATTGAATGATTGTTCTCGGCCTTGGGTTGTGATCACAACCCGGAAGAGTGGCGTCTCTTCATTGATTTGTCAATATTAAGTCTGAAAGCTGTTCTGCTACACGATGACAACATTTATCCTTCAGTACCTGTTGGCTATGCAGCAAACAAGAAAGAAACGTATGAGAATATGGAACTGTTGCTGAAACACGTCCAGTATAGCAGGTACAACTGAAATATCTGTGGAGATCTTAAAGTCCTTGCTCTGTTACTAGGACTGCAGCTCAGCTATACAAAGTACTGTTGTTTCATCTGTGAATCGGACAGCCGTGCCAAAGAGTCTCACTATTCTTGACAGTTTTACGGCCACTCCGTAAAAGGTTAGTTCCAGGACAGAAAAATGTGACACATGAATCACTTGTCTACCTGGCAAAGATATTTTTGTCTCCTCTTCATGTAAAACTGAGACTCATGAAGAGATTCGTGAAAGCACTGAACAAGGAAGACAAAGGTTTTTGTTATTTGAGACAAATGTTCCCAAGAATAACTGGCGCCAAGATCAAAGAGGGCATTTTTGTTGGCCCCCAGATCAGACATGTTATGAGAGAGAGACAAGTGATTTAAAGACCTGTTAGTTGGGCCGAAGAAAATTGCCTGGAAAGCAATTCTGGGCAATTACAGAGCCCCAAACTACATTCAGCTGGTAGACAAACTTTTCTCAAAGCATACAAGACAATGAAGTGCAACATGTCACTCAAGATTCGTTTCCTCCACTCACACTTGGACTTTTTCCCCACAAATCTTGGTGCTGTCAGTGATGAACACAGTGAAAGTTTTCACCAGGACATTGCTACGATGGGGAAATATCAGGGCAACAGGAATCCATCAATGCTTGCTTAATACTTTTGGAAAGTGCAACGTGATGCACCAGACATTGAATACAAAAGAAAATCAGGAGCAAAACACTTTTTTTATAATTTATAGCTTTTATTGCTTAATTTGAACAAGTTTCTCTGTTACTTTTTTTAGCATCAAAAAACACTCCTGAATTCAGCTGGCAATATCCAAATAACTCATTATAATGACCAGCAGTGCTCAATATGAAATGCCCAATGTATCATGTAATTACCAATCAAAAATATATATATAGGCTCTATCATTGATCTCCCACAAAAGCACCAATAAAAACATTGTGTGGACTGTAACATGCCAGAATTCTAGATAACACTGACAAAGTGAGGTATTAAGATATGAACATACATTGCAAACTTCTGTAAATTCTCCATGGTTGTCCCTATTGTCAAACACCTGAAGACAGCTCCATTTTTATTAATGTTTCATTGTGCTCCACTGACACCCTGCCAAATATGCTCAGTCATGCACCTACACTAAAACCAGGGATTCCAAAACTTTCTGCAGCTTTTTGTATTCATAAGAATTACTATTGAACGCTTTGAAATCACTTCATTTATTTTGTCCATTGCTTCCTAACTTAAGAAGAAAACCTTCTCAAATAATATTCAACTTCTCTTGATGTCTAGTTATGCAAGACATCAAGTTTTTGGTGTGTCCCTCCCCCCTATTTTTGGCCCTCTAGACCTTAAAAACACTCATTTTTAGGTCATTTGTGGATCATATTTTGTGCAGGAAATTTCACTCTTATGGCACAGTGTAAACAAATAAGTGTCTTCAGCAAAAACGATTAGTAGGATTTAAAGTTGCTCATGATACATCAAATGACCGCAGTGGTTTAGAACCCCCTAATGGGATACAAGGGGTCAAATTTACTCCTTTTCACAAAACTTTGAAAAAAATTGGGCTGGTTAATATAGACATGTGGGGTGTAGTTTTATACCATTTTAAGTTGTCTGATCATTAATTTGATAATAATTTTGATACTTGATTCTTTACTGGTGGTCCTAGTCCTCTAACAGCCACTCATGGAAGATTAAAAATAACAAATTTCAAATATAAGAATTTGGGTTGATGCAACTATTCTTATTTATAATGTACTCCTACTTCATGAAGTAACTCATTACATTTCTTATGAACACATCCCAGAAAAAATATCACTCTACTTAACATTTAAGTATGTAACGTAAAAAAAGAAAAAACTCTCTTTGACTGTCACTTTTAGCTTTGGTTGCTTAGGTGGTTTTTTACTGCAGTGAGACCTTGGCAACACCACCAATACCTCACACCTATGATGCAACCTCCAAGTTAAGACTCAAATTCTCCTTTGAATTTTGTTATTTTTTTAAATGTTCTTTCAAAGTTCACAAGGATTTTAATCCAGCCTTTCACCACACGTTTCATTAGCATGAATGTCCACACACACCAGGTGTCTTGTTCTCGTTATTCTTTTTCTCAAACAAAGTTTTGCCATTACTTTATCTTCCTGTTTACTTTCAGCCACCTCCTCTCTTTAAAACTGAAAAAAGTAGATTTTTTTTTGGATTCTCTAAGTTTCTGTCCAGAGAATGTCCCATTTTGAGAGTCCCAACTAAACTGCTATGCTACACACAACAGGATTATTTACAAATTTAAAAAATCTATAGTTTCATAAAAGAGAAAACATAGAAATATACTAATCTTACTTGAACAATTTCAAAAGTTGTCTTCTTTACACAATACAAATCCACTAAGATTCTAGGGTTTCAAGACTTTAAAGTCCTAGTGACTCTGGGAAAGGCACATTTTGCCCTATTTTTCTTATGTTTAACCTTAGGCATCCAGTGAAATTGACAAATCTCCCTGCTTTTTTTTTCCCCCTTTGCTGTATTTCATCTAATCCTCTTCTGTATTATATCCTGTTGTAGGACGAAGTGGGCATTGTCCATTCTGTTATGCTTTAGTGGCACACCAGGGCTGTTAAGAAAGCAGATTTAACAGGGATGCAGGCATTCAGCTGCACAAAACCCTTCCTTACATTCCAAACTAAGTGACTGAACTCTAGCTTGTACCAGGATCTGCCTGGCCTTCATCTGATAACAAAGGTTTAAATCAAAGTTGTGCTGACATCTGCAGACCTCTTGAGCCAGAAGTTGGAAAATGGACTCAAGCAAGAACAAAGACCTATAAATAAGGGATGACAACTAAGATGGACAGAAGAACTAACCTATTATAAAATGCTCATTTTGTAAATGGAAGTGACTTTAATGCAATCATCACTCAAAAGAGGGAGAAGGAGAAGCAAAGAGAGGAGAGAATGGCAAGTTAAGAGAAATTCTAGGATTCTCGCAGGGCACCCTTTCTGGAGTTCTCTCAGGGAGAGGGAAATATGCAAAATGACCTTCTGGACCCAAAGATGTTATGAGCCACTCTTCCTTGGAGAACCAAATCCAACAAACTGTTCTCTTTGTGAACCTGAAGCCGAGGCCCAGTCTCTCAAGCCAAAGCTGTGTATCAGTAGTCTAATGATTACAACAAGAAGGGAACTTTAACATCTGAACTCTTGGGTCAGAATGAATCATGTCACTTGCCTATGAAGTGACACAAGACAGCAGAAGGCAAGCTGAGGAAGCAGCTGATCAGCAACGAGAAAGAGTGCACTCCAATGCATGAACCCAGAGCATAAACAAACAACATAACATTGGATATCATTCAAAAAGACTTGGCATCATAAAAGTATTTATCTGTGCTAAGATGTCTAAATAACCAGTAAACAATCGGCTTGTATGTTATGT
>JANRMT010062856.1:35429917-35449547 GCA_026402145.1 Polypterus bichir lapradei
AACTCCGCCCCTCCAGCTGAACTCCATTACAGTAAATGGAGAAAAACAGCTTCCAGTTATGACCATTACGCGTAGAATTTCGAAATGAAACCTGCCCAACTTTTGTAAGGAAGCTGTAAGGAATAAGCCTGCCAAATATCAGCCTTCTACCTACACGGGAAGTTGGAGAATTAGTGATGAGTCAGTCAGTCAGTCAGTCAGTCAGTGAGTGAGTGAGTGAGTGAGGGCTTTGCCGTTTATTAGTATAGATGTGTATAATATATATATATATATATATATATAGTACAGTACCTGCCAAATAATACAAAGAGTACACCGCATGTCTTTCGCCCTAATTGGGGCTTTTCAGGTGTGCACACCTAAGCTTCCTCTTACGGCGGTTGAACATTGGACATCAACGTTACGCCACAACGGCTGCTTCGTTTATTTTGCAGGATTAATATTTTCATTATGGTCAACTAATGTGGAACTAAAATGAATAATATACTGTAATATCAAATTGTACTGCACTGTGGAGCTCCACAGTGGCTGCAGCCAGGTGCTCTTGGGTCTTCCTTGTTCTCTACGTACTTACGTAGGAGGCATGATGATGTCACACGAAACTCCGCCCCCACGGCCATCCGCTCAACTCCATTACATTATATGGAGAAAAATAACCTCCATATTTACCATTACGCGTAGAATTTCGAAATGAAACCTGCCCAACGTTTGTAAGAAAGCTGTAAGGAATGAGCCTGCCAAATTTCAGCCTTCTACCTACACGGGAACTTGGAGAATTAGTGAGTGAGTGAGTCAGTCAGTGAGGGCTTTGCCTTTTATTAGTATAGATGTATCATTATTTTCAAAATGATTTTAATAAAATACCATAGTGATCACATCAAAAAAGATGACAGATCAAGGGCCTGTGTATAGGTGGGCTCAAAACGGACAACGTCTTTTTACGTTTTAAAGATAACGTCCAGGGGGATTAGTATTGGGGGCAACCAGTCTTTTTAAATCATATAAATGATTTTGATAAAAATGTAACTAACAACTTGGTTACATTTGCCAGTGTCAATTACAGGTGGACAGAATTCAGATTTGGGCAGATATAGTGCGATTGAAACTTAATGTAAATAAACATAAAGTGTTACACATAGATATTAAATATGTTAGATTCACCACACAATAGGGAAAGGGAGTTTCATGAAATGGACCTAGGAGCTTTATTGTTGTCCACATCTAGAAAGTGCACAGTATTGACTTAGAAGTCAAATAGGATGTGTTTTGAGTACAAATCAAGAGGGGTTATGCTTAAACTATACAGCACGCACTAGGGGGCCTAGTCTGGAAGAATGCACTAAATACATGCCTGTTACCCATATTACTAAAGATATAGAAGCACTAAAGAAACTTCAGAGAATAGCAACTAGACTGATTCAGGGCAATGACGTATTAACTAAGAAGAAAGGTAGAAAGACCTGAATCTTTTCAGTTTAAATAAATAGATACATTAGATATGTCCAAAGTTATAAAAGAAATACATATAAAAGATGTCATGTGTTACTTTAAAATGAGTTTTCAACAAGAGCACGTGGACGCAGATGGAAACTGGTTGATGTAAATACAGCATGACATAAACCAGAGATATATGGAATAAACTACAAAGTTTTGTGGTGGACACTAGTACATTGGGTATCTTCGAAACTCCACTTAACAAATGTTATATGATCAGGATTTGATGAGCTATGTTGGATGAAATGGCCTTTTCTCAACTAAATGGATCTTATGTTTGTATACATTTAAAAATATAAAGCAGTTAAAATAAAACACAGAAAATATACAAAACACGAAAACACTGCTGCATGTACAAAGTTATACATATGAACAACTCAAACAAGTATTTTAGAGTGTTCTTAATAGGAATAATATATATAAATAGTAATATGCTATTATAACAAGCCAAGGACAATTGCCTGTGAATCAAAGAAAACATAACACATTTTCAGAGAAAATAAATCCAAAGCCCGTTAGGAGAAGGCACTGAGGCATAGTAGCATGTAGGCCCATTACTCAGTGCTGTTGCCTCACAGTTCCAAGAGGCTGCTCTGGACTCTCTCCTTGGTCAGTTTCTGCACCCTTTACTATCTTGGCTATACCGTCAAATCCTAAAAGCTTATAGGTGGGTTGACTGGGGCCTTTAAATTGGTCCAATATAAGTTTACTTCATGCATCTAAGATTGGATTCCACCTTGTTTTTAATGCTAGGACAGGCTGCTGCACTTAACAACCCTCAAATAGATAAGGCTAGATAGCAGTTTTAAACGGACAGATGGACTGATTGTCCCACTTATTTGTTTCTTTTCTAGATCTGCAAGGACTCCTCAAAGCTGTTGGAATAGCATATTCCTGCTTTGGTAGTAAAAACTGCTGAAATAAGGAAGCTTCTGTATGCCAGAATTGATAAGACAATAATTTGAAATCCATATTGTTGGGTGGTTTAGGATGAATTTAGGAAATGTATCTTTTTTCTATATATAAACCTTTTTTGGTAAATAGAAATTCAATGTTTATGGTTCTAAATGTTTAAAAAGTAGAAAATTAAGATGAAACAAAAGGCTGTAATGATTGTAATTCATTAGTTGAAGCATTAAAATGATTGAGCTAAAATGTTGGTTTTCCAGTTTATAACTGTATTTTGTAGGGTGGACATGCTTGCTGAAAAATAAGTTCTTTTACCTTTTAGTATAAGCAGTCCCTCACACCTCAAAAAGGTGGTGGACTTCAATCATCCAAACATTAGAGGGGAAAAAAGCTCTTAGCTTGACTTTAATGCTCATTTAACTTGAAACATACAAGTAGCTGTAGACAGACACTTGAATATCATTATTGTCATTATGAAGGAAGTAAGGGAGCCTCTGGTACAGCAGGATAAGGGCCAAAGTTCTGGTCTAATCCTGGGTTGCTTGCCCTTCAGCTAAATTTAGGTGATTTGGGTCAGCAGGAAGGTCCAAAGTCTTGTTGGATTGATCAGTCCCAACAAGTCAGCACTTAAATCATGCTGCTATGCAACCCAGTAGCTGAAGGATGAGGTAGCTGTTCTTTCTGTCATCTCATTCAAATATTATTTATACAAATAGCTGAATAAGCAATGCATTTCTGTATTCCACTTTTCATTTTTTCTGTAAACAGTTTTCAGTTATGTAAAATATTTTGTACCTGACCTTCTGATCAAATCTCATTTTCTGCTTTATTCCTATATGTTTACAGCTAATGTAGCAAAGCGCAAACAAAATACTTTTATATGTGTGTATAAATGTAGAATAAATGTATGTGGAACTACAGAAATATAGCAAAAAATCATGTACATGCTGGCCTAACAATTTAAAACATAAATCATACTATTATATATACTAAAATATACTTTATGTATGTATGTGTATATACATAGTTTGTGTAGCAGAACCCCATACACCAGAAACAATTAGACAACACCCAAGTCCAGGTTCAAATTGGCTTATTTTATTAAGCACAATCCCTTTAATCTTCCACAAGTAACACAATACAACTCTTTATCTTCTCTTCTCTGCTCCTCTCCCAACTCCCCTTCCATGCAGCTGTTGGAAGAATGTTCCAGTCATTGAAGACCTCTGATTCTCCAAGGATAAGAGAATTTAACCTGTAAAGCAGGATATACGAAGCCCAGCCAAATAATTTGGTAGTGGGCAGCTGAGATTTTTTTTTACCATTCATCATTTTGTAAAGATTCTCATTTTTTGCAGCTTGCATTACCTATTTGGGCTTTATCTTAGAAAGTCCAGCAGGTGGTGCTGTTTCAACTAAAAAATGTTCATTAGATTTAATTACATTTTTATACCAAAAAATGGCCAATTAAGTTAAAAGTTCTATATCCAGCAAATTTTAAAGTTTCACAAAATTTAAAATTTAAAAAATGTTTTAATATTCTTTTAATAATTTTGTAGTTTCAGTTTGGCTTAGTGGTTAAAGCTTTGGACTTCAAACCCTGTGGTTGTGAAATCCTGCTACTAATACTCTATGACTACATGCAAGACACTTCACCAGTTGTATCTTATGTGTTGTACGTCACCTTGGATAAAGGTGTCTACCAAATAAGTAAATGTAATGTAATATGTTTTTCATTATTTTAAATTATTGCTTCAAGCTTAGGTTCATATTATCTAGAACAGAGATTCCAAATTCAGTACTTGGAGACTACCCAGCCTGTCCAGATTTTTGCTTACTTCCAGCCTACACATACCAGGCAATCAGTAACTGTGAGCTAACCTATATGGGCCCCATATGATCCTTGGGTACACAATTTCATGGTCCCATATGAGAAGTCTATAAGTGACCTTATTTTGGTCCATATAAAACACAGTTGGGGCTCATAAAGGCTCACTACTAGGTATAATGATTTAACATTCTCAAAGATGTGTAATCTTAATCCAAATTGGAGGGTGGAAGAGCCAATCTCAGCAACACTGAGTGCATGGCTGGAACCAACCATGGACATGTTGCCACTCACACACATACACACGCACATTCACACAAGGTCAATCTAACCTGCAGAGTATGAGGAAAGAAAACAGATGAAGACATTGGAGAACATGCAAACTGCATAGGGACAATAATGAGGTGAGGGATTTAAACCCATTATGTTCTTGGATCTGTGAGGCAGCAGCACTAACCACTGCACCAACCACGCTGCCATAATATAACAACAATGATATAATAAAATTAAGAAATGTCACTCCCAAGTCAATGTGCTTATTATAAATGGCAACAGTGAAAACAAGTGTGATAGGAGGAGGCATTAAATAGAGCTTTACAGCTAAAGCTTGAAATTCACTGAGATAGATGTAGTTATCCCTTTTGATAATTTAACTTTTCTTTTTTGGACTCCTCCTTTTACTTTGAAGCACTTGGGATTCTAATGTGGTTCCATCCTACTAGCCTGCACTGTGTTCTCAGTTTATAGATTTGGTTCATTTAATCCTAAAAACACTACAGTCAGTAAGTGAAAGGCATAAGCAATCACAGCTTGCGTGTTTTAGGAGGATGGACATTTGTCTTTTATATAATTTGTGAAACAAACAGGCTGGCTTCTGTTCATGAAGACTAGGTCGCACAGCAAGCCCCCTTGTCTTTGTGTAAGAAGATGCAATGCAGGATCTGTATCAGGGTCTCTACCGTTGGTCACCACTGGGGTGGAGATCAGGCACACCTTCAAGTAAGAAAGCAGTAAAAGTAAAATGAGATGTGCATGCTGAGATTTTATGCAGCTAAATGTAAGAAGGACCTTAGCAGATTCATACCTAGGAATAAATATTAACTGTTGAAAAATAATTCAAATGCTGATGACACACAACTGTACTTATCAATAGTGCCTGATGACCCAGACTCTCTTGATTCACTGACACAATGTCTTATTTGTGTTTCTGAATTGATGAGTAGTAATTTTCTCAAACTAAATAAGGAGAAAACAGAAATTTTAGTGACTTGCAAAAATTGATATAATGAGGGTATTAGAAATAAACTTGATGCATTAGGATTAAAAGTCAAGTTGGAGTTAAAGAATTTGGGGGTAACTATTGACTCTGACCTGAATTTTAAATCACATATTAATCAGTTTACAGTTTAACAGCATTTTTTCATTTAAGAAATATAGCAAAAGTTAGACCGCTGAGAAATTAGTTCTCGCTTTTGTTTTCAGTCAGCTAGATTACTGTAATGCACTCCTCTCAGGACTACCCAAAAAAAGACATCAATCGATTGCAACTAGTACAGGATGCAGCTGCTAGAATCTTAACTCAGAAAAGAAAATCCGAGCACATCACCCCAGTTTTGATGTCACTACACTAGTTACCTGTGTCATTTAGAAATGACTTTAAAATACTGCTCATGGTTTACAAAACCTTAAATAATCTTGCTCCATCTTATATCTTGGAATGTCTTACACCTTACACTCCAAATCGTAACCTTAAATCTTCAAAATGAGGGTCTGCTTAGAATTCCAAGAGCGAAACTTAAAAGAAGTGGTGTGGCGGCCTTCTGCTGTTATGCACCTAAAATCTGGAATAGCTTACCAATAGGCCAATATTCACTGGGCTAATACAGTGGAGCACTTTAAAACACTGCTGAAAACACATTACTTTTAACATGGCTTTCTCATAGCTTCATCTTAGTTAAATCCTGATGCTCTGTATATTCAATTAATTATCATTATCATTCACGGTGGCTCCAAAATCCGTACTAACCCCTACTTTCTCTTTTGTTCTTTTTTCGGTTTTCACTTAATCAAAGAACTGTAATGTCCCTACATTGATGGATTAAAGGCCAGAAGTCCACATGACCATCATCATCAAGTTCTTCCATGAGAAACCTGAATAAAATGAAGACTGTTTGAGGTCTTTTATGTTAGGTAGAATGCCTAGAGGGGGCTGGGCAGTCTCGCGGCCTTGGAACCCCTGCAGATTTTATTTTACTCCAGCCATCTGGATTTTTTTTTGGTTTTTTCTGTTCTTCCTGGCCATTGGACCTTACTTTTATTGTATATTAATTAGTGTTCCCTAATTTTATTTTCTTTGTCTTGTCTCTTTCTTCATCATGTAAAGCACTTTGAGCTACGTCATTTGTATGAAAATGTGCTATATAAATAAATGTTGCTGCTGTTGTTTCATGTGACATCTGATCATATACCTTATGTATCATTTAGTTGCCATAGTTAAGCATTTTCTCTGTCTACTAATGTATTACACAAAATCATGGAGTTAAAGAATGTTACTTTTAGTAACCAAGATCATGCTCTGCTTCACAAACCACATAGTAAAACATTCTGGGGGCCTTGAGGAAATGACAGATGAAATTGAACATAAATAAATATAGCATGTGATAAATCTTCTTTCTAAATAAGAGGCTTTCACAAATATAAAGGTTTGGGGACTGTCCCCGTATAATGTCTGTAGGACAAAGAAACAGATGTACACTTTGTTGTTGATCAAAAACATTAATAGTACTTGACCATCATTACATGTAAACATGGTGTTTATATACGGACAAAAACAAAATGGAGACAGGAAGTGAGATGGCAGGAGATCACGTCGAAGCTGTGGGACAGATGCAACATCATCAAAGGTGGACCGGAAGTGATGTGGAACTGGTAACAATGTCATCAGGAGGAGCCGGAATTGATGTAATGTGAAGAGGCCAGAAGAGACATCATCTGGGTTTGATGGACGTGACGTTTTCGGCTGCCATCTTTGGAATCTATCAGCGCATATTTATTTTTATTCTTTATGTCTGACAGAGAGAAAGAGAGAGAGACACTGTTACCGTATATCAATCCTTTGTCTTGCGATATTTCACTCACCTTTGAGCTTATTCACTGCCTCCTAAGCGCACGTATGTGACAAGTGTTACATGTGAGAAGTAAAAATATTGAAAGCACACCTTTACGAAAATCATCTTGGAGTCGTAGCAGACTAATTACTGTCCACATCCAGACAGTGCACTTCACCCAAAATTGCTTAAAAAAAAAAAAAAAAAAAAAAACCAGTTTCTTATTCTTTGTTGTTTGCAGTGATGACAGAAAAGAATTTTTCATCCTCTGTTTTCATGAAAAATGGAGTTCACAAAGTTTACGATAAAACAAGCTTCAATGGGAGCTAGAGGGTGTCAACTGCTGAACAACTGCAAAGAAAATTAAAATGAACATGAAATGAAATCTTGAACAATGAGTGAAGGGGAGAGGCAGATCTTCATTTTGAAAGCCCCGTCCTGTTTTAAGGACTTCTGAACTTCTATTCTTTTGGAAGTATTTATTTAATAATATTGTTTTATTTTTTTTATTTATTTATTTAGTAGACACCTTTATCTAGGGCAGTGTTTCTCAACCTTTAAGTATTTAAGACCCAAGTTTTCATAACAGTTTTAATTGTGTCCTCCTAATGTTTTTTTGAAAGGAGCCCACTAATACCAATTTGATCTTTTTTAATTAATGATATACAGTATCATAGATGCATATTTTATTAACTCTATATTTATTTTTCTACTATCAGAATGTAGTTTAAGTTAATTTGTTTTGGTTCCAATAGATGTATTTTTCATATTTTTGATTCTTGTTTTCTTTTTTTCATATCTTCGCACCCCGCTTTTTGTTACTTCGTGCCCCCCTATGGGGCTCGCCCCACAGTTTGAGAACCACTGATCTAGGGTGACTTACAAAACAAGTTATAATATACACAAGAATAAAAGTGCAAGCATCAAAGTAACAGAGAACAACATACAAAAGGGAGAACAAGGTAACAGAACTACTATATAATTATACATACAACATAAGATAAAAATCAGTATCCTCAACTCTTTGCCAGTACAAAAGCAGCTATCCTTTTTGTGAGAAACTAAGCAGATCCAAAATACCTAATGAAAAGATATGTTTTTCAAAATTGGCTTAAACACAGGTAAATTATTGAATTAATTATATGAATAGATAAATGGAGATATTTCCACAGCTTTGGAGCAAGAATGGTGAAGCATTGCCTAGTTTTGGGGCATCTAGCAAGAGGAGGGGTGCTCAGTAGACAGACAGAGGCAGAATGGAGACTTCTTGAAGGGACATATGGAGAGACCAAGGACTGTAGATATTAAGCAGAAGACCTTATCAGAGAACATTATATCAAGACAAGAGTTTTCACTGGATCTTTCCAAAAACAGGAAGCCAGTGGACAGACTGAAGCAGAGAAGTACTGAAGGACTGAAACACGGAACTGAGAACACCGGTCAATCAGCTGCATTCTGGAGGAGCCGGAGAAGTCTGATAGCATCTGGAGTACATCCTCTCAGAAGAGAGCTGCAATAGTCCAGTTGAGAGATAAAATGTTGCATGAACAAGGAGTTGTGTAACATAATTACTGAGGAAGGATTGAATCCTCTGGAAATTATGAAGAAAGGAACAACAGGACTACGTCATTGAAGACACATGTTCGATGAATGAAAATGATGAATCCAGAGTCACACCAAGATTCCAGACCATGACAGATGGTGAAAGTGTGACATCTGACAATATACATCCATCCATCCATTAGCCAACCCGCTATATCCTAACTACAGGGTCACGGGGGTCTGCTGGAGCCAATCCCAGCCAACACAGGGCGCAAGGCAGGAAACAAACCCCAGGCAGGGCGCCAGCCCACCGCAGTGGCACTATACAATAAACACAAATTCAACAATAACAAACAACTAAACAGAAACCACACACAGTGAAGTTCATGAAATGACAACTGATTAAATGAAGTGATGGAGGTAGATAGTCCAGAGAATAGCACGCTGTACGTGAATGTTAAGATCAGTCCTACCCGTATTTCCTGATGAGATGATGATATGTGAATGGGATCAGGAGCGCTCCTTTCTTCGCAGGACAACAACAAATTCTCAGACAGTCCTCATGCAGCAGGAAGACACCAGACAGTCCATATACCCAAAACAGGAGACAATCCAAGACAAAACAAGAATCTACTGGTAGTAAACGGGAAGGCAAACAGACATGCAACTCAGGACATGAAACAAGAGAAGACTCTCTTTTCTCACAGTAGAATTATCCTCCTTTAAAATCTCATGCTGGCCACCTTGTCTCCAGCAGCCCCTGCACTCTCAGCAGATGACCAATCAGAGCCACTGCAGGGACAGCTGGGAGCTGAAGTTTCATTCCCCAGTAGTACTGCTACAATATTACCATTCAATGCAAAACTTTTCAAAGACTTTTTTAAATTGAGCATTTTCCCATCTTAGTGTTATAACAATTCATTTTTTACAGTGCTCTTCTCTTTGTACAGGCTCAAAGCACTGTAAAAAATTCATAATTATGTTGAAAACTTTACAGATTACTAGCTGCATAGTGTATGCACATAAAAATACAAATAAGTTTAAACAAACACTAAAACGATGCCGCTTCAACATTAAAGAATCCTAGCAGTATATTCCTGGTATGGTTATCATTGAGATATTGTCAGTTGACAACATTAGAATATTAGAACACTCTAGACGAGAACAGGCCATTCAACCCAACAAAGCTTGCCAGTCCTATACACTTAATTCTTCTAAAAAAAACATCAAGTCGAGTTTTGAAGTCCCTAAAGTCTTACTGTCTACCACACTACTTGGTAGCTTATTCCAAATGTCTATCGTTCTTTGTGTAAAGAAAAACTTCTTAATGTTTGTGTGAAATTTACCCTTAACAAGTTTCCAACTGTGACCCCATGTTCTTGATGAATTCATTTTAAAGTAACAATTTCAAACCAATGTTATTCCCTTCATAATTTTAAACACTTCAATCATGTCACCTCTTAATCTTCTTTTGCTTAAACTATATAGGCTCAGCTCTTTTAATCTTTCCTCATAATTCAACCCCTGTTGCCCTGGAATCAGCCTAGTCGCTCTTCTCTGAACCTTTTCTAGTGCTGCTATGTCCTTTATGTAGCCTTGAGACCAAAACTGCACACAGTACTCCAGATGAGGCCTCACCAGTGCATTATAAAGGTTTAGCATAACCTCCTTGGACTTGTACTCCACACATCGTGCTATATAACCTAACATTCTGTTTGCCTTCTTAATGGATGTCGGGAAGTTGATAGTGTAAACTACAACTCCTAAATCCTTTGTATAAGGTATACTCTCAATTTTCACACCTCCCATTGTGTATTCAAACCTATCATTTTTACTTCCATTGTGTAATACTTTATATTTACTGACATTAAATTTAATCTGCCCAAGCCTGTATGCTATCCAAGTCCTTCTGTAATGATATAACGGATTCCAAATTATCTGCTAATCCACCTATCTTGATATCATCTGCAAACTTAACCAGCTTGTTACTTATATTCCTATCTAAATCATTTATATATATTAAAAATAGCAGTGGCCCCAACACTGTCCCCAGTGGAACAACACTCTTAACATCAGCCAATTCTAATGAGATTCCTCGCACCATCACCCTCTGCTTCCTGTGTCTGAGCCAATTCTGCACCCATCTAAAATCATCAGCCTGAACTCCCACTTCTTTTAGTTTGATGCCCAACCGCTCATGTGGCACCTTATCAAATGCTTTCTGAAAGTCCAGATAAATAATATCATATGCTTCACTTTGATCATATATTTTTGTTGTCTCCTCGTAGAATTCCAGCATGTTAGTAAAACGCGACCTCCCTCTTCTGAACCCATGCTGACTGTTCGTAATAACTCCTGTCCTTGCCAAGTGTTGCTCAATCGAATCCTTAAGATTGTGTTTTATTAACATTATGAAATTCTATCAGAAAGCAACAAAAGGATATTATCAAAGTGGAACATATGATATCATTTATCTTGACCTTCAGAAAGCATTTGATAAGGTGCCACAAGAGAGGTTTGGCATCAAACTAAAAGAAATGGGAGTTTGGGGTGTTGTTTGTGGATGAATGCAAAAATGTCTCACACTCACGAAGCAGAAGACAATGGTGCAAGAAACTTTGCCATAATTCAATGATGTTACGAGTGGTGTTCCACAGGGTTCAGTGCTAATGCCGCTTTTATATTTAAATTATAAAAATGATTTGGATAGGAATAGAAATAACAAGTTGGCTATTGCAGATGATACAAAGATTGGCTGATAATGTAGAATCCATTGATGAACTTGGTCAGCATACAGGCATGGGCAGATTTGTGGTAGATGAAACTTAATGTAAAGCATTACATGTAGGAAGTAAAAATGAGAATGACTTGAACAGAATATTTCTCTGTATGCAGATGATATGGTACTGTATATATTAGACCCACAAAATACTGTGCCTGCAATTCTAACAGCACTAACAGAATTTCAAAAGATTTCTGGTCTCAGAATTAATTTGAATAAAAGTGTGCTCTTTCCAGTAAACTCTCTTGCACACAATATTAGATTGAAAACCTTCCCTTTTATCATCACAGATCAGTTTAAATACCTAGGGGTAAACATCATCACAAGTAAACATAAAGCTCTTTATCAACACAATTTTGCTGTCTGCATGGATAAACTTAAACAAGACTTGCATAGATGGTCTACCCTTCATTTTACTTTAGCTGAAAGAATTAACATTGTTAAGATGAATATTCTTCCTAAGTTTCTTTTTCTATTTTAAAGCATTCTAATATACATCAATAAATCATTTTTTAAGAAGTTAGATTCAATCATAACCTCATTTATTTGGAATTCAAAATATCCAAGTATCCAAAGGGTGACCCTACAAAGACCTAAGGTGGAAGATGGCATGGCTCTACCTAACGTTCAGTTTTATCACTAGGCAGCAAATATGCAAGCTATAAAAACCTGAACATGGACACAAATAGATGAACATACACAGGCTTGGTCTGCAATAGAAATAAAATCCTGCAGTACGTCTTTATATTTGTTACTTTGTGCCTCAATAAATACAAGTTATTGCGAATATACTAACAACCCAATTGTTCTTCACTCACTCAGAATATGGAACCAATGTAGGAAGTACTTCAAGACAGAGAAGCTTTTATCTGTGGCACCTCTGCATGATAACCACGTTTTTCCACCCTCTCAAACGTACACAGTTTTTAATATCTGGAAAACATTCAGAAATCACTTAGAGATCTATACATAGACAACGTATTTGCATCCTACAAACAATTACACTCCAAATTTAACTTTCCAGCAACACATTTCTTTCACTACAAATTAGAAACTTTGCTAAACAAAACCTGCCCAATTTTCCTAACCTCCCACCTACTTCTATTCCAGAAAAAATATTGATCAGTCTTGAGGACTCAGACAGCATTTCTGCAATATATAAAAACATTTTACAGTCCCTCCCTTTCAAAGATCCCAGAGTACAGTTTTAGAAAAGGAGTGGAAATAGCAATGCACAGAATTCACTCGAGATTCATTTGCACAAAGCATACAATTATTCAACTTTAAATCTTTTATCAAGCACATCTGAAACGTTTAAAATTGTCCAAAATGTTTCTTGGGCAAGATCCAACCCGAGAACATTCCTATCAAGTTCCAGCCTCATTGAGTCATATGTTTTTGGCATGCACCAAACTGATATAATTTTGGACCAAAATCTTTAAAAGCCTTTCAGACAGCCCTGGTGTCACAGTCCTTCCAAACCCATTAACAGCTGTGTTTGGTGAACTTCCAGATGGGCTTAAAGTGGAGAAGAACAAACAAACTGTGATCGCCTTTACTACACTATTGGCACACAGACTTATCTTGCACAACTGGAACAATCCTAACTCTCCTCTTTAAAATCAGTGGGTAACATTTGTTATATACTATTTGAAACTGGAAAAAATCAAATTCTCACTTATAGGATATGTGCAAAACATTTCTAAAACCTGACATGATCTAATCAATAACAGTTTAGAATAAGCATGAGGGTACTCTTCTACTTTTTATTATATTCATTTATTTACTTTCCCTACTATTAAAGTTGTACTCTTTTGGCCTAGCTCTCCTTCTCAAGGGTCGGGGTTGATTTGATTCAAACGTAGTTTTGTCAAATTTGACTTGCTTGTATGGAATGTTATTTGATTTTAATAAATTCACAAAATTGTTTAAATAAATAAATACTGTGTATGTTTGAGAGGGTGGAAAAGAGTGAATATCATGTTGAGGTGCAATAGATAAGAGCTTCTCTGTCTTAAAGTGATTCCATATTCTGAGTGGATGAAGGGCAATTGGATTATTAGTAAACTAATGACAATTTTTATTAACTGGGGCACAGACCAGGGAATATAAAGAAGTACTGCAAGATTTCACTTCTATTGCAGACCAGGCTTGTGTATATTCATTGATTTGTGTCGATATCCAGGTCTTTATGGCCTATATATTTGCCGCCCAGTAATAAAATTGAAGGTTAGGTAGTGACATGCTTCCTTCTGCTTTTGGGCCATTGTAGAGTGGCCCTTTGGATGCATAGATGTTTAGAATTCCAAATAAATTATGTTATGATTGAATCTAATTTGTTAATAATGTATATGGGGATGGTTTGAAATAGGAAAAGAAGCTTGGGAAAAATATTCATCTTAACAGTGTTGATTCTACCTGGTAATGTGAGATGGAGGGTGGACCATCTATTCACATCTTGTTTAATTTCTTACATGCAGACAGCAAAATTGTGTTGAAACAGAGCTTTATATTTACTTGTGATATTTACCCCTAGATATTTAAACTGATCTGCCAAGATAAGTTAGAAGATGTCAGTGTAGTAGTGAGTGCTAGATAGTAATTAGTAAAAGTACACTTTTATTCAAATTAATTTTGAGTACAGATATCTTTAGAAAATCTGCTAGTGCTTTTAGGACATTTGATACAGAATTTTGTGGGTCAGATATATATACAATACCATATCATCTGCATATAATGGTATTTTCTGTTCAAATTCTTCTCTGAAAATCCCCTTTATCTCTGATGCATTTTGAAAGTAAACAGCCTGTGGCTCAATAGCGATTGCAAAAAGCAGTGGTGACAAGGGGACATCCATGTCGAGTACTGCGTTCTAGCTTTAAGTAGTCTGAAATAATCTTAATATGAACTGAGGCTTCTGGACTGGTATAGAATAGTTTGATCCATGCACATATGTCTGGGCTGAACCCAATTTTGTGCAATGTGGTGAATAGACCCATTCAATCTTATCAAACGCTTTTTCTGTATCCAAACGTATTAAGATCTCCAGGGTGTTAAGATTTCATGGGTGAATATATTATATTAAACAAATGTCTAAGATTAGAAGCTAAGCGTCTGCCTCTAATAAATCCAGTTTGGTCTTGTGATATTACAGAAGGAAGCACTTTCTAAATCATACTAGCTAGAACTTTGGAGAGTATCTTAACATAATTATTCCGGAGTGTGACTGGTCTGTATGATGCACATTGTAGTAAGTCCTTATTTTTCTTAGGAAAGATGCCTTCTTGGTTTCCATTTTATTTTTGTGAGAAAGATATGAAATAATCTGTCTTCTTAAAAATGTCTTTAGAATTTCCCAGAGTATAACTGCAGAGACCTCTGGGGATGCATTTGTCTCCAGAAAATCAATTTACTTGGATATGAATTCTGTACAATGCTCACCAGCTAATGACAGGAGGTTAAGATGTCAGCTACTAGATGAGTGTGTAGGACATAGTAAGTTAAGCTCCATAATGAGATGGCGTGGTCAGAGATAACAATAGCATTGTATTTACATGATTTGATAATGGGCAAAAAATAATTTTCTATGAAGAAATAATCAGTTCTTGAATACAAACTGTGTAATTATTTTTGCAGTATTAGATGTTATCGCAACTATAGCTGAAGACCTATTCGGGTCTGGAATTAAAACACAAACATTCTTCCTTTATAATTTTATGAGTGCCCACATTAGGAATAGATGTGAATACATTTTGGATGAAATCTCTGTCATCCATGTTAGGTGCATAAACATTTGTTAGAATCACTTTAGTATTAAATACATTGCCCATCACTATGACATATCACCCTTCAGGATTACATATTACATCTGATGGTCCAAATGGAATAGGTCTGTGTATTAAGATTCCCACACCCCTAGTTTTTTTATATTGCTGGAGTGAAATATTTAGCTAAACATTCCGTTTGCAACCAAAACTCATCCTTAGTTATTATGCAAATATCCTGTAAAAATACTATCTTGGCATTCATATTTGTTATGTGAGTGAATACTTTCTCTCTCTTTAATTTATAATTGAGACCTTTGACATTCTAGCTCACAAAGTTCACTGTTTGGTCATAAAAACATTGCTTCTGAACTCTGTTGACATTTTGTAGTCTTAAGTTAAGATGGTACGTTTTTACATATGATAACTTTGACCTAGATATCATAATATTGCCAGGTGTTATGGCTATGTAGCCCATTGTTGTGTTGTTGTTAACGGTTGTTGTGGTAGAAGGGATAAACAAGAAATAGCAAAGCTCTCGTTCTCTCTACCACCTCCCAAAAATGTTGCCTCCCTAAGTGAGGCATACCCCACTTCACCAAGTCCTGGTCCTCTGACATGCCAAGAGAGAAGTAGCACATCCAGAACAAAATTAACCCCCCAGCAGCAGTGCAGGAAAGGTTAAAATTGAGGTATCGTGAAAGTACAGTCCCAATACAATAAACCTAGGGAATGATGTTTAACAGTTCCCATGGAGACTGAGATAATGTATACCAGTACATTCTAAATACAATAAATCAAGGATATGAACTGGAAAAAAAATGCACTGTAAATAGCTAATCACGTTGTAGTTACCAGTAAGTGCATATATTCATTGAAAGAGATTCCAATATTATTGGAAAAAAAAATACAACATATAGTTATGGCAAATTTCACATTACAAAAGTTTCAAGTTGCAAGCAAAATCTTCTTTGCCTTGTCAGAACACGGCTGTGACTCATGATCATGTTTCAAAAGGATGTCAGGATCAGTCTGCTTAGCTCTTTTTCGGCTTCTTTCAGAGAGTTAAAAATTTAAAACTGACTTTCAATATTCATTTTAATTTGGCACAGTACAAGAGACTCTATCTGATATCAGCACAGTGTAGACGCTGTTTAAATATTGCAGTATGTGGCATGTTTACCAGCTGTTGCAGGGGAGAAATCTGAGAAAAAATAAATCAGGCTATTTTCAAATATAATCTCCTCTTTCTGTCTGATAAGGGACATGAAATTATTTTGGCTGTAGTTTGTTGAAACTGACAGTGTCTTCTCAATTTTGAGGCATTTGATTCACATATAAGGTAAGCTGCTGAGATCTTGGTGTCTGATTTGAAGTCCTCACCAGTTATTGTAAAGAAAAGTTCAGTTATGAATTTCCCTGGGTTTGGACTTTCACAAGACACGCAATTTGTGTTTGGGGAAAATATGTTAAGTGCAGAGCTCTGTAAAGGCAAAAGCACTAATGCAGAGACATGACAAAAGAAATCATTAGACATCTCACCCTCACACCTTCTGCCCACAAACTGTCACTGCCAAGAGTTAATGATCAGCTCAACCACGTGTGTCATTCTAAACAGTTCATCTAGGCATTGTTGTTTTGCTCCTTTGTTCTTGGGCAATCTTTTTGATTCCTTACAATCCAGCACAGTGTACATATCATTGTACTCTGAGGGTTGCCCTTTGTTAGTTGTGAACTTGGCTGGACCAATATCTGTGGACAGAGATGCTAGCACAAGATGGCTTGATAACAGAAAGAGAACTGCTGACACCGGCTTTGAGACATTAACCATCCTGAAAGAAGCCACATGGCCTTTGTGTGAGGCATCTCTTTTTTCAAAAAGTTGCCTTCCTGGAGACTCCTTGCTCTGTAGGATGCCTCATCAGAGCCCATTTGTCTGAGGCCTTCCACTAAGAAACCTGAACATATGGCCTTCATGTGACAGTCCGCTGTACTCCCAAGTGAACTGGGGTCTCATCTGTGTGCTGCACTCTAGCCTTACTCTAGTAAGTGGCTCTCCCTTCACTCAGGCATTCAGCTGTCAAGCTCCGCCCGGTTCCCCCATATGATGAGACAGACCCACTGCTGTACCTGAATTCTGAACCATTAGCATAATTAAGGCTGGTTACTACCCTGTAAAGCAGGGGTCTTCAGTCACGGTCCTGGAAGGCCACAGTGGCTGCAGGTTTTTGCTCCAACCCAATTGCTTAATAAGAACCACTTATTGCTCAAGTAACACTTCTGCTTCACTTTAGATGTCTCACTCATTAAGATTTTGAACCCTAATTGCTGCTTATTCTTATTTGAACCCTTATTAGCCTTCTTAATGGCTTCTGAACACTGTCGGGAAGTTGATAGCGTAGAGTCCACTATGACTCCTAAATCCTTCTCATAAGGTGGACTCTCGGTTTTCTGACCACCCATTGTGTATTCAAACCTAACATTTTTACTTCCTATGTGTAATACTTTACATTTACTGACATTGAATTCCACAGCTCTAAACAGCTGTATTCTTGGTTTTTAATTGCTCCTAATTAGCAATAACATGCAAATGACAAAACAGACCAGCATTTCTCCATTTAGCTTGTTACCATTTACACCTGTGTGTATTTATCATGCACTATTAGGTTTAATTAAATACTTTTAGAACACTCTAGACAAGAACAGGCCATTCAGCCCAGCAAAGCTCGCCAGTCCTATCCACTTATTTCTTCCAAAAATACATCAAGTCAAGTTTTGAAAGTCCCTAACGTCTTACTGTCTACCACACTACTTGGTAGCTTATTTCAAGTGTCTATCGTTCTTTGTGCAAAGAAAAACTTCCTAATGTTTGTGCGAAATTTACCCTTAACAAGTTTCCAACTGTGTCCCCGTGTTCTTGATAAACTCATTTTAAATAACAGTCTCGATCCACTTTATTAATTCCATTCATAACTTTAAACATTTCAATCACATCACCTCTTAATCTTCTTTTGCTTAAACTGTATAGGCTCAGCTCTTTTAATCTTTCCTCATAGTTCAACCCCTGTAGCCCTGGAATCAGTCTAGTCGCTCTTCTCTGGACCTTTTCTAGCGCTGCTATATCCTTTTTGTAGCCTGGAGACCAAAACTGCACAGAGTACTCCAGATAAAGCCACACCAGTGCATTATAAAGGTTGAGCATAACCTCCTTGGACTTGTACTCCACACATTGTGCTTTATAACCTAAAATTCTTTTAGCCTTCTTAATGGCTTCTGAACACTGACAGGAAGTTGATTGTGTAGAGTCCACTATGACTCCTAAATCCTTCTCATAAGGTGGACTCTCGGTTTTCTGACCGCCCACTGTGTATTCAAACCTAACATTTTTACTTCCTATGTGTAATACTTTACATTTACTGACATTAAATTCCATCTGCCACAAATCTGCCCAAGCCTGTGTGCTATCCAAGTCCATCTGTAATGATATAACGTATTCCAAATAATCTGCTAATCCACCTATCTTGGTATCATCTGCAAATATAACCAGCTTGTTACTTATATTCCTATCTAAATCATTAATATATATTAAAAAATAGCAGTTGCTCTAACACTGACCCCTGTGGAACACCACTCTTAACATCGGCCAATTCTGATGAGGTTCCTCACACCATCACCCTCTGCTTCCTGTGTCTGAGCCAATTCTGCACCCATCTAAAATCAGCACCCTGAACTCCCACTTCATTTAGTTTGCTGCCCAACCGCTCATGTGGCACCTTATCAAATGCTTTCTGAAAGTCCAGATAAATAATATCATAAGCTCCACTTTGATCATATCCTTTTGTTGCCTCCCCATACAATTCCAGCATGTTAGTAAAACACGACCTCCCCCTTCTGAGGCCATACTGACTGTTCCTAAAAACTCCTGTTCTTGCTAGGTGTTGCTCAATCTTATCCTTAATAATTCTTTCCATTAATTTTCCTGTGATGCTGTTTCCTGAAGAGGCATTAGCTCTCTTGGAAATGTGTTCTTTTAAAATTGTGGCATATTAAATAACTAGCAGAATACCCGCGCTTCGCAGCGGAGAAGTAGTGTGTTAAAGAAGGTATGAAAAAGAAAAGGAAAAATTTAAAAAATAACGTAACATGATTGTTAATGTAATTGTTTTGTCATTGATATGAGTGTTGTTCCCATATCTATATATAT
>JANRMT010062856.1:35459547-35476265 GCA_026402145.1 Polypterus bichir lapradei
TCATTCTTCCAATAAGGAAAGAAGATTTGTGCTGATAGAGGACAGAAATACCCTAACCTGTGTTTAAGCTGACTATACAAGCCTCCAGTTGTCTTTGGCTATCTAATCCAATGCTTGGCTAGCAATTCTAACTGCTGAGTCCCTGTGTGCCACAGTTAACATGCACATGTGAATAAAACTCATAACAGTATTGTCCAGATATAGTGACATAAAGAAAAATGTAGTATTACAGATGCATGTTAAGCTTACTGGCTTATAGTTGCTTGGGTCTACCTGATCACCCTTTTTATATAATGGGATAATATTTTCCATTTTCCAGTCCTTCAAAATCTCTCCAGGGCGCAATGACTTCCTCAAAACGTGTGAAGGGTTTCTATATGTACTCGCTAGCCTCCTTAAGAACTCGAGGATAAATATTATCTGGTCCTGGGGCCTCATGTATAACGCCGTGCGTAGAACTCACACTATAACATGGCGTAAGCACAAAAGCGGGAATGTGTGTACGCACAGAAAAATCCAGATGCAGGAATCTGTGCGTACGCAAACTTCCATGTTCTTCCGCTACATAAATCCCGATCCGCGTGAAAAGTAACACACATGCACATGCCTGCTGTCCCGCCCCAACTTCTCCCAGAATTACGCCTCTTTGAATATGCAAATCAATATAAATAGCCCTTAAGCCCAGCCTTCTGTGAAAAGACAATGGGAAAAGCACGGGGGGGAAAATATAAGAATTTCAGCAAATACCAAGTGAAGGCAAAGGAAAAACATACTATTTGTTGGTTTAAACAGTGGTATAAACAAGAAAAGGAAGCTGATCGAGTGACATAGGGTGTCGGAGAAACTCGAAAGCTCAAGTTCACAAAGTCGCACATTGCCTGAAATAAAAAATAGGTCGCATATCAAAGTCGCTGTGAAAAGGCGAGTCGTAGCCCACTGTCTGAGTGTCATATGAAAGCTTATTAGGGTACAGAGGAAAAAAAAGGCACACAGTGGGGAAAAAGCAGGAAATGTCAACTATAATCTCAAAATTTCCACTTTAATCACGTAGTTTATTTTGTCATTAAAGTAGAACATCATAAACTTAATCTTAAAATCGTTTAATTTACTAGTCTCTCAAATCCCATCGTAACTAAAGTAGTACGTTAAATGCTTTTTTGTATTTGATGTTCTATGTGTTCTGTGTGTGTGTGAATCATTACGTGCTTCTTAAACCGGCTTTCTCTTCCTCTGACAGGACACAGAATCCATTACATTCGTGATATTACAGCTCTCTGAATAACTAAAATACTGGGATGTATACGTGATATCGTTTTCATAATGATAGGAGTTAAAACATGTTATTAAACATGGGAACACGGTGGCACAGTGATTGTCCGCGACCTTTGATAAAATAATTTATTGCAGCAGTACTGTCTTTGTTTCAAACATACTAACCTCCAATTCCTGTCCTTCCTTTTCTTTCTCCAAATACCCAATCGCCACACAATCAGCTCCATAATAGACGTTAAGCCATCTGTAAGCTTATAACGCCGATTCTTCAAAACCTTTAAGGAACATTGAAATATCTTCGTAGTACATGTTTAATTATTATATCCTTCACGGCAGTCCCAGTGAAGCATACAGTGCGAGGCAGGAACAATCTGTGAACGGAGCGCCAGATCCTTGCTAGCGTAGCGAAACCGTGTCCTTTAATTATTAACAATATAGATTATTTAAATAAAGTTAAAGTTTTATCTGTATAATATAATAAACATATTTTGCTGCATTTCATCTTAAAAATATCGTCATCATATGTAAATACGCGGTTTATAAAGTGGCTCAGGTTGTGCAATATTATAATTGTATTGCAAGTTTACAGTGAGGTGATTGCTCTTATAAGTACAAACAGTTCTATAAGGAGATGTTGATGGACTGATAGAATGCGTTTAGAGCTCTTGGGATGAAACTGTTTCTGAACCGCGAGGTCCGTACAGTAAAGGTTTTGAAGCGTTTGCCATGTGAGAAGCAGTTCAAATAGGAAGCATGGCCGAGGCAGCGTATGCTTGATGCTGTATACCGATAATTCTCTTTCCGATCAGCTGCTCCGAGTGGTGCAGTGAGAGTAATATGGAAAAAGATGATCCACTGTGGCAACCCCTAAAGGGAGCAGCTGAAAGAAGAAGAAGAAGGTGCAGTGAAAGTAACAATGCTAAATCAGCTATGGTATTTAGAATAGTTTGACCATTCTGTGGACCATTAAATTGTTACAGGTTGATTACAATCAGATGCATTAAACCAATAAACAATATGCGGTTAATTTCAGTGTATTTATAAAGCCGCGTCATGGATGTGGATCTGAAAAAGAAAGATAAACCACACAGAAACAGTAGCACTGCTTTGACGCTGGGTGCCGGCAGTCTGCAAAACTGAGTACAGAACTTGCATACGACAGGGTATGAGGTACCGTGGAAATGTGCGTGGCTTTACGCCAAGTTTAGGTTTTATACATCGCGATTTGAACGTGAAAACGTTCATACGCAACATTTCTGTGCATACGCATCGTTTATACATGAGGCCCCTGGTGATATGTTTGATTTCAGCTTATTTAATCCGAGCAGCACTTCTCCCTCTACAATTTCCAATTCCCTCAGTACCTCCTTAGTAGTCGCGTTTACCTCTGGGAGGTTATCCACTTGCTCACTTGTGAATACCTCAGAAAAATGTAAGTTTAGGGCATCTGCTATTTCATTGTCTGTATCTTTTAATTCCCCTTTCCTATTTCTGATGCACTTGACCTCCTCCTTGACTGTACTTTTACTACTAAAATACTGAAAGAATCTCTTAGGGTCTTGTTTCGCCTTATCTGCTATATTCCTCTCCAACCGTCTTTTAGCCTCCCTGATATCCTTTTTAATGGTTGCTCTCATTTTCTCATTCCCTTTACGATTCACTTATAAAGTCTTATATGCCTTATAAAGAAGTTTTTTTCCTTTGCAAATTCCTTTTAAAAATTTTTATTAATCCACTGTAGAGTGTTTTTACATTTCCTATTAATTCCAAATGTATGTATCTGTTTTGCATTACATGTAAAACATTTTTAAACCTGTTCCACTGCTCCTCGACTGTCTCCACACTTAAAAGTTTATCTTTGAAGGTAAGTGAAGAAAAAAAAGTGAAGGACTGAGAATTACTCATCCATTTTAGCCTTCAAATCATTTGGACGATATCCTTAGAAAGGGGAAGAAAATCTAGGATATGAGAATTAGCAGAGTTAAAGGACATGGAATTAAATTATTGGCAAGAATTGCTTTCTAATTAAGTAACCGGGTTAGAACAAAAACCTTCAGTCACTGCAACACTCCAGGACTGTGATTGAGGACCCGAGCTCTAAAGGAACTCACACTCCCTTCAACCCTGTTACATGGCAGACGCAATCATGTTACTGAAACTTGTACGTTCACAGACTCCTGCTGCCCTTTCAGAGCTGTTGCAGTTCATTATAAATAGATGTTGTCAACAAAGATAACAGGCAGTCTGCCATCCAAGACTTCACAGAGTACCTTTCAAAGCAGAATGGCTTCCTGAGACCTCACAATAGCACACTTCTAAAAAATGGGGGAAAAAAATTAGATAAAAGGAGGCACCAATGCTTTCAATAGCTTTCACTGAAAATTAAGAAAAAACACTAGCTTGAAGAAAAAACTATAGAAAATGCTGGTGTAGATGAAACAATATGTAAGACTATATTACAAAGGCACAAACTACAGGTAGGCATCCAGTCTGAAACTGCATTGTTGAGGCTAAACCACCTCAGATTCTTCTAAGTGGGCTTCTGGTCTTCAAACAATGTCCACCTATACATCCCTTTCTTAATGTGCTCAGACTGGGCATGAGGACCAAACGATGTGCTGCCACAGAGCACCAAGACTAGCTATGAAGTGGTTAGATGGCCATGTTGATGCTAGGGTGTCATGGCTCCAGTCATCCTCTTTGTGTGCAGTCTTTATGCTGCAGGCACTCAGATGCACACTTTGAACTGGCTCTGTGATGGACAGAGACAGTTGGCACCAACTCTATTCCAAGTGCCACCACAATAGCTTGGCTAAACAGGTGAAATTTCCATCTCCACTTCAGTTCTCTACATATGGCCATTCCATGGCACTCTGGAGAGTAACCAGCTGCCAAGGGCTGTAAAGATCCTGGTTATGGTCTTTACCTTGACAAAATGTGTACTCAGTGAGCATTGCTGCTTCCTTCACCTTCATAACAAGAGCAGCAAAGATTTCTATTCAGCTCTGTTAAAAGCTTGATGCCGTTTGTTTCTGTTCACTTTGCGTTTTTGTATTCTTACAGGTGCTACAATCAGAAGAGCAAATTTCATACTGGCTGCCTGAGCTGTTCAGGACCAAAGATTTTTTTCCCCCATGAAGATGTATGATAGCCAATGCCTTTGGTACTATTGCAGGAATGGTACAAGTATTGACAGCAGAATTGTATTAATTGGTATGGGTCATTTAGCAGAAATCACCACATTTTCCTCTTTAAACATGTTCCTACATTGCTATGCTGCCACCTATGTAACATCCACCTGTTTTATCACACTTAGAAAGTACACAAGAAAAAGTGCTTAAAAGTGACTTCAGAGAAAAACATAACATTTAATTATCAAATCCTTTTAAACATCTGTTTGCTTTTCACTAGATACAGAAGTGTTGGGAAAAAGAGTACATGTAAAGACAATCATGCTAGGTGGTGCAGTGCCTCATTTACCTACCTCACAGCTCCAGTCACTGCCAGTGTGGACCTGTGTTATGAAACCGTCTATAGAGACCCTGCATCAACAGAGCATGAGCACACCTTATGATGGACTGCCTCCCATCACTGCTGGAGCAGACCCCAGTGGCGTTAAGAGGATAATGCATGGCCGACTGAGTTGTCTAATGGCTTCATCTTCATAGGAATAATAGTAGTGTAGCTCTTTGGACTTGGAATGTACTGCAGCAGGGACACTTGAGTCAGAGGGCACTTTCAGGTGGTTCTCTGAATAGGAATAAAACCAAGAAGGAAGTGAAAGAAAAGGTAACCTATAGTACTGGAATGCAGAAAAAGCATCCAGTTCAGCCACAACAATAAAAAGACCAATTGTTCACAAGGGTGACATACATTTAACCATTTACAGAAACCATATGTGTATGTATTTGACACATAAATTTGTTTCTTAAAAAAAAAAAAAATCGTACTTATTGTGTTAAAACAGTTTTTGGAAAGAGTGTAGAAGCTTCTCCATCTGAAAAACTTCTTTAATTGGCAAATATTTGTCTAAGTGAAAAAAGTTAGAAGATGGAAGCAAAGTACCTCCATTGAATGAAACACTTGAGCATTCAACAAACAATTTGAATTAATCAAGAGGGAAGTCATTCTGTAAGCTTTAGGTAATTAAGTGACTTTGGTACTCATGTAAACTATCACCATGATGAAGCTGCCAGCACACAATTAGGTCAGGATGGCCAGGTATGGCTTAAGAATTGCCTTTACATTCACTTCAGGCTATCGACTGTCACTACAAGAGCAAACACAGTGCCCTTCACTCTTAGGGGACATCAACCATGTTTAGATGAAGGTAACCTCTGGACTACTGTTTTTCTCCTACATTATATAAGTTATGATACCAAGCTTTTGATCTTTTTGAGGTTTGGCTGTCTCGCATTTGCTCAGCCTACTGATGCAACCACTAAACAAACTTTTTTGTAGCTCTCAAACTGATCGGGAAGGAGTGAGAATCTTCAGAAGAACCTTATCACCACAGAATACTTTGCCGATTATGTGACCGGTTGTCACAGCACAGATATCAATTAACTGAAGTGGGTATCATGGTGTGGAGTGCTATCATCTATGACAGTGCTACTCAATTTCATGTACATCATAGGCCAAAAACTGGGAATTAGCCCGACTGAAGGGCCACTGTGCAAAACATTTTTGGCGTTGTTTCCTAAAGATTTAAGCTAGAATGTTTTAAAACTAGAAAATCTAACAAATTTTCTTTGCATTTGGGGTTATCTTTAATAAACAATCCTTCAAAAGAATAATAAATGTAGAAATTAGCACATTATTTAAAGTTTAGCTAACATAAGACTTCTCTTGTTGTAATCATAACATATCACTAGATAAGGCCAATTCTATTAAATAACATTTATCTGAAAATGGGAGTAAAGTAAAAAATGCATCTTAAAGTAATTATGAAAGCTATTTGAAACTCCAATGTAATTTACATCAGTTAATATTTTATTGCCCAATCTCCTTTTGCTCTTTAAATGCCTGCATATAAAGATAGTAACATGAATAGTGCCATGCCCCACCATAAATGCAAATGGTAATACAATCAGGATGCTTATTACCGTTCTCTCTTGCACATGTGCAGCTGGATACAAAACTGGTCACCTTTTTTTTTTTTCCGCAAGTTAGGAGAGCACCATACTCTGCACCTGATATATAACGTATCCAAAAGTTCAAAACTGATTCTTCTTTATACTTATGTTGTAAAATGCAGTCATTCTGCAAATCAAGAAGCTCATTTTCAAATCTGGCTTTTGAAACCCCAAAGATCCTGGTGAGCTCCGAAGCAGATTTTACTTCAGTACTAAACAGACTTTCAGTTGCACGAATCCATGGGATCAGTGACCATTAAATTCTCTGGAAAGTTCAGCAAGATAATTTGTGAACGCCGCCGGCTGGAAAGAAGTGCTGCACAGTTGACCAACTCGAGAACTCAGGAATGGAAAATGAGTAAAATCGCCTTGTTGAAGCTGTTCTTGATAGAGAAGTAGCTTTTCCTGAAAAGCCAAAAAATTACTAATAAGAATAGAGAGAACTGTCTTGTTTCCTTATAACTCAAATTAAGTGCACTTAAATGCCATGTGATGTCGGTGAGAAAAGCAACATCCAGTATGAATTTTTCGTCATGGACATATGCCAGATCAGTGTGCTCCTTCTCCTGAATAAACTGTCGAATTATTGGGAGCAAATCCATAAACCTTATTAAAACGCTACCTTGGCTTAACCGTCAGACTACAGCATGTAGCTTGATATTGTGTTTCATATTCCTCCAGTAAAGACCGAAACTCTCGGCGTTTTAGTGACTGCCCTCGGATGTAATTTCTAATCCTTACTACCTGTTCCATTATCACCTTCTGATTTCCTTTTGTCAAATTGCAAAATAACTGTTCGTGATGGAGAATGCGGTGATATGCAAAAACGTGGGTATCCCTGCTTCTTTTTTCAGTAATGTTGCAAGAGCATTCTCCTTCCCGACCATTGACGGAGTGGTAACTGACACAAGTTTACTCAGTCAATTTTATTTCCTGGTCCCTTAAAAAAAAATCAAACAGAGTTCCAAGCAAATATCTTCTCCTTTTGTTCAGCCTTTAAGAGGGAGAAGCGTGAGCATCTCTTTAACATGACCCACGGCATTAAAAAAAAAAAGCACACGCACACCATGACCTGGGCCATGCCTGTTATATCAGTTGACTCATCAATTGCCAGACTAAAATGTTCCGCATTACATAGGTCAGTTACAAGTTTTTCAAAAAGATCAGAAATTGTTTAAACTCTTTTTGGTCTAGTATAGAATGTGATAGCTGCAACTTGGATATCTGACCAATGATAATCATCTTTATTTTTAAAATCGGCAAAGAGAGCTTTTCACTACATTCCAAGAAACATTTCTTAAGAAACTCACCTTCAGTAAAACGCCTGCAGCTCTTTACAATGTTCCATACTATTTTATATGAGGCTTCTGTGATCTAATCACTTTTATTTTGCATAGTAGTAAATTTTCCTGGGCGCGTAGGCTGTCAAGAAGTGAGATTTTATCCTCTCTTAAATTGGTCTGAGGGAGGATATAATTTTCTAAAGTCAGCATGACATTTTTCATGGTGACGCTGGATATTTGCATGTTTTGGTACCGCTATGCTTCTCTTAACAAAGCAGATATAGAGGTTTACTGTTTATTTCAGTGAATGTGAATTCTTCTTCCCATGTTAAATGGTCGTCTGAGATTCTGCGTTTTGCTATTTTCTTGGTGCTTTCACCAGTAACTCTCTAAACATTTTGGCTGCTTTGCATTGATACAGGAGCTTCGCTTGAATTGACAAACCGTATAAAACACTATTGTGCCTCCTTGAGAGAAAACAGAATGTTGTTGTTTTGAGCAGGGCTTTAAATTATGAAAACGATTAGTAGATTTCAGTACATTTCTTACTTTCCGGGGGCCCACAGAAAATGCTTTAGGGGGCCACACGTGGCTCGTGTGTTGAGTAGCACAGACCTATGACAATCTCTTCTACAATTTCACCACCTGATATTTAAATCGAAGAACTCCTGTCAACTGTTGCATACCAATAAGACACAGCCAAACAGCTCTTTCCCAAATGTAGCAGCTAAGTGGCCTTAGTACCCCTCTCTTCTCACTCTTCCCATTAGGTGTACTGCCTCGATGAAAGAGCACCATTGAGTAGCTGTATACAGGATACATGAATTGACATATTCTTCTGCATTAACTACCATCTTTAAGGGTTTACCCAAGACTAATAATCCTGTATGTGGCTGGACTACCGAGTACACCATGGTGCAGATTTTTTTTAAGATTTACTTATTACACCATGTAGGTCTGTTTCCATCAATGTAAACCACTACTTTGGAGCACATCTGTTCATCACTGAATGTGTGCATGTTTACCCTGCATAGGCAGTAGGGTACAGAAAAAGCAAGAAAGAAATTATTAAAGACCATCTTACATTTACAGTTTAAACAGATGCAGGAAAATAATTGCTGGGTTCACTGCTTGAATATAAATGCCTGTAACTCGGGGTTTTCAATCCTCGAACAGTATTAAAACAACACACTTTGTGGTAATGCACAAATCCAATGGTGTCCAGGCTATACAAGCATGTGCACAGTTCCAACAATATCAACTGCATTTTCTTTCTCAAAATCACTCATAAATGCAGAAGCACAAAGTTGCACATTACCTACCTGGGAAACCACTGCAGCTCAGTCAACCAGTTTTTTGTAATTTCATCTATAACAGTTTGTAGCTTTTTAATGCATATCGCCATCAGGTTTTACATGGTACTAACAAAACTTGCTGGATGGAGTTCGATCGATTCATTTTAAACAATATACTAGTAAGCAAGCGAAAAATTAAATCACTTTCTGAAATCACATTATGAAACAAGAAAAACAGACATTTAGAAAAGCATATCTAGAGGCAGTGTTTTAGGCTGACACTCACCTGCACAAAGATGATGACAGGAGCACAGTGGAAATGCATAATGGCTTGATGATGTGAAAATGCTGACTGGAGCCAAATTTCAAACATACGACTAACTGACTACCTGTATGAAATGACATCTGGAGATGTGACTAAGACAACGGAAAACTCACAACTCATTCAAAAACACACAACAGTAAGGAGGTTAAGGGATAGTGAACCAAAGACAACTTATGATTTGTCAGATATTTTAATATCTCAGATGTTTGACAAAATACAAAATGTAACACAAAATTAGCTTTGAACAGACAGAGGCTGGGAGACAGGCTGCCAGCGGTTTGAGTGTCGTGTGAAAAGTACTGAATCACTGGCTGTGTGGTTTTAGTGATGAGTGCCACATAAACTAGTTCATGGTCAACTGAAACTTATCTTAGCAGCTCTGAAGCAAGCGCCTACCTTTACCCATATGACTGAAAGATAAGGAACAAATAGGTGCTGCTGCACAGCAAACAAAAAATAAAAGTTTGACAGAAAACAGAGGTCAAAGGTCAAATGCAAGAAGAAGTGGTCACTGCAGAGCACAGTACAGCACTTTATTGTTCAGAAATGTTTAAATGAAAAAATACAAAGGTAAATAAAGAGCACAAATTAACATACGTACAAGTGAATCATATATTAGATGATATAATGTTTACACCACCAAGAGGTGTTCTCTATTAAAGTAAAACTAGTCAAAAGTGCAGCAGCTTTTTGTGACGGCTGCAATCAACACAGCATACTACAAAGTACAGATCTATGGAATATTAAACTCAGTAAAATGGTGTAGTTGGAGATAGAAATGGAAAAAAAAGAGAAAAAAAAACACAGTCCTTTGGGAAGTTGTTTCAGCACAATAGTAGTGGCATGATTCTGAGTATGCAAAATAAAAGTCTTGGATTTCATACAGGATGCTATTTATTTAGCTGGCCTGCAAAAATTAGCAAAATGTTCTAATTTCCAAAACCCCCACAGTCACTACAGCACTTTCTAGTTATATGATGGAGTTAAATGCAGAATTTCATACATAGCATGTGCACAAGAACAAAAACAAAAAGAAAAAAACAAAAGGCAAAGATTTCTTGAATACACAAAGCAGTAAGCTTCTTCAGGATAGTTCTAAAAGACTGTACAAATATACATTGTAACTATTGAAATGAATATATGAAAAATTGAAGGTCTTTATTTCATTAAATTTTCTGCAAAATCTAGTATTTACTCTTTAAATGGCTGTTTAAACCTTTGCCATAAACTATGAAGGCAAATGATAATCATTCTGTAAGTAAATAGCTAAATACACAGACTCTCCACGGTAAAGTAAATGAAGGCAGCATTCAACTCCTTAGTTATTTGTATGTACCATCAAACTTCCTCTTGCACTTCAAGTTACTTTGCTTGATAATTCTACACCAGTATTTAAAACTTTTTATTATACATTTCAGCCACTGTAAATACAAAATGAATACGTAGGAGCAGCTATATCAGACTTCATGAAAACTCTTCAAATCCAGGAAGGTTTATTATAAATTAAGATTTTTCTGGATTTGATTTTTTATTTTGAAGCAGTTTTACAATGTTGTACATCTCTGTGAAACACAGACTAGGCCTGTTGGCTGCTCAGTTCAACTCCAGGTATTAAGCTGTGCACAGCTTCAGAGGAGTTCTCAGACATGCTGTCTATTGATTGCTCCAGCGTACTGTCTACCCGATCATCCCCTTCACTGTCTGCTGTGCTGTTCTGCCAGTCCAATGGGGGATTTGATAAACTTTCCTCATTTTCTGGTGAGGCAATTTTCCATAGTGATGGCACCTGTTTAGACCAGCCTTTTTCCAAATCATTTGAATGTTCCTGTTTTGGGAACTCTTTCTTAATATCAAATACTGATTTTTCCTGCAAACTGAGTGCCTGCTTCCTTTGGTAACTATCTTTGTGCAATGGTTTATTCTTGTTTTCTTCCACTGTGCTGTCTTCTATATCAGAAGTATGCCGTGATCCAGGACCACTATCAGAATGAGGAGCTTCATCTTTTAATTCAGATTCCTCTTCAAGGTCACAACCATCCTTTCCTTCTGATGTTTCTTCTTCAGAAGCAGATTCATCCTTCAGATGTGAACGATCTTCTGTTGGAGATTCCTCTACTTCCTCCTCCATCTCATTGTAACCTTTCCTCTTAAGCTGTTCCTCATTTGAAACTGCTGCAGCTTTCAGGTCAGATTCATCTTCAGAGCCTTTTACCTTTGATTCTTCTTTTGCATCCCTCACACATTTTACATCGGTATCCTCACCTTCTGACACACTGCCTGAGCCTGCATCTACTGTTTCAGACTGCTCATCTCCATTCTTTAAAAGCTTTTCATTAGCCTTTAAAATAGTTTTACTTTGGGTAGTATTATTAGTTGCTGTGCTGTTTCTTCTCAGACTTGATTGAATAGACACTGCAACTGCTTTTTTCTGTGTTGGTGCATTTGCAGAGGGTCTGAAGTTCTGCTTAAAACATCCAGGCCTACCTTTGCTCTCTCTAGTGTTTCCTTCTCTACGGCTAGAAGCCAAGCTTTCTTCCAAACGCCTGCTAATTGAGTCAGCTGATCTTGCAGTATTTGTTTTGGATGTTCTGCTTTCATCATCCTCTTTACTTTCAAAAAACCATTCAGGGTCAAAATCCAGGTCATGTTTTAACTTATTTACTTCTCTCATGTTGAACCCCAAAAGGACTCTAGCCTTGTACCTCTCACAGTCTCGAACACACTTCTTTCTTTTTGCACTAAAATGAGCAGCAATATCAGATTTCCACAACCACAAGCTTGCTGCAAGCTTTTCAATTTCTCTCCTGGAAGGATATGGCCTTTTACTGAAGTACTGTGTCAAGAACACTTTTCTAGCCTCATAGGAGTCATCTTCATGACCCTTGGGATCTAGGGCTAAGTCAACTGGCTCTTCTGGTTTTTCAGCAGGCACAGATGCAATGTGATCATTGTCCAATTTCCGTTTTTTTAAAAGACCCGGATCAGTGAATTCAAGCTCTCGCTTAAGAGGTGCGATGTTCTGCGTGTGTATAACTCTGGCTGGTGCACTGCTCTTCTCTTGTCCATTTTGTGCTTTCCCAACACCTCGACAGTGAACAAGGTGCAAAGTAATGGTAGATGCAGTCATGTTACTTGTGTATACTCCCAAACAGTGAATGCACTTATATGTAAGTTTCTTCTCCACTGGATGGACTGTTTGAATTACCTGGTGTCTTTCTCTTAAATGATGAGCTAATGCATCTGAAATGGGGCCTTTCAAAATTGAAAAACACAAAGGACAGAGGGTTTTCCCTACATCCTTTTTGTATGGCACAGCGGCTTGATGTGCACTTTTTACGGGCATATCTGGTGTATCCAGCATTTTATGTGGCAGTTTTTGAGGAATCATTGCATGGTTTTGTGCGTGAAAAGCAACAGACTCTTCTGGAGCATCACGCATGTTGTAAGTAGTCACAATCAGCTGGATATTTTTGGGATTACCTTGCTGTAAGGTTAGATCGAAAGTCAGTGGGGAGTCGGTTCTTGGACCCATCACTTCATCTGGGTGAGCCAGACGGACATGTGCTACCAACTTCTCTACATCATTAAAAGTTGACCGACAATGTGGACAAGACAATCCATGGATGAGCATATGATTTAACAGTGTGTCACTAGGAAGGTAACGATTACAATACAGACACTTGCTTGTAAAGTTATGTATCTTCATGATATAATTAGCCACAGCTGGCACTTTTTCAGCTTTGTGTTCTTTTTCAAAATGTGCACTGTAAACATTTTCTGGGAAGAGCTCATTACAGATTGTACAGATTTTCCACTTTTGCGTATATGATGTGCCAGCATTAGTTGAATTCACTGTTTTGGTAGATGTAGCTAAAGCTGTTGTGGTCTGGGCTCTTGAGGGCAGCTCTGTTGGTTTCATTGCTGAAGATACTAGACTAGTGCTAGGTGAATTCCCCGATGCGAAATTATACCTTGATGGAGTCTGACCGCGAGGCTGGGATGTGACAGAGCTGGTATTTCGTACGCCGCCACCTGGTAAAAGCTGCTTTACAGTAGGAGATTGCTGAGGAACTGATACTTGTGCATTTCCTGGCATTGGGATTCTCACTTGCTGTGTTAGATTGTAACCCTGTGACATGTTTTTTAACCCGTAGGTGTTTTGCTTTAAATGAACATTGGACATAAGCCCTGCAGAACCTAAACCTGGTTTTGGTATGGCTAGCCGACTCATCATCTGCTGTGATGAAAGTGACCTCATATTAGCAGGAATTGGTGACATTTTTGGAGTTACACCTAAAATATTCTTATCTTGTGGTTTGGGTGCCAAAAGCATCAGAGGCTTTGATCTTGGTACTACTACATTGGTATGCCCTATCATCGCAGTCACCTGGTAACCTATTCGTTCATGATCTTCAATAACATGTTGGACTAAAGCCTCATAAGACTTGGGCATGAACAAGCATCTTTTGCAGTGTATGTTTCCTTCGTCACGTGCATTTACATTCAGCGAAACAGCTCCATTCAAAGATTTTTCATTTGTCTTGACAACATAAGGTGATGCCACATGTTGAAAATGTTCCCTATAGATATGCTTGCGGACAACATTGTAAAGAGGATCTCTGTAGGTACACTTCTTACAGTAATACACGGCCTGCTCTACACTATCAGCTTGCTTTGTCTTCAGGGCACCATCAACTTTAGATTGGTCTTTTGACGCATTAGAACCTCTACCCATATGGTTGGTTTGAGGAGCGTGGAATAACTTAATGTGCGTTTCCAAAGTCTTCTTGTTTCCATTGTATGTGCAGTAGGGACAATTTAACAAGATACGACTTTCAAAATCTTCACTGTGCACATTGCGAAAGTGACTCTTGTAAGCAGAAAAAAATTTAGAAGAAAATGGACAGCCTGAGCAGCAGAAAGGCTTTGATCTATAATCCTGAAACAAAGAAAAAAATGTGTTAGGTTTTTGCCATATACTTTTTGCTCACTAAATGTTTACATCAATCCTATTTAGTTATTTCTCTAAATCTCCACTTTTAACTTTTTACAATTTTTAATTAGCTAATTATGCTGATTTTACCCCTACACATATACAAAGACAAGAGTAATTGATTTGTGTTAGCTTCTTTCACAAAAATTAAACAGCAAGCATATTTTCCAAATGCAGAGCTAGACAAAGAATAAAATCAACTACTTTCATAAACAGAGGTACTGCTGACTGCCTTCCATATGCAAAAAAGACACAAATTAAGCATACTTGATTTGCATTAAGCAGTTTTGCATTTTTCCTTATTGTGCTGATTTCTACTAATGTAAAAATCCTTTATTATGACATATTTATCACTAGGTTCTCATTGTTATATTAAGAGGGAATTTATTCTGTTATGAGCCAGAAAACAGAGACACATGATTTATACAGTATTGGCAGGGAATTGGAAATTAATCTTTAAAAAATACATTTTAGAATTTACAAAAGCAATGCAAAACAAACCTGTTGTTTTGTTAATGAAGGGTCCCAAAGTCCGACATCCTCCCAAGTAGTATTTTTGACATAAAAATCATTTGGCTCAAACTCCTTAAAGTCCTACCAGAAAAAAGACATGCATAAAAGTTTTACTCTGAGTAAAATAGAGAGGATTTCTTAAACTCCTGTCTAAGCCATATTTGACAGACATTTTGTTCTGTACTTGTAAGCCGTGGGTATAGAAAATCCCCTCCCTTCAAAATATATACATTTTCTTGCTTTGTAGCATGAAACGAAGACACACAAAAAATATTTCTCCAGCTGTATTTACTTAATTCACTTGGCTGTTATTAGTTGCAAGATATACAGTTCAAAATATTAATAAAAAAAAAAAAAAAAACACAGAATCAATGAGACGTTTAAAGGATCATCCTCCTGTGTCAGAACTTTGTGGAACCACCTTTTGCTTTGAATTCAACCATAAGTCAGTTGGGATACTTCTCTACCAGGTTTGCCCATCTAGACTGTGCAATATTTGCCCACTGTTCTTTACAGAATTGTTCAATTTCAGTCAGACTGGACGGTGACCGTTGCTAGGCTGTAATCTTCAAGTCACTCCACAGATTTTCAATAGGGTTCAAGTCTGGGCTCTGACTAGGCCATGAAAGGATATTAAACTTTTTCTCATTTAGCCAAAAGTGTGTTCAACTTTGCTGTGACCTTTGGGTGATTGTCATGTTGGTAGGCGAACCTTCTGCCCATTAACAACTTTCTGGCAGAGACCAGCAGGTCTTCCTCAAGAATCTGATGGTATTTTGCCACATCCATTTTTTATTCTAACTTGACAAGTGCCCCAGTCCCTACTGCAGAGAAACACCCCCAACAACAGGATGCTACCCCCTGCATGCTTTACTGCAGATATGGTGTTCCTAGAATAGTAAACTGTATTGGCTTTCTACCAGAAATACCATCAGGCAATGAGGCCAAATAGGTACATTGTGGTCTCATCTGACAACCTTCCCGATTTGATCTCAGCATCTTCAAGGTGCGTGTTGGCAAAGCTTGATCGAGGTTTGATGTGGCCTTTCTTAAGAGGCATTTTTCTTGCCACCTTCTCATACATACCACATTTGTGGTATTGTCACATGCACACAATGACCACTCTTTCCCAAAAATTCCCATAACTGCTTCAAAGTTGCCACAGGCCTCTTGGTAGCCTCTCTGACCAGTTTCATACTCCCTCTTCCATCCAGTCTGGAGGGACAGCCAAAACCAGGAAGTGTCCCAGTAGTACCAAACACTTTCCACTTCTTGATTATTGGCTTTACTGTACTCCTAGGGATTCATAAAGCCTTAGTAATTTTTTGCCTCCAACTACCGACTTGTGCCTGTCAACAACTTTATCTCCAAGATCTTTGGCAAGAATTGCGACCAATAGTTGATCATTTGCATTCTGTTGCACTTCCAAGCACTGGAATGCTCTAGGAACAGCTGTTTTCATACTAAACTAATTATAATGATTACTACTGATCACAGGTGGAACCTAATTCAGCTTGGTGTGCAGTAGGTGAGTTAAGTTTATAAATATTTTTCAGAAGGGGGTGATCCTTTAACCATCTCAGTAACTGTTTTTTTTTCCCCTAAACTGTTGCTATAACTTTCACTTGGTTGTTATAAGTTTCATTGAGTAAATACAGCTGGAAAAATACTTGTGTATGTTGTCTATTTAGGCTGCAAAACAACAAAATGTGAATATTAGGGGTGTGTGCTTCTTTTCTATACGCACTGTAAGCCTCATAAGACTTGGGCATGAACAAGCATCTTTTGCAGTGTATGTTTCCTCCGTCACGTGCACTTACATTAAGCAAAACAGCCCCATTCAATGCTTTTTCTTAACCATGTAAGATGATGCCACATGTTGAAAATATTCCCTTATACAGT
>JANRMT010062856.1:35496265-35520285 GCA_026402145.1 Polypterus bichir lapradei
ACATGTGTTTGATGATCAGAAACATTTTGTGTGACAAACATGCAAAATAATAAGAAATCAGGAAGGGGGCAAATAGTTTTTCACACCACTGTACATATGAGAAAGATACAGTCACCATGAAGTGGTAAAGCGTTGCTATTGTCCACTCCTATGGAGTCAGGCCAGATGGGGTGATCAACTTAGGGTTGTCAGATCAGCCTAGAATAGCTGTTGCCTCACCACCTGAAAAGTGAAGGGTGGGGGGTTTGGTATAATGAGACTTGGGTGAAAAGCATGGGTTAACTAATGGCTGGCATAAATGCAAGAAAATGTACTTGTTTGCAAACTTGTTTTTGATTACACATGAAAAATGTATTGTGGAGAAATATTTCACAAAATATTCCTACAGATTACACAAATTCAGTAATTTAACTGATTTTTGCCAAGCAAAGAAAGCAGAATTGTGTTTTCAAATTATTTTCAAGTTTTTAGTGTTTTTCAGTTTATAACTTATCAAATCCACATGTGCTGCTCAGAGATTATGTGTTTATTAAAAACAAAGGATTGTGGACAGATGGTTGCTAGTCTGAAGCAACTGACATACTGTTCCTCAAAGGGAGACTCTCTACTTGAGTTCTACATAATATAGTTTCCCTAACACATGGGGCTGACACTCGCTTCAATGTTGCACTGGGGTTTTGAGATATGGAGACTTGAGGCCTTTCTTAAGGTATTTTATGTATAACAAACAAGTACTGGACTCAAAGGTAAGGCTTTGGAAAGTTTAAACAAGGACTGGGCATAAAAAAAGTTCTAAAACTGTAAAAGTGGCTGGAAGTAAGTCAGTAAAATGTTCAATCCTTTCCTCATACAAAAAGACCAGAAGAAAGCAGTAATAATGGAAAACGTAGTACATGTTTGGGGGTGGGGATTGTTTAGGGGCAATAGACGAGGGCACTGGCTAGGCAAAACAATCCTCATTAAACACAAAGTGTTTGTATACCTGTTAGATCTCCTTATATGCTTGATCTTTGTGCTTTGCAAGGTTATGCTGGAGTCTAAGAGGTTATTTAATAACTAGAACTCTCACACAACAATTATAATTTAGAATGTTATATATAATTCATTTTATGCACCCCTTCATTATGTTTGAAAAACAATTGACTGTTTCAAATATTGTCACTCAGCTGAGTTACTATAGCTGAAACACTGCCACATCTGTTGGAGGACTGATCAGTGTAGTGAAGTGCATGATCTGGTTCAGGTTGTAGTCAAGTTTTATCCAGAGATGTCACTAATGACTAAGCAATCACTACATACTTCTGCTAATATTTATGCTCCCTTATGTGTGTATGTATATGTATATGTGTGTGTGAAAGTTCTTTCATTTTACATACTGTATGCAACAATTTGCTACTACAAGGAATGTTAAACATTTCACTGCAAAACCTCATATAAATTTAGCTCGCATTGCATCTCTGTGTAAACCTCAGATACAAAGTTACCAATGTTCTTTGCAATTTTCCAGATAAACAGAACAGATAAAATTGCAAAATATAATTAATGTGATGGAGAAATTGAGGGGGTGCCAATTTAATAAATGTTAATACCAGCAGTTTAAGATCAGAAGACTTTTCATTTCTAGATTAAGAATGTGTTTTTTTTTTGGGTGGCAAGCTTATATCTCCATTAGTAATAAACAATGATAGTGAGGACTAAATACTTAATTGAATCTACTAGTGGTTATATTGGTTTATTTCATATATAAAGCACATAAATGTAACTCTATTTATATACTGTATAAGAGCATTCTTGGTGAAATGACACCTGTCTGTGCATGTTTGACTCTAGTAATGCATGTGCAATTGACAATACTTAAGTATAAAAAAAAAACAAAAAACTTTTTTATAAGAATAAATCAAACCATTTCTGACAGCAGGATGAGTCATTAAAGCAAGATGGAGTGTCAGAATGTTCCCTTTTCTGATTCATCTGGTTTGTGTATATGCAGAGATTCCTGCATTTGGTGAAGGACTATGTTTTGAAGGGGACAACTTTGTTAAAGCATGCCGTATTCACATGCAAGTTATAAGCAACAGTGTATGATTCATAAGCATGACGTGCTTTACAGAAACTGCAAGAACAAAAAAAAATATATGAATGTCTTTTGTTGGTATTGTATTCCTGTTACTATTGCAAAGAGACATGAAACTTAGAGTTTCTTTCTCCTATGCAGTCATAATAAACTTGATCTTGAAGCACAGACATACTGTACTTACTCCAAAACTAATAACCCAAGATCACTGCATCTCCCACACTGTATACCAGGATTCCCTGCACGGCACTGCCCTGAGAATCACAATGCATCAATTGGCTTGCCCTTTCCCCCCACAGTACACCCTTGCTGCCATCACTTCCTCACGTAAATGACATACACATGCAACCAGACAGTCCAAGTGATCTAGAAGAAAATGTGATTTGTCAGACTGGTCCACTTTTTCAATTGCTCCACGGTCCAATTCTGACACTCACATAACCCAATATAAGTACTTTTGGCAGAAGACAGGGTTTAGCATTGGCACTCTGATCGTTCTGTGGGAACGCACTCCCATATGCAACAAGCTGCGATGTGCAGTGAGTTCTGACACATTTACCTAATGGTCCGCATTAACTTTTAAAGCAATGTGTGCTATAGTAGCTTTTCCATGGGATCAGATCAGGCAGACTAGCCTTCGCTTCTCCCCATGTGACAGGTGCCACTGTAATGAGATAATCAATGTTATTCAGTTCACCTATCAGTGGTTTTAATGTTGTGGCTGATCAGTGTATTTGTTGAAAATGAGGCATAATTGTTTTCTAAAAAAATACTCATTCAGTACATGGCAGCCTCCCGGACCGACAGTGATTTCATAGCCTCCTGCCTGGCTCCATAGGAGATGGAGTCTTCCACAGCCTGGTTGGGAGCTGGGATGGCCGCTAGGGAGCGCTACATGGAGTCAACAGCCCGGCTGGACGAGTCTTCTGCCCCACCCAGACGTACAATTAGGACCAGGCTGTCAAGCACCTGGAACACTTCCGGGTGAGATATAAAAGGGGCCAGCCAACACCATTCGAGAGCCGAGTCGGGAGGAGGAGTGGTGGAAAGAGAGTGCTTTGGTGTTACTTGTGCCTTGTATTGGGACTGTATTGGGCTGTGTGACATGGGGAAGACGTGTCCCATGGCTGAAGAATAATAAAAGCCTGTGTGTATTTTGTACGTGCCTCTGCGTCAGTCTGTGCTGGGTTGGGCGCTATATAGCATCCTTATTACAACAGAATATAGGGAAAGAAATAAAGGACATACACAAGGCAAATGAGAAGCTGCATCAGGATATTAAAGACCAGGAGAAACGTGTAAACAATCGCTTTGAGTCAGCCTTTAAAGGTATGTTAGAAAAAAAATTAGAAACAGATTCAGATAAACGCGTCTTAAGTTTAAGAATAAACAGGGCACTTGGTGCTAAGTTGAAAGACTTTAAGCAAATGTTCACGACTCGAATTGAAATAACTGAACAACTGGCATCTACTGCTGATGGAAAAGCAATGGCTGCAAATTCTGAATGCAAAATAATTGGAGAGAGACTTGCTGCACTAGAAGATGGATCAAGTCAAGTCAAGGTGGGGAGCATGCACCCACTACACGACAAAACAACTCGGGATCCCGGTTGGCAATCCCTCAAGCAGTCCAGTCTCATCCTCTGGAAATTACCCTCTATCTGTCGCAGCCAGGTGTTACATGGGTGACCCCTTGGCCTGGTCCAGCCACTTGGGTCCCCAACAATGAGGATCCTATGAGCCAGATCACCCTCTGGGAAACGCGCCACATGGCTGTAGTACCGTAATTGACTCTCCCTCACAATGCAGGTAATGTGCCTCACTCGGGACTCCATGAACAATAGCTCATTCGACTCAAAGTCAAACCAACTGTACCCACGGATTCTCCGGACCAAAGGATTCCAGTCTTTGTCTCGGGTCACTGGATAGCATCCATGTGTCGCAACCATATAGCAAGAGAGGAAGCACCAGGACCAAACACACTTGGACCTTCGTCCTTTTGCATAGATATCGGGAGCGCCACACACCCCTTTCCAGCAACCTCATGACCCCCCCCCCCATGCTCTCCCAATCCGTCTACTGACTTCATAGGAAGAGTTACCAGAGACATGAATGTCACTGCCAAGGTCTACACTCTCTCCACAGACAGATACACTGCTGATGGCCGTGCCCAAGAGGTCATTAAAGGCCTGGATCTTGGTTTTGATTCAGGACACTCAGACTCCTCGCTCAGTATCTCTCAAGCGCCCTGATCAGAGCCTCCATTGACACCGTGAAGATCACAGCATCATCAACAAACTCTGTGAATCTTTCTTCACCAACAGATGCCCCACAGTTCCTGGACCCCATGGCCTTGCCCAACACCCAGTCCATACAAGCACTGAACAGAGTTGGAGCAAGAACACACCCTGGACGAACCCCAGAATCAACTGAGAAAAACACAGAGGTCCTGCCTCCACTCTGCACAGCACTCAGAGGTTGATATCCAGCAACCTCGAGGGGATCCCACAAACCCTCAGGATGTCCCAGGGCAGCTCGATCAACTGAGTCGAACGCTTTACAAAAATGGACAAAGGCTGCAAAGAAACTCTGCCAATATTCGTGTCTGGGCTCCTTGAGAATCCTCAGTGTCAGGATGCGGTCAATGGTAGACTTCTTAGGCATAAACCAGACTGATCCTATTGAGGACGGCCCTAGCAAGGACCTTACTCGGCACTGAGAGCAGGGTTATCCCCCTGTAGTTGCTGCAATCCAGGCGATCACCCTTCCCTTTCCAGATAGGGACGATCAGTCCCATTTTCCAGTCAGTTGGCATGATACCAGTTCACCCCGGATACCACAGATCCCTGCAACTTTTCCTCCCCTCAGGTGGCTCACCACTTGTGTAATCTCAGTGAGACTGGGTGGTTCACAGTTATTTGGAGGATCAGCCTCAAGAACCATGGACCCAGAGATATCCAACGTCCTAGCCGGAGGAACAGCTTTGAACAACTGCTCAAAGTAGCCAGCCCAGCGGATCACAACTGCAGCGTCATCTGTAAGGACCGTTCCATCAGCTGCCCTGACTGCGACTCTCTGAGGAACAGATTCAGATGTGCATAATGCTTCAATTCCTCTGTAAGCAGGAAGTGGGTTTCTACGTCTCTTGCTCACAGATTCCTCTAACAAACATCTCTATCTGCCCTCACAGCCGTCCTCAGTTCACAGTACAGACCAGAGTTGCCATTAAGCCGTGCGCTGTGACTCCTCTCGATGATATCCAGGGTGCCCTGCAAGATGAAACATCTCCTTCTGGGAACACCGGTAACACTAAAACAACCCTCTGCAACCTCCAGGGTCTTGTCACGGAAGGTCTCCCACCTAACATTAGGATAGGCAGTCACACCCAGATCTGCAAGTTCCTCACACAAACTGCATGCAGACTCATTAGAAACAGCCTGGTTTTGGAGTCTGCCCAAGTCCAGGCTCATTTTCCTAGTAGGTGGTAACCTGCTGGACCTAAGCTGGATCCTAAGAGTAGCAACAACAAGTCTGTGGTCAGAATTCACAAACTGGGCACTTCTGTCGACCATGCAGTTTTGCAAGAGCCTCCAGCATCTGCCCACGAGGATAAGATTGATCTCCTTCACCACACCACCACTATTAGAGTACCAAGTCCAACAATGTGGCTCAGGGTGCTGGAACCAGGATCCAGTTATTCACACCCCCTGACCTTTTGCAAAGTCAAGGAACATGGAGCCACTTTCACCAGACCCATGGAGACCGAGACAATCCTCATAGCCAGCCCTGTCAGTGCCAGTGGTTGCGTTGAAGTCACCCATGACCAGAGGAGGTGTCACCTTGTGGGCACCTATCAACCACCGAGTGAAGCTGCAAATAAAATGTCTCCCTCGCCGAGACATTACTCACCATGACAGGAGCATACACTGAGACAACAGACAAGACACCTCGGAGTCTCATAATACACTCGTTGAAAGGATGCAGAAGGAATAATATTAGAATCAAAGGACTCCCTGAAAATCGTGAAAGTCCAAACCCAGTGAAATTCGTAGCTGAACTATTTTCTAAAATAATTGAAGAGGACTTCAGATCAAACACTGAGATAGCAGCAGCTTACCATATACGAGGATCAAATACCTCTAAACCTAGGACTCTTACTGTGCATTTCGAAAAATTACAATCTAAATTACATATAATTTTACTTCTTAGACAGAAACAAGAGATTATATTTGAAAATAAACATTCATATTTTCCCCTGATTTCTCACCCTCAACAGTTGCTAAACACAACACTTTATCTATACTAATAAAAGGCAAAGCCCTCACTGACTCACTCATCACTAATTCTCCAACTTCCCGTGTAGGTAGAAGGCTGAAATTTGGCAGGCTTATTCCTTACAGCTTACTTACAAAAGTTAAGCAGGTTTCATTTCGAAATTCTACACGTAACGGACATAACGGTCGACAACGTCCGCCATGTTGAACTCTCTTATTTATGGCCCCATCTTCACGAAATTTGGTAGGCGGCTTCCCTGCACTAACCGAAACCGATGTACGTACTTATTTCGATGGTATGACACCACTGTCGGCCGCCATATTGAACTTTCCAACGTCACTAATTTTCCAACTTCCTGTGTAGGTAAAAGGCTGACCCCATCTTCACGAAATTTGGTAGGTGGTTTCCCAGCGCTAACCAAAACCAATGTACGTACTTATTTCGGTGGTATGACGCCACTGTCGGCCGCCATATTGAACTTTCCAATGTCACTAATTCTCCAAGTTCCCGTGTAGGTAGAAGGCTGAAATTTGGTACTTATTTTGGTGGTATGATGCCACTGCCGGCCGCCATATTGAACTTTTCAACGGTCTTTGTTACTTATGGGCCTATCTTCAAGAAATTTGGTACGCGGGTTCCCAACGCTAACTGAATCCTACTTACGTACATATATACGTCCATAGCTTGCAGCTCGGTCACCGTGTGAGGCGGCGTTGGGTCCCTCATCCCAACGCCTCCCACGTTGTTGGTTGCCTGCCTATATAAGGCCATCCGTCGCTCCAGTCTCTACATTCTCTTCCTTGCTTCGCCACGGGATTCACGTCTCCCAGCTGATAACTACAGCCTTTTTATTTAATCCACGGCTTCTCCGCTGTTTTATTGTTCATTTATTACGATTATAGTTATTGTTTAGGTATTTTAGACTTACTTTACATTGCTCAGGTACCCATTTCCTTTATCATTCCAACCGTACCCCCATTAACATGTCTATCGAGGTGATCACCATCGATCAAAGAACTGTCACTTACCGAGTGGTTTCCATGCCCAGAGATGGCACCTGGCTTTTCCATTCTCTTTGTTACATATTGCACGGCCATATCAGGCACACTCTTGATATCCGGAGGAACATTGTGTCTTATGTATTGAATGACTGGGACAGGTTCAAGGTGTGGCCTGATGACGGTACAGGAGATAATTATACTACACAGGAGCACTATAAGAGTGAAATGCTTAAGCCCTTCACCTATGCATCTGCATGTGAGTTGATGGCTGCCGCTGAATTATTCGGTTGTCGCTTTCAAGTGTACCGAAATGGCCAAATATTTTACACCTTTCAACAACCGCCAATGCCTCTTAAACATCTTAGATTGACAGATGACGATTTCAGTAGTGGATACTCTGATGTTTATGAATGTTTAAACTCTCAAAAGCTGGATGTGAAGTTATCGATGAAACCGGTTGTATACTTACAACGCTTGACAGACAAATACTGTTGTAATTGAAACAAACCATGAAACAAACCGATTATGACAGCAGCAATCCAAGCTGTGAGATTTGAAACAAGATTACTGTTCACATGGTCAACTGTACGTTGCATGCTCAAGAGTAAGCTCAGCACACAGCTTGGTCATATTACAACTGGAGGGCCGAACTGACAACGTGGCATACAAAGAGATCCTTAAATAATTAATGGTATATTTTCCCTCAGTTTTAAAAAAACGTTTAATTTTCTTCTTAATAAAAATTTTAAGGCAGTACTTTGCCGCTGCGAAGCGCGGGTATTTTGCTAGTACAACATTAAACAACGCTTATGGAAAGTCGAGATCAGATACAGCGTCTTGTATACTGCCAAACTGAAAGTGGATATTCAAGGCAAGGTTTCTTTTTACCTCTATGGAGGAAGCAGAAAAAGAGCTAAGAAAACTGATCCCAACACTTTTTTGAAATACAATCGTGAGTTGCAACCTGTCATAGCATTGCAAAGAAGATTTTACCAGCTGTTTGATCTGCTTGCAATGATACTGGTACCGCAATTATCCATTCTTTTCCCTTCTCGGTCACATTTTGTTTATGCTTTCATTACAATTATATATCCATTATATGTAGTGTATGTGTAAAAAATTTTTTTTTTTTTTTTTTTTTTTTAAGGAGACTGTTTAACATCATATCCTTGGTTTATTGAATTAGGGCTTACTAAGCTTATCCAGGGCTACTTTTTAACATCATTCCCTAGGTTTACTATCTCAAGATTGTTTAAGATGATATTTTATGCTTATACTATTTGGACTGCATTGTCAATAGATATCTCAATTTTAGTCCTCATATGCCGTTGCTGGGGGGCTTATTTAGTTTTGGACGTGCTCTGTCAGAGGACTGGGACTTTATGAAGTGTGGTCCAGCCTCACGTTGGGAGGCAAAATAGGGGGGGTCAGTGGGGTGTGGGAAGAGAAAGACAGCAAGCTCTCTCTAATCTATCCTTTTAATTATAAGTGCCAAAGTAAAAATAGCCTTCATGGCAATAAATCCTAGGAAAATTGGAAATTAAAGTCAAAGCTATCTTATTTTCAGTTAACATTACAAAATGACAACAAAAGTTCAGAAGCAATGTCTTCATGACCGAACAGTAAACTTTGTGAGCTGGAGTGTTAAAGGACTGAATCACGATTTAAAAAGAAACAAAGCATTCTCTCACCTAACAAGTCTAAACAGTAAAATTTAATTTTTACAGGAGACCCACTTATTAAGCAAGGATCAGTTTCAGCTGTACAGAGGCTGGTTGGCCAAATATTACATTCAAGCTTTACAAAGAAAACTAGAGGTGCAGGAATTCTTATACATACAACAGTCATTTGCAGTATCACATGCAATATCTGATTGTGAAGGGAGATATGCGATTGTCATGGGTAATTTATTTAACCGTAAAGTGATTTTTATAAATATCTATGCATCCAATGTGGATGATAGGGACTTCAGCTAAAATGTATTTGCATCCATTCCCAATGTGAACACTGATAAAATTAATTGTGTTTTAAATCCAGACCTGGATAGGTCTCCTGCCACAGTGGCGATGACATCTAACACTGCAAAGACCATTACACAGTTTGTAACGGATAACTTATCAAGACCCCTGGAGATTTCAAAACCCAAACTCAAGAGCAAATTCCTTCTACTCACCAATGCATCATTGCTACTCAAGAATTGACTACTTCTTTGTAGATAATTTCTTGCCTACGATTAAATCTTGTTAAGTATCATGCTATTATCTCAGACAATGCCCCTTTGATCTTGGAGCTAAAATCATTATGCCCCACACACTCACCTCACAGATGGCGTCTTAATCAACTTTTATTAGCAGACGAGAACTGTACAGAATTTATATCCAAACAAATCTTTTTTTTTTTTTTATATAGACACAAATACATCCTCAGAGGTTTCTCTGGGAAATCCTGACATCTTTCTTAAGAGGACAGATTATCTAATATCTTTCCCACAGAAATAAACTGGAAACCAAGAAGGTGTCAGAGCTAATCTGTGAAATTACTAGATCAAGATCAAGAACATGCCAGGCGTCCAAGTGAGGCAATTGATAGGGAAAAGGCAGGCTCTGCATTCAGAACTCAACCTCTTAACAACTAAAGAAACTGAACAACTCATACTTAAATCAAGACATCATTACTATGAACATGGAGAGACACCTAATAAGATCTTAACTCAACAAATCCACAAGCAGGAAATTCGCATTGCAATCCCAACAATCACCAACATAGACGCTGACAAAATCATTGACCATAAAAATATAATGCACACATTTAGAGACTGCTATAAGTCCTTATATTATACCGAGTTTAAGACAAGACACAATCTAATGTATTTCTGGATGCATTATAGATACCACAAATAGATACTCTCAGTACAGAGGAATTGGATAAACCTCTGGCACTATCAGAATTACTATATGCTATAAATTCACTTCGGAGTGGGAAAGCAGCAGGTCCTGACGGCCCTGTAGAATATAATAAAAAATTACCCAACCCGCGGCGTAGCATACGCCACATAATTATGTATTGATGGGTGAACACCTCCTGAAAGACACAGTTGTCCAAATGGGGTTGGTTTTGAGGATACAACTGTAGGAGAATGAAAAGATGCAACTCTGGAGAGGGCAAAATACAGTACAATACAGCGTTTTACACGCTGCATACAGCGGTTCACTTCCGCGACAAATATGATTCTTCTTAGATGGTGCTGTCGCTTCCACCCATGCTCTCGAAGCATACACACTGCCCGGTCATGTGCCCGCTCGCAAGAGCAGCCAACAGAGACCCGCCCACCAACTGTAAGACCAAGGGACACCCCTCGCAAACTGTTCTACATGCCGCATACAGCGATTCACATCTGCAACAAGCAAACTGTTTTACACACTGCATACAGCGATTCACATCCGCGACATGATTTTTCCTAGATGGTCCTGTCGCGTCCACCCTCGCACTCGAAGCATACACACTGCCTGGTCATGTGCCCAGTTGCAAGAGCAACTGACAGAGACCCGCCCACCAACTGTAAGACCATGGGAAACCCCTCGGAAACTGTTTTACACACTGCATACAGCAATTCACATCCACGACAAACTGTTTTACACGCCGCATACAGCGATTTACATCCATGACAAACATGCCTCTTCTTAGATAGTCCTGCCGCATCCACCGTCGTTCTCGAAGCATACACACCACCTGGTCATGTGCCCACTCGCAAGAGAAACTCACGGAGGGCTGCCCATCAGCTGCCTGTGTGTGTGCGCGGCTTTCTCTTGCGCTGCCTCTGTGTGAACCGGTCAGGCACAGAGAAGGTAAGCTGCTGAGAGAGCGTCTCGACTGTTGCAGGGCCTGCATTGGTGAAGCAGGTGAGACGGTAATGATAGAGGCACAGGGCTTATTGGTTTTTAAAGACTGCTTCCTTCATTGTGTTTTAACCTCAGTTTTAAAGGATTGTTTTAAGGATCCCATGGGATACCCCTCGCAAACTGTTTTACACGCTGCGATTCACTTCCGCGAGAAACATGCCTCTATGAACAGTCAACATGGCTCAGAGGTGCATGTGGACTCTATGACAGACTAATAAATGACGCCGTTTTCCCTGTGTCATCGTGTCCGAGTTGGTGGGCGTGGTTCTGCGAGTTGTCGTCGTATCCAATGGTCTTAGAGTTGGTGGGCGTGGCTCCTTCCTGCGTGCGCCATGGGCATCTTACTCGTCGGCGGATTAGTGAATCCACGCCCCTTCCGGCATGCTTTCCATGGGTGTCTTGCCTTAGTGAATTATATATATATATATATAGATTCTCAACTCAGCTAGGTCCCCTTTTATTACCTATTTTTACAGAAGTTAGAGACAACAAAATTCTACCTCAAACTTTTCGGCAAGCATTAATTACCATCTTTCCTAAACAAAATAAGGACTTATTACAATGTGCATCATACAGGCCAATTAACTTCTGAATAATGATGTTAAGATACTCCCCAAAGTCCTAGCTAGGAGGACTGAGAAAGTGCTTCCTTCGGTAATATCACAACACCAAAATGGATTTATTAAAACGCAGGCACTTAGCTTCCAATCTTTGACGCCTGTTTAATGTAATATATTCACCCACCAAGTCTAACACACCGGAGATATTATCGCTGGATGCAGAAAAGCATTTGATATGGTTGAATGGAACTACTTTTTCACTGCACTGGAGAAATTTGGGTTTGGCTTGAACATTTGTGCATGGAACAAACTACTGTATACCAGTCCAGCAGCTTCAGTTTGAATTAACATTAATTCAGAATACTTTAAAATAGAACCTGGTACCAGACAAGGATGCCCCTTGTCACAACTGCTTTTTGCAATCGTCACTGATCCACTGACACTTCACTGTCAAAACACTTATGAGATAAAGGTGATTATCAGAAAAGGACATGAACAGAAAATTTCTCTATATGCAGATGAAATGGTACTGTATATATCAGATCCACAAAATACTGTGCCTGCAGTCCTAACAGAATTTCAAAAGATTTCAGGTCTCAGAATTAATTTGAATAAAAGAGTGCTCTTTCCAGTGAATTCTCAAACACAGAATATTAGACTGGACAACTTCCCATTTATCATCACAGATCAGTTTAAATACTTAGAGGTAAACATCACAAGTAAACATAAAGCTCTTTATCAACAAAACTTTGCCACCTGTATGGAAAGATTTAAGCAAGACTTGCATAGATGGTCTACACTTCATCTCATTTTAGCTGGAAGAAATAACATTGTTAAGATGAATATCCTTCCTAAGCTTCTTTTTTCTTTCAAAACATTCCAATAGACATCAATAAATCATTTCTTAAGAAATCAGATTCAATCATTACCTCATTTATTTGGAATTCAAAACATCCAAGTATCCAAAGGGTGACCCTACAAAGACCTAAGGTGGAAGATGTCATGGCTCTACCTAACTTTCAGTTTTATCACTGGGCAGCAAATATACAAACTATAAAAACCTGGACATGGACACAAATAGATACAAATACACAGGCTTGGTCTGCAATACAAATAAAATCCTGCAGTACGTCTTTATATTCCTTGCTTTGTACCCCAATAAGTACAAGTCATCGCCAATATACTAACAACCTAATTGTGCTTCACTCACTCAGAATATGGAACCAATGTAGGAAGTATTATAAGATAGAGAAGCTTTTGTCTGTAACACCTCTGCACGATAACCACCTTTTTCCACCCTCTCAAACGTACGCCATTTTTAATGTCTGGAAAAACATTCGGAATAAATCACTCAGAGATCTATACACAGACAACGTCCTTGCATCCTACGAACGATTACACTCCAAATTTAAAGTTTCCACCAACACATTTCTTTAACAAAGTTTCTACTTTGAAGGTAGTGAAACAAAACCTGCCCAATTTTCTTCACCTTCCACCTCCTTCTATGCTGGAAAAAATATTGCTCAGTCTTGAGGACTCAAACAGCATCTCCATAATATATAAAACCATTTTACAGCCTCACCCTTTCAAAGATCCCAGAGGACAGTGGGAAAAGGATCTCTCACTCAACATCTCAGAAAAGGAGTGGAAGGTAGTAATGCACAGAATTCACTCACGCTCTATGTGTGCAAAGCATACAATTATTCAACTTATAATTATATATCGAGCACATCTGTATCATTTAAAAAATGGTCCAAAATGTTTCCAGTGCAAGATCTAACATGCGAACGTTGCAATCAATCAGGTTCCAGCCTCACTGGCCGCATGTTTTGGGCATGCACCAAATTAACATCAATCTGGACCAAAATCTTTAAAAGCCTTTCGGACAGTCTTGGTATCACAATACCACCTAATCCATTAACAGCTGTGTTTGGTGTACTTCTAGATGGGCTTAAAGCAGAGAAGGACAAACAATTGCCTACACTATTGGCACGTAGACTTACCTTGCTCAACTGGAAGAATCCTAACTCTCCTATTTTAAGTCAGTGGGTAACTGATGTTATATAGTATTGGAAAAAAATCTAATTCTTACTTGGAAGATCCGTACTAAACTTTTTCAAAACCTGGAAGGATGTAATCAATAACATTTTAGAATAAGCATTTTAATTGAGGAAACAGATTCGCTCCCCATTTTTTTAACTCTATTTTTATTCATTTATTTATTTACTTATTTTTACTAGTTTAAAGTAGTAGTACTAGTTTACGCTGCTGGCCTAGTTCTCTTTCTCTTAGGTGGAGGGTTGATTTGTTTCAAACCTAGTTTTATAAAACTTGACTTCTTTGTATAGAATGTTATTTGATTTTAATAAAATCAATAAAAAAAAACTACAAAGACATTACTCTGTTAATTAAGGAGTGTTGTTTTTCTTTCAGCAAAGAATTATATGATTACTGACATCGGACAAGAATATGCACTACAATTAACTGATAAAAGTAACCATATTTATCCCTGCTTTTCCAGTTGAGGTTTGTGGGTAGTCACTGCTCAGAAGGGTAGCAGTAGGTGTAAAAATACAACCAACTTTGTACTGTAAGCCAGTCAATGATGGGTAATTGGGAAATATTTTAATTCAGTCTAGTAGCAAAAATGTAAAAGCTCTACGTTTTATCAGTACCGACACATATGACAAAAGTGCCGTTACTGCTGAAATTATGTATTTAAATCTTTCTGTGGTGCCATGGTAGAGTAGTGGGTTTAAATTACATCCATTGTGGTCCATGTGGAGTTTCCGTCCTTTCCCAGTACTGCATTTTTATTAGTCCATGCAAGTAAAAAAAAATCACTGCATTCTATAAATCATTTTAAATCATCCACATATCTACTCTGTGGAACTTTTTGACAGCAATGAATACTTTATTTTTTTCCATCTAAAGTACAGCAAAGAGGCAGCCATATACTGGACTTAAGACAAGAAAAATTATGAGCATTTTGATATTTTCCTGTTGGAATTTTAGCTTTAATGTTATTGGCTATTGTGTATTGACAGAGACACTGAAGGCGCCTGGAAAAGGTGATTAGCTTTCCTATTGTAGAACAGAGTGAAGGTCATTTCTTTCCTCTTCCACTATGTAGGCACAGAAATTCCTTCCAATACTGACTAAATTTCCCTGCTACACTGGGAAAGATGGGAGAAAAACAGTAAGTTACAGAAAACACCAACACTTTATTATTGTACCGTTAATTTTTTTTTTTTTTTTTACCTGGACTTGACACAAGTTTCTAAATTTTGAATTATACCCAAAACAACAAAAACAAGTCCTTCAATTATCAGATGCCCACATATACTGCAGTGCAGGACTCTAATCTACAGTGTTCATTAAGTAATCCAAATTGCCTGTCAAAAAATGGTATTTGTGCATCTCAACTTATACCTAAATAAATGGCCAGAAAATCATGGCTTCAGTGGCATTTATGTTTAGAGAGAAACAATGACCTAACAATGCACCTCATGCCATAATTTGGCTGTTTTTACGGAAGGTTGTATTTGTTTAAATAATTTGGCAATTCACAAAGCTCTATTACATTGTAGCATTATCCTGCTTTATCAGCTCATGGATTGGAGATGTGACAGATTAGAACATTAAAGCAAACTAGACGAGAACAGGCCACTCAGCACAACAAAGCTCACCAGTCCTATCCATTAAATTTGCCAATTAAAAAAAAAAAAAAAAATTGGGACTAGTTTTGAAAGTACCAAGTCTTACTGTCTATCACGCTACTTGGTAGCTTATTCTAAGTGTCTAAGGTTCTCTATGTAAAGATAAAGCTCCAATTGTTTGTGCGAAATTTACCCCTTAAGTCTCCAACTGCATCCCCAAGTTCTTGATGAACTCATTTTAAAATAACAGTATTAATCCACTGTACTATTCTCTTTATAATTTTAAACTCTTCAATTATGTCACCTCTTAATCTTCTTTTGGTTAAACTGAAAAGGCTCGGCTCTTTTAATCTTTCTTCATAATTCGTCCTGTGTAACCCTGGAATGAGCCTAGTTGCTCTTCTCTTCTCTTCCTAGCGCTGCTATATCCTTTTTGTACCCTGGAGACCAATACTGCACACAGTACTCCAGATGAGGCCTTACTAGTGCATTATAAAGCTTTAGCATAACCTTCTTGGACTTGTACTCCACAAATTGTGCTAAATAACCTAACATTCTGTTTGCCTTCTTAATGGCTTCTAAATACTGTTGGGATGATGATAGCGTAGAGTTCACTGTGACTCCTAAATCCTTCTTATAAGGTGTACTCTTGATTTTCGGACCTGCCATTGTGTATTCAAACCTAACATTTTTACTTTCTATCTGCAATGATTTAACAGATTACAAATTATCTGTAAATCTACCTATCTTAGTATCATTTGCAAACTTAACCAGCTTGCTTCTTATATTCCTAACTCATCATATTGTGACCGCTGCTGCAGGGGGATGCAGCAGCCCTTCCAAAACCCCCTCTTAAACAGTTTTTCAAAGGGAAACAGACTCACTCTTACAGCTTTACGGAACCAGCTGCCAGCTTGCCACGTGACGTGCTCCTCAAGTGGGGCTTCGAACATTTAGAGACCGAGCCGTAGCCATCCTAAGGTCTCACTCTCCTGTCTCTGTTCTCCTAGACACCCTCTGCTCCCGCCGCTGCTGCCAGGGCTGATGCGTCAAGTTTGACAACTGTTCCTTGTGAGGCCAGATCGCCTCTGAAAGAGACTTGTTTGTTTCTGGCAGAAAAGCAATAAAGCTTCTACTCTTTGGAAAACCTGCTGTACTCTCCTGTTCAACTTTCTGATCCAAGCTTGACAATATATTAAAAATAGCAGCTTTCCTAGCACTGACCCCGGTGGAACACCACTCTTAACATCAGCCAATTCTGATAAGGTTCATTGCACCATCACCCTCCTATTCCTGTCACCGAGCCAATTCTGCAACTATATAAAAATCACCTTCAACTCCCACTACTTTTAATTTGATGTCCAACCTCTCATGTGGCACATTACCAAATGCTTTCTGAAAGTCAGAACAAATAATATAATATGCTCAAGTTTGACCATATCTTTTTCTTTGTTCCTTCTAGAATTCTAGCATGTTGGTAAAACATGACCTCCCTCTTCTGAACTCACGCTGACTATTCAGAAAAACTCCTTCCATTAATTTTCCTGTGATGCATGTTAAGTTGCTTGGATTAGCCCAGTAACCCTTTTAATATAAACGGGACAGTATTTGCCACTTTCCAGTCCTACAGAATATCCTAAAAATATGCATCAAGTGTACATATATACTCGCTAAACTCCTGAAGTACTGGAGGATTAATATTATCTGGTACTGATAATTTGTTTAACACCAATTTAATGACCTTATTTAATCTAAGCAGTGCTTCGCCCTCTACAATTTTCAAATCACTCTGAACCCTCATTAGTAGTACATTTTACCATTGGGAGGTTATCCACTTCCTCACTTAAGACCTCAGAAAAATGCAAGTTTAGAGCATCTATTTCTCTGTCTGTATCTTAAATCCCCTTTCTTATTCCTGATGCAATTCACCTCCTCCTTGATTGTCCTCTTACTACTAAAATAGAATATTTTCAGGTCACCTTTCGCCTTATCTGCTATATTCCTCTCCAACTGTCTGGGAAAGGGACCTTTAACCTCCTTAGCGTTAGACTTGAGCGCCATTCAGGCTATAAAAACAGTAATACAAGTGTTGGCCCCGAGCGTCACTTTAAAAATGGTATAAACATGTCTCAATTAAGACCTGAGGATTATTTGGGCGGTAAAAGTGCCAACAGCATTAATGCCGAGCATTACTCGGGTAATGCTATAGGCATATTTTGCGTAAGCGCTATTCCCAAGTGTTACCTGGGCAACGCTGTAGGCATGTCTTATTCTAGTCTCATAAGAAACGAATCTCATCAGCAGCAATGATGAGGTAAATCTGTCTTCAGATAGTGAAACTGAAACGGTTAGTGAAATTGAATGTAATTGTCATATCTGAAAGTAATGCTTGTGTCACTCGGACATGTGCAGTGTGCTGTTCATATTGTTATTATTTATATCATTTGTATGTGTTACAGTACATTTTTCAGCTAAAAATGCAATGCTTTTTATGTGTTTTTTTGAGAAAAATGTAACACTAAGGAGGTTAATATGGAAAAGGAAAGGAACTTGGCCATAAATAGAATACAGTCTAGTTCTACTGTATATGCACCAAACATTTCATAATTCAATTTAAAGGTCTGTCACCTTGAACATGGAATTATTTATTTATTTATTATGGGAAGAAGTATTGCACTGTTTACTGTTTCTTTCGATTTTGTTTTAAAGACACCTTTGGAATAAACGCACTTGCACTTTTACACATATCCATTGCAGTTGTTGTGTGTTCGCACTTGCTACTGTCCACTACTTGGTTATGAATATGACAGATACGGGTTCAAGAGGCTCCCAAAATGGTTTTGGGAGTGTAGAGCCAACGCGCTTCATCACAGGGCATTACATTATTGCCACAGAGTTTGCTCCTGGAAGAACTTGGTTAATTTTAAAACACAGTAAAATATGGCAACCAATCACAAAGATGTCTGTGACCAATTAGGATCATGACTCACAGTTTATAAAACATTACCCTTCCTAAGTGCCCACCATAATGTCTGGGACAAAGACACATTTTTCCTTTTTTTACACCTCTGCTCCATAGTATAAAATTATAAAGCAGACACAACTGAAGAGCACATGTCAGACTTTAAGGGATATTTCCATACATTTCAGCCATATAATGCAAAAATTACAACACTTTTACTTGGAATCTCAATTCCAAAAAAGTTGGGACCCTGTGTAAAATGTAAATAAAAACTGAATGCAATGATTTGCAAATCTTATGAACTCATTTTATTCACAATAGAACAAAAAAACACATCAAAAGTTTAAGCCTGTTTAAAATGTACAGTTTGAATGTAATGGCAACAATGTGTCTCAAAAAAGTTGGGACAGGGCCACATTTACCACTGGGTAGCATTCCCTCTTCTTTTAACAGTCCTTAGAAGTCTGTGAACTGAGGAGACCAGTTGCTGGACTTTTGGGAGAGGAATGTTGTACCCTTTCTTGTCTGATACAGGATTCTAATTGCTTAACAGTCCTGGGTCATCTTTGTCATATTTTTTGTTTCATGATGTACCAAATGTTTGCAATTGATGAAATTTCTGGACTGCATGCAGGTCGGTTCAGCACCCGTACTTGTCTATGAGTAGTACAAAGTCATGCTGTTGTAATAGATACAGTATGCATTTTAGAATTATCTTGCTGGATTATGCAAGTCCTTCCATGAAAAAGATGTCTAGATGGGAGTATACAGTATGTTACTGTAAAACCTGTATACCTTTCATCATTGATGGTGCCTTTTCAGATGTGCAAGATGTCAATTCCATAGGCACTAACAATCCCCTGTATCATCAGAGGTGTATGTTTTTGAACCGAGCACTGATAACAAGCCAGATGCTCCCTCTCCTCTTTAGTCTGCGGTGTCCATGTTTTTCTGAAATATTTCAAATTTCTATTTGTCTGACCACAGGACAGTTTTCCACTTTGCCTCAGTCAAATTTAAATGATCTTTAGGACAAGATGGTGGTTTTTTTAGATCATGTTCATATAATGGCTTCTGTTTTACATTATAGACCTTTAACTTGCATTTGTGGATAGCATGGAAACATGTATTCATAGAAAATGATTTCTGGAAGTGTTCCTGACCTCATGCAGTGATTTCCATAACAGAATCATGCCCGTTTTTAATGCAGTGCCGTCTAAGGCCCTGAAGATCACAGGCATATAATATTGATTGTCAGCCTTGTCTGTTGCGCACAGAGATTCCTCCAGATTCTCTGAATATTCTAATGATATTATATATTGTAGATGATGAAATATTCAATGCTTTTGTAATTTTATGTTGAGGAACATTATGATGAAATTGTTCCACAATCTGCAGACACAATTCTTTGCAGATTGGTGAACCTCTGTCCATCTTGACTCCTGAAAAAAACTCTGCCTTTCTAAGATGAGTTTTTTTTATACCCAATCATGTTACTGATCATTACCAATTAACCTAATTAGTTGCAAAAAGTTCCTTAGCCTGTTGCTCTTTAGTACCACTTACTTTTCCAGCCTTTTGTTGCCCTCATCACAACTTTTAGGAGATGTGTTGCTGTCATCAAATTCAAAATGAGCTAATATTTTTCATGAAATAGTAAAATGTCTTTCAACATTTGATTTTTTTCCCTACATTCTATTGTGAATAAAATAATGATTTGAGATATGCAAATAAGCAAACTGAAAATATAAAACAAAGGTGCACGAGTTTGCTTCATGGCTGTATGTTAATTTGACTAGATCCATAAAAAAAAATTATAACTATACAATTTAAAACCATAACACAGCTTAAGTTATTTTAACCCAGTGAATTGTTGCTAAAAATTTTTGGTTACATTGTTATAAGCGTATTACATTTTACGTAAGTCCTGATAATCACAGCAGCATCCAAGTAGTGAGGTCCATGTTTTCCTGTTGCTAAACTGAAATAATGAGAAAATAACACAGATAGAGAAAACAGGTTATTCCACTTACTTCAAGATGTTCCCTACAGTAGTCTAAGCCAATATCACTAAGGACTTTCTTCACAGTCTTGCGGGCTTTTCTTAAACTGCCAAGGTTGTTGACAGGAAGTTGAAACATAGTTTCTACCTGTATAAGAAATAATAGCCGTTTAAGAACATCAAATTTTATTAACAAAAGGTGTTGTTTTTAAGCAGTAATAAACAAGTGTATTGTCCAAATATGTGATTTTTATCTCAAGGTTTCTTATCTTACTAGTTAAAGTAGTAAACTGGATAAAGCTAAATAATGGAAACACATTACGTATGAATGCTTACAGTGCTGAGCAGAGATAGCACTGGTACACAGGCATAGATATTAAAAAGGCATAGTATATGGGAAAACCATCTACTACAGAACAATACACAGGTAACAATGTTAAAAACAATTAAAAGCATAAAATATAAAAATAAATTGTGTAGATTAGTTAACATAGTATGTTGTACTATGGAAAGTATTTTTAACATGAATGCGTGCCTTGAGAAAAATATGCCTACTTTACTATAACCTGTAGTAACTTGGCATAGGTACATCAAGAGTATCAAGGATGCTACTGCATGAAATTCACCCTCTACATTAGCAGAATACGATCTGTGCTTGCATACAGGTCATTAAGTAGATTCCAATTTGGGTGCTGGATTTGGCCAAGAATTGTTTCTTGTACTTTCCTATTTATGATTTTCATGGACAAAAATTAATACAGAGTTATGGATTGCAGAATATACTATTTGGGTACCTTTTAGCTAGCTACAGATAACGTCATCAATGCCTCATTGAACTGAAACACTTTACAGACAAATGTGATGCAAATGGAAAGACTATAGGATGTCCAAATCTGAAAGCACTGACTTCTCCTAGAAAAGACTGCCTTGTTCTCTTCAAGTAAGGGTTGTGCTGCTACCCCAAAGGGAACAGTTCAAATATCTCAAGGTCTTTTTCACAAGAGAGTGAAAAAGTGATAATGAAATTGTCTAGTTTACAGGTCCACCAGTAGCAAAGTTGCGTACCTTGATTTTGATTATTGTGGTGAAGTGGGAGCTATGGGAAAAGATTTTGAATTCAAATAGTCTATATCCTAAAATCACTTATAGTCACAAGAGATGAGGAGTAACCAAAAGAATGAGATATCTAGTATAAGTGGCTGAAATAAAGTTTCTATAAAGGCTATACAGACTGGGAGAACTGTGCATCTCTTTATTGCATATACTTGCAAATCAGGTACAGAAAATTGTAATTCATTTTAAGGTAAAGAACTAGTGTTAATAAAATAACTCACAAATAGCACATAAACAAGTAGCAACTTACTGCTGCAATTCAGCCCAAGCAAGCCATTTCTCTCAAACATGTCCCATCAGGTATCTAGCGTTTTTCCACTCACAATCATAAAATCCTACCATTAGGACTACGGAGTCAAATGGTTCGTGCATTTTTAACTGAATTTTATTAAAGGTTAGGAAAGCCAATGTACAGAAGAAAACAACACTGTAACATTAAATATTACATAATCACGCAACAAGATAAGTTATTACATGGTGTTACATAGAATAGTGAACCATGAACTAAGAGAAAACTCTTCGTTGATAGTAACATATACAGTTATTGTAGAGAAGTAACAAAAAGGACAAAAAAAAAGGGTAGTCTCACCTCTTCAAACCCAACGAATACCTGTAAATATGTGCAATCGTAAAGATTAATCTGCAATACCTAATTAAAGTAACATCTTTATTTAATATATGAGCCTTTATAGCAGTATAACCAAGCCTTTTCATATTTTGGGAAGACAATTTTTTCAAAAGAACCATAAACGTCGACTTCTTTCAAGACTTCAGAAGATTTTAAGGTAACAGATGTTTTCCAATGTCAAGTTATAAGCAGCCTTGCTGGAAATGAAGTTTGTAAAATAAAAATATGACAATTGGGTTGACAGCAATTTATCCCCAATCCAAGCAAAGCCAACTAAGGAGTTAATTTAATGTTCAATTTTAAATAGTATGAGAGAAATATCTGAATTGCTGTGTACAGGACCAACACACACGTGTGTGTGTGTGTGTGTATATTATTTATATTATATATATAAATAAACTGAAACAGACTGTTTTACAGCGGATCAAAAGTTTAGGACCACACCTCCAAAAAAACCCGTAAACCCCCCCAAAACAAAAATCAAACTTCCAAACATGAAATCAGTACTGAGTAGCTCCACCGTTATTGTTGATCACTTCAAAAATTTGTTGCGGTATGCTTGATGCAAGCGTTTCCATGAGGTGAGTGGGAACATTTCTCAAAGTGCTGAAGACGGCTGCACGAAGGGCATCTACTGTCTGGAACTGGTGTCCATTTTTGTAAACTTACCTTGCCATCCATCTCCAAAGGTTCTCAACTGGATTTAGATCAGGGGAACAAGCAGGATGGGCAAAAAGAGTGATGTTATTCTCCTGGAAGAAGTCCCTTGTCCTGTGTGCACTGTGTACTGTAGCGTTGTTCTGTTGAAAAACCCAGTCGTTACCACACAGACAAGGGCCCTCAGTCATGAGGTATGCTCTCTGCAACATCTGGACATAGCCAGCGGCCATTTGACGCCCCTGCACTTCCTGAAGCTCCATTGTTCCACTGAAGGAAAAAGCACCCCAGACCATTATGGCGCCCCCTCCACTGTGGCGCGTAGAAAACATCTCAGGTGGGATCTGCTTGTCATACCAGTAACATTGGAAACCATCAGGACCATAAAGGTTAAATTTTTTCTCATCAGAGAATAAAACTTTCTTCCACCTTTGAATGTCCCATTTTTGGTGCTCTCTTGCAAAGTCCAAACGAGCAGTTCTGTGGCGTTTAAGGAGACGAGGTCTTTGAAGACTTTTTTTTGTTTTTGAAGCCCTTCAGTCTCAGATGCCGTCTGATGGTTATGGGGCTGAAGTCAGCACCAGTAACGGCATTAATTTGGGTCGAGGATCGTCCAGTGTCTTGACAGCCAGCCAATTGGATCCTCCGGCTCAGTGCTGGTGAAATTTTTTTGGGTCTTCCACTTGACTTTTTTGTTCCATAACCCTCAGGATCATTTAAGAAATTCCAAATGACTGTCTTACTGCGTCCCACCTCAGCAGCGATAGCGTGCCGTGAGAGACCCTGCTTATGCAGTTCAACAACACCACCACGTTCAAAAAGGGAGAGTTTTTTTGCCTTTGCCATCTGAACGTGTGACTGACTACCTTACAGAAAATGACAATGAATCCACATCTTTGCACAGATTTGGCCATTTAAAGGCATGTGGTCCTAAACTTTTGATCAGCTGTAAAACAGCCTGTTTCAGTTTAATCGTTGTTTTCATTAAATTGCATGCTCAAAAAATGTTTTGTCTCACTCCCATTTCTTCTTGTTGCATGTTGAAGCTCTACTTGGAACCATGTTAAGATCCGACCATGCAAAATATGATTTTATGCCATTTTTCAAGTGGTCTTAAACTTTTGATTGGGACTTTGTATATTTTATATATATATATATATATATATATATATATATATATATATATATATA
>JANRMT010062856.1:35540285-35554070 GCA_026402145.1 Polypterus bichir lapradei
CAGCAGCGAAGTACTGCCTTAAAATTTTTATTAAGAAGAAAATGAAACCTTTTTAAACTGAGGGAAAATATGCCAATAATTATTTGTTAAGGATCTCTTTGTATACCATGTTGTCAGTTCGGCCCTCCGGTTGGTACATGACCAAGCTGTGTGCTGAGCTTACTCTTGAGCATGCAACTTACAGTTGGCCATGTGAACAGTAATCTTGTCTCAAATCTGACAGCTTGGATTGCTGCTGTCATAATCGGTTTGAGTTTCATGGTTTGTTTCAATTACGACAGTTTTTGCAGGATTTGTTGTGTTGAAGTGACATTCGGCATCTGTCAAGCATTGTAAGCACACAACCGGTTTCATCGATAAAATCACATCCAGCTTTTGGGAGTTTAAACATTCATAAACATCAAAGTGTCCACTATTGAAATCGTCACCTGTGAATCTAAGATGTTTAACAGGCATTGGCGGTTGTCGAAAGGTGTAAAATATTTGGCTACCTATATATTGTATATACCTATACAATAACTATAATTGTAATAAACAATAAAACAGCGGAGAAGCCGTGGATTAAACAAAAAGGCTGTAGTTATCAGTAGGGAGACGTGAATCCCGTGGCGAAACAAGGAAGGGAATGTAGAGACCGGAGCGACGGACAGTCTTATATAGGCAGGCAGCCACCAATGTGGGAGGCATTGGGATGGGGGATCCAACGCCACCTCACATGGTGACCGATCTGCAGGCTATGGACGTATATATGTACGTAAGTAGGATTCAGTTAGTGATGGGAAACCGTGTACCTAATTTCTTGAAGATGGGCCCATAAGTAACAAAGACTGTTGAAAAGTTCAATATGGCGGCCGACAGTGGCATCATACTACCGAAATAAGTACGTACATTGGTTTCGGTTAGTGCAGGGAAGCCACCTATAAAATTTCGAGAAGATCGGGCCATAAATAAGAAAGTTCAACATGGCGGACGTTGTTGACCGTTATGACCATTACGCGTAGAATTTCGTAATGAAACCTGCTTAACTTTTTAAGTAAGCTGTAAGGAATGAGCCTGCCAAATTTCAGCCTTCTACCTACACGGGAAGTTGGAGAATTAGTGACATTGGAAAGTTCAATATGGCGGCTGACAGTGGCGTCATACCACAGAAATAAGTATTTACATTGGTTTCGGTTAGCGCAGGGAAGCCGCCTACCAAATTTCGTGAAGATGGGGCCATGAATAACAAAGTTCAATATGGCGGACGTTGTTGACCATTATGCGTAGAATTTCGAAATGAAACCTGCTTAACTTTTGTAAGTAAGCTGTAAGGAATGGGCCTGCCAAATTTCAGCCTTCTACCTACACGGGAAGTTGGAGAATTTGTGACGTTTGGAAAATTCAATATGGCGGATGACAGTGGCGTCATACCACCGAAATAAGTACGTACATCGGTTTTGGTTAGCGCAGGGAAGCCACCTACCAAATTTCATGAAGACGGGGTCAGCCTTCTACCTACACGGGAAGTTGGAGAATTAGTGACGTTTGGAAAATTCAATATGGCGGCCGATATATATACACACACAACTTTGGTAAGTCCCACTCTACAATAATAACTATTTTGAAAAACAAGGTTTACTTAAAATATCAATGTGATATTATTGTATCTTGATATATTTGACCTATCCCATATAATTGAGATACGCCCATATTGAGCTGCTGGAATGTAATCCGTATACAAGCCAATAAATATCTGTACTCATACTATTCTCATTCTGGTTGACCAATTTAACTGTTAAATAAAAAAAATGCAAGTTTCTTTAAAAAAAAAAAAAAATACATGCTGTGTGGAAGGCTGGAGTACTGAATGAATTGCAACATTACACATGCCTGAAGCATAGTGTTATCGGTCAGTATGCACGGAAGAAAGTTATGTGCATGGGTCATACAACTCTGTGATGTCATGCTGGCCTCACTAAGCATCAAGGGGACTTCAAAAACAATGGTAGCCCAAGACAGCTGCATTGTGAATTTCTAGGAAAACATTCAGGAAAAAACGGTTAATACAGTACAGCATATTTGCTTAGGAAAATGTTTTGGCAAATTTTACCGATTGACACTTGCCCTGACTTATTTTGGTATTCATTTATTCAGTGTAATGTTTCAGTTTTTATTTTTAGCATTAATTTTAAGTAGTATTTTTCATTAACTGCAAAGAAAATGTCAGAATAAATTTGGAATGCGCACATGGTAAGATAAATCACATAACCCATAACGATATCATCCCTTACTTATGCTAAAATTTCACTACCATAGATATTAATAGTATTTTGATATTTATGTATTTATATTATTAGTGCCGGGAAAGTTAATGCATTAAAGCTTCAGAAATATTTTTTAAGTCATATCGCATTATTTCATGGCTTTAACTACTGTATTCAATTACTGCATGCATTAATTATGAAACCACAACTGGAAGATTTTAATAGAGTATTCCTTCCTGAATCTAAACAATACAAGAGGTTCACTCATGGCAATCCTAGAATTTGACACTAAAAACTAAACGTTAAGTTAGTGTCTCATGGGAAAGCTGATGGTTGGGATAAGCAAAGAAACTTTTTGGTTTGCTTCATAAAAAAAAAATTACCTGATGGCTTAGAGGATAAGAATACTGTAATGTGAAATATTTGTGCAGCTGAACTTAAATACCAGAGAGGTACTATTTCATCATCCTGTCACTGGAATAGAACACACTCTGGTACAAAAACAGAATGCTGCGCAACAAGCTACAATTCACTAATGTGTTTCAAATTAACCCATTTCTGAAGGTAAGGCAAATGTGCTAAAATGTCATGTCAAAATGGATTGCCTGTAATTGCAGACCTCTGGGTATTGTTGAGGATGAAAGCTTTCTCAACATAATTAAATTGGCAAGCTCAAACACTATAAATACATGGTCATCGTGTCAGACATTTGCTTCAGAGATTGAGGGCTTAAATAAGGATCAAACAGACATCATTTAGCAATCATAACTACCTTGGCATAACTACTCAGTATGAAGACAGTTTGTTGGTGTTTAATTCATTTGCACTAGGAGTGACACTTAGAGATAAGAGACATTTTGCAGAGAAATGTGCTAAACTTTTTAATTCGCATTTCAGTGGAAAACACAAGGAGAAATGTCAATAGTAGGCACGGTTAAAGTTAACACCATGATGGCTGCAGCCAAACTCATTCAAACACAGTATACAGCGGCCATCATAATTGCTCTTCAGGAGCCTCATGTATAAAAGGTGCGTACACACAGAAATGTTGCCTAAGAACATTTCCACGTTCAAATCGTGATGTATAAAACCTACACTTGGCGTAAAGCCATGCACATTTCCACGGTACCTCATACCGTGTTTTACGCAAGTTCTCCGCTGGGTTTTGCAGACTGGCAGCACCCAGCGTCAAAGCAGTGCTACTGTTCCTGTGTGGTTACCCTTTCTTTTACTGACGCAGCTTTATAAATACACTGAAATTAACCGCATATTGTTTATTAGTGTAATGCATCTGATTGTAATTAACCTGTAACAATATAATGGTCCAGGGAATAGCCATAGTATTCCAAATACCAGAACTGCTTTAGCATTGTTACTCTCACTGCACCTTCTTCTTTCAGCTGCCCCCATTAGGGGTTGCCACAGCGGATCATCTTTTTCCATATTACTCTCAATGCACCACTCGGAGTATTTTTATCATTGTATCTGAGTGGGGAATCACAGCAGCAGCTGATCGGAAAGAGAATTATCGGTATACAGCATCAAGCACACGCTGCCTCAGCCACGGCAAAACGTTTCAAAGCCTTTCCTGTACGGACCTCGCGGTTCAGAAACAGTTTCATCCCAAGAACTATAAACGCACTCAATCAATTGCTCCTTGTAGAACTGTTTGCACTTATAAGCACAATTACCCCACTGTAAACTTACACTACAGTTATAATATTACACAACCTGCGGCACATTATAAAGCGTGTATTTACATATGATGACGATATCATTTTTAAGATGAAATGCAGCAAAATGTTGATTATACAGATAAAGCTTAAACTTTATTTAAATAATCTGTATTGTTAATAATTAAACATGCGAGGACATGGTGTCGCAGTGCTAGCAAGTTCACGTATTGTTCCTGCCTCACGCTGTATATTTACGGAGGCTGGTGCGACACTGGAAGGACAGAAGGGCAGAATAATTAAACACGTACCATGAAGATATTTTAATGTTCCTAAAGTTTTGAAGAATCGTCGTTGTAAGCTTTCAGATGGCTTAACGTCTATTACAAAGCTGATTGTGTGGCAATTGGGTATTTTGGGAAAGAAAAGTAAGGACAGGAATTGGAAGGTTAGTACATTTGAAAGAGACAGTACTGTTACAATAAATTATTTCATTGAAGGTCGCGCATGGCACAGCAGGATCTTGTGTGAGACATGAACAATCACGGCGCCATCGTGCTCCCATGTTTAATAACATGCTTTCATTCCAATCATCATGAAAATGATATCACGTATACATCTCAGTATTTTAATTATTCAGAGAGCTGTAATATCACGAATGTAATGGATTCTGTGTCCTGTCGGAGAAAGAGAAAGAACGGAAGCACGTAGTGATTCACACACATAGAGCACATAGAAGATGAAATACAAAACAAAGCATTTAACATGCTACTTTAGTTATGATGGGATTTGAGAAACTAGTAAATTAAATGAGTTTATGATGAAGTTTATGATGCTCTACTTTAATGATAAAATAAACTACGTGATTAAAGTGGAAATTGAGATTAAAGTTGACATTTCATGCTTTTTTCCCCCCACTGTGTGCCTATTTTTTTTTCCCTGTACCCTAATAAGCTTTCATATGACACTCAGACAGTGGGCTACAACTCGCTTTTTCACGGCGACTTTAATATGACTTTTTTATTTTGGCACTGTGCGACTTTGTGAACTTGAGCTTTCGGGTTTCTCCAACACACTGTCACTCGATCAACTTCCTTTTGTTGATTATACCACTGTTTAAGCCAACAAATAGTATGTTTTTCCTTTGCCTGCGCTGAAATTCATATATTTTACCATGTGCTTTTCACATTGTCTTTTCAAAGAACGCTGAGCTTAAGGGCTATTTATATTTATTTGCATATTCAAAGAGGCGTAATTCTGGGAGGAATTGGGGCGGGACAGCAAGCGCGTGCACGAGCGTTACTTTTCACGCTGACCGGGATTTATGTAGTAGAAGAACGTGGAAGTTGGAGTACACAGATTCCTGCATCTGGATTTTTCTGTGCGTAAGCACATTTTGGCTTTTGTGCTTATGTCATGTTATAATGCGAATTCTACGCACGGCTTTATGCATGAGGCCCCAGGACTGTGAAGTTGATAAAGAGTTCTGACAAAATATGGAATGTTAGTTAACTAATCCAATATAACTAAGGAGGCAGCAGTGTGAAATGGGACTAAAAGAGCAGCTCCTCAATCAGGATATGACCACACAATGGAAATCTACACTGTCAATGATTACACGACTGTTAAAAAAATAAGAATGCTGTGCGAGCAACCATCACCCAGCAAAGAACAAGTTGAAAAACTTTCAAGACCCTTGCATGTAAGAATTGCAAATTTTTGTAACCTGTCATATTAATGCTGTCAGTTTCCAAATAAATCTAGTAAGAATTTTTATCAATTTACATTTCAGGAACTTGGTTCTATTTTATAAAATGAATGCCACTGCATTTCAGTTGGATAATTTATATATATATATATATATATATATAAATATATATTTTTTAACTTTTATTAGTACAGTACATACTAGTGTTCAAAACTTTGGAATCACAGAAATTTGTTTTTAAAAGAGTTTCATTAATTTTTATCTACCACTGAAATGATTTAAAAATGCAACCAAGACATTACTAAGGATGCTGGCTGTTACCTCTTGAGATGACGGATTTATAATTTTTTATGCACATATAACTGCAAAGACCCATTTTTCAACCCTCACTACTTTAGTGGTAGTGCTCTATATACAGTATGTACGTTGAACAAACAAAAGGATGCTTTAGGAGCACCTGATGCCTTCTGTTAAGTATGACAGAGGAAATATTATGATGTTAAGCTGCTTTGATGATGGCAAGATGAGAGACTTAGAGTGCAAAAAATAATGAACCAGAAAAGTTACCACTCCATTTTAAAATGTCATGCCACCTCTTGTGAATAGAACGTTATAACATTGTCAATGTATTGAATGTAATTTCTGATCAATTTAATACCACCTTGGTGTGACGATGTGGGTTCTGGCTCCACACTCCCATTGCCATTCGGGAGCCCTTCAACCCAAACACCGTCGGTAATGTTACCGTTGAGCTAGTCAGTGAAGGCAACAAACTCAGCAAGGGGATGGTTGAAAGTGAAACAGTGCTTTTATTAAAACAATCAAAAACAAAGTGTCCATAAACAAATAAAGTGCAGTGCTCCAAGTTCTTCAATAAATAAATAAATAATCCATAAAACGTGGAGGTTAAAATCAAATAGAAAAACAATCCTTTAAAACGAGAGGTAAAATGTTTCTTTGGGAGCAGTCTTTAAAACAAACAAACAAGCCCGGTGCATCATTTAACTTGTGACTCCCCTGCTTTTCCCTGTCCAGGCTTCGCAACAGGGGAGCCACTCTCATGCTGCAGCTGCCCTCTTCCCTTCACTCTCACACGAGACTGGAGACCTCCCGATCCCTGGCTTCGGTCTGGCACTCAACCCAGCCTCGGAGACTTGGATGCCCACAATGGCCAGGTCGCCCACGTTGGGGATTCCAGCACCAAGTCTCCCGACTTCCGCTGCCTTTCCGCGGCCAGTCGCCTTCCCTTGGTCACTCCCGCTACCTGACCGCTCAGCGGGAGCGACATCCAACTCAAACGCCTGGGTGTAGGCCCAACACCCCAGGCCCTCGCAGCTGCCCGTGAGCGCTCGCTCGCGGCTCTCTCTCTCACCGACCTGCTTCCTCTCCTGCTCCCGGTAACCTCCGTCCTCTTTCCTTTCGTTCTTTTCTGATCCTTTTCCAACCAACTCACACTTCTTTCTTTATAACGCGAGGGGCCATCACAGCTGTAGCATTAGCCACGGGAGCAATCACGGCTGTGGGCAGTTCCTCACCTGTGCACTCGGTGAGAAACGCCCACAACCCCGAGCGTCCCGCGGCTCGCTACAACAACGCCCCCCTCACGAAGCCGCCTCGGGTGCGGTGATTTATTTCAAATGGCCTTTGCCCAGTGAGCTGTGGACCCACTATACCACACTTGGTATTAATTCATTTTAAAACTAAGACATTTATTGGAAGTCAGACATTTCTTGGCAGTCCCAGACTTAAATCTTAGTGTATATGTGCATATTGTACGAGTTATATGCTTCAATACAGATATGTGACAGATTTGCTTGGGGGAGAAAAGTATGTGACCTGCTCAATGATTTTGCCTGCCCTGCGTCATTTTCTGCATGTGATTAAGGTGTCAGGTGATAATTCAGACTATGTGATAAGATTTAAAGAAATTATTGATTACTGACTTGTCAAAAATAAAAAAAGACACCCTGAACTTGTCCTGGTTGAAAATAGTAACAGCACATGACCCACAATTCAAGGACCTGGAATGTCTCCCATAATTAAAGAGGTAGAAGGTTTGAGTGGACTTAAGGGAAAGACTGTAAAATAAAACTCCCTAAACAGCAGATGTCACATCACCTAAAAGGAAAAGTCCCTCTTGGTCTGCGCAACTGATTCAGATGATGACACAGATGAAACTGCTAACACATCTAGATAGCTGCAAGTTAGATTTCTGATGGAGGACTGTCTATTGCAGTGGTGTAGAAAGTGTCCAAGTACTTTTGAGGATTTAGTACATCTCACCCAAAAATACTTGGCACCTCCTGCCTCGACTGTCCCACATGAGAGACTTTTCTTACTATCCAATCATACTGTTGAGGAAAAAAAAGGGCCTACACTCTCTGCTGAAAGTATGGACGGCCTTGTTTTTCTAAGTAACTGGTTCAGTAACAAGAAATTACTTAGGATTATATTTTTTGGCAACTTCTTATTTGTTAAAGAGTAATTATTATAGCTGAATAAATAGTTGATTTATTTCAGCTGATTTGTTTTTAAAGGGACTGAACTGTTTATATAAACTATTTTAAGTTTTGGAAATTCTTAAATGAAAATAATTGGGCAGTTTTGCAACAGACCAACAGAAGAGCAAAAGGTTCTTACTCAAATTAATTAATGTTATTAATTCAAGATTTATTTAAATTGCAATGGTGTTTTACTGGTACTAATACATTAAAATGAGGACTTTTCCAGTTATTAACTGCACTTTTTGTTTGTAATAAAGTACTATACTAAATATATAGTAAAATACACTATATAATATACTGTAGAAAAAAGAAAAAAACTTTTTTCAATGGTAATAGAACATAACTATTTGTGATTAGTCACACATTAATCACCAATGTCTGTGATTAATTGCACAATTAATTGGCAATGTGTGTGATTAGCTGCAATTTAAAAAAATTGATAGTTTCCCAGGCCTAATAATTATTTATTTACATATTAAGGTAGCATTTTTTTAAGCAAGATAATTCACTCTGCCACTGCAAAAAATTATTCTGGAATGAGTTGAACAACACGACAAAGAGTTCAAGGTGATGAACTGGCCTCCAAATTCTCCAGATCTGTATGCATGTACTGTATGTAAACATATATACATGTACATTATTCAACAAAAGTGACCTAAACTTAACATATGGATGTTAATATTTAACAAGAAAAAAATTGATAATTATTTTTATTCGCTCAAAAAATAGTGGTAGCTTTGAAAAAACACAAGGCTAAAAAAGTAGTATAATCAATATGCAATATTATTACCATTTGTGGTGCACATAGTAAAATTAAGTTCACATTTGGCAAAATGCACACCCCACCACGGTCTGGCCGTTTCATAGATTAGACCCTGCCCCTCTTGGGCTAATAGGATTTCTCAGAAAACAGTCCAGATTAAAACAAACAGAAGAAGAAAATTGTCTCTTGTAAATTTAACTTGTCTGAAACGAAATCCAGGATGAGACAAAAAAAAAAAAAAAAAACTCTATAAAGATATAAATAAGATCTATTTCAGTGATAGAAAGAAAATGTTATCCCAGTCTGGTTAAAAAGTGTGCATCCTTTTTTCTCCGTCTCCCCAGCTCATCCTACAGGTCACTCTCTACAGCTCTTAACCTAAGAACTATCATTCTGTGTCCACTGGGATGCTTGTAGCTGGACCTCCATCTTCCAATGTAGTCTTCTCGGAGTCTACATGATCCCTAGGAGTCCTAGCATTCTAGGCTGTTCAGCAGGGGACGATCCAGCTCTGAAGCTCTGTAACTTTTGCTCCCTTGCCTCTTCACCACTACACTGGCTCACATTTCCAATTGTGCCTTTTTCAGGCCTTTGGTTTCTCTTTCTCCCCCTCCGTCCTACACTCAGGTTCCTTTTATGCTTCATTGGGTAGAAGTACCCAATTATGCACCATAGAGCAATAATGAGGAAATCGTCTGAACTATAAGCGTTTGGAAGTGAACGCAGGTTCTGCCAATTCCCCCATCAACACCAAAGTTCTGCTAAGCGCACAGTTTTTACTACAAATGTGTACACTGCCAGATACCAGAAACTGGTAAATTGCATGTATAGTACAAAAAAAAAAAAAATTACGTATGAAGCAAAAAACAACCTATTAAATTTAAGTTTCATTTTCACTTTTAGATTTGTAAAGAATAAAGAGAACTATGTACATGGCAGTAATTAATAATTTGAAGGACAAAGTACAAGTGATTTGCTTTAAATAGATTACTGTTTTTGCACCTCTAAGTCAAAGATGATGAGTAAGGCTCTTACCTCACTTGGTCCTATTTCAGTTTTGTATCAGCAATAAGCTGTAAAGAAAGATAAAAGAAACTTTAGTGACTTTACAATATCAATCATTTTAAAACACATTTACTACACATATTTTGTCAAAAATACAGTTTACTACAGTTTAAAAAAAAAAAAAAAAAAGGAAGCAGAAGGCAGAACACAATCCTACTGCTGAAAGGGTGAGCAGCCATAAACATCTTGAGAGTGACAACAGCACATTTCAGTTATTATTATGAAGGATCACCAACATGTTCACATCTTCAGATGTCTGAAAAAAGCATGGATTTTTCCATCTTTTATCTTTTTCTTCTACAGGTACACAATTGAATCCATCCTCACTGGCTGCAAAACATGCTGATGCAGCACCTGCTTGAAGCCAATCCAAAGGATAGGAAAGGACAGCACAGAATATTGCTGACAAACAGCTGCCTCCAGCATAGTCACTTTAACTGAATAGACACCCGTAAAAACAAAAGATAGATAGATAGATAGATAGATAGATAGATAGATAGATAGATAGATAGATAGATGGATGTTAGGGCCTTTTTGTAACTACTAAATGGCCCATTTGTAACCTACAGGGAACATTTGTACCTTTAGTAGGGACATTTTGTAACTTTAAGGTACATTTGTACCACAGCACAGGGAACATTTGTAACTTGTAAGGCCTTTTTGTAACACAAGTCAGGCTCTTAAGTAACAATCCAAAAAAGGGTAACTTTGTAACACAATTGGCACTTTTGTAACACAAAAAGGCGACTTTTTAAAAAATATTTTTCGATTTATATTTGTTTTAAACATTAATCTTAACCTTAGGTTCCTGGTTTTAGCACATTGTTTGTTGAAAGGCTATAGCACCATAATACTTCATGCTGGATACACTACACTTTTAATACACAGATAGATGTGATTTTTTTTTTTTTTTAACTATACAGACATATTTAACTTTTATATTGAGTCATTAATGTCACTCCTGCACCCTCTCCTTCTTTCCTATTCTCTTCACTGCCAAGATAAGATGAGGTGGACTGTTAGGCTGAGCTCTAATCCTGATGGATTGTTGTTCAGGTCTTGATGTCTGATACATGAGCTAAGATGTGAGGCTTCAAGTTTTAAAAGTCAGTGTGTTTTGCTGGTAAATTCCATGTTGTATTTGTGTATTTTTGTGATCGAGAGCACACCTGCAAACATCCTGAAGTCTCACAAAGACAGGGCTGATTAGGCTGACTTGGAGTATTTCTGCTTTTTAAAAATGTTGTTGCTTAAGTAATTTCAATTTGCACTAAAGGAAAATTTTGTTTCCCCTCTGAGGCTTGCAGGAAGATGAAATTTCAAGAAAGAGAAATTTGTCAGGAGGATTAGGACACTACAGAAAATAATAATGATTAACAATCATGTAGTTTTATATAAAACTAGCAAAATACCCGCGCTTCGCAGCGGCGAAGTACTGCCTTAAAATTTTTATTAAGAAGAAAATTTAACCTTTTTAAACTGAGGGAAAATATGCCAATAATTATTTGTTAAGGATCTCTTTGTATATCATGTTGGCAGTTCGGCCCTCTGGTTGTAACATGACCAAGCTGTGCGCTGAGCTTACTCTTGAGCATGTAACTTACAGTTGGCCATGTGAACAGTAATCTTGTCTCAAATCTCACAGCTTGGATTGCTGCTGTCATAATCGGTTTGAGTTTCATGGTTTGTTTCAATTACGATAGTATTTGCAGGATTTGTTGTGTTGAAGTGACATTCGGCATCTGTCAAGCATTGTAAGCACACAACCGGTTTCATCGATAAAATCACATCCAGCTTTTGAGAGTTTAAACACTCATAAACATCAAAGTGTCCACTACTGAAATCGTCACCTGTGAATCTAAGATGTTTAAGAGGCATTGGCTGTTGTCGAAAGGTGTAAAATATTTGGCCATTTCGGTACACTTGAAAGCGACAACCGAACAATTCAGCGGCAGCCATCAACTCACATGCAGAACCATAGGTGAAGGGCTTAAGCATTTCACTCTTATAGTGCTCCTGTGTAGTATAATTATCTCCTGTACCGTCATCAGTCCACACCTTGAACCTGTCCCAGTCATTCAATACATAAGACACAATGTTCCTCCGGATATCAAGAGTGAGCCTAATATGGCCGTGCAATATGTAACAAAGAGAATGGAAAAGGTAGGTGCCATCTCCGGGCATGGAAACCACTCAGTAAGTGACAGTTCTTTGATCGATAGTGATCACCTCGATAGACATGGTAATGGGGGTTGGAATGATAAAGGAAATGGGTACCTGAGCAATGTAAAGTAAGTCTAAAATACCTATACAATAACTATAATTGTAATAAACAAACAATAAAACAGCGGAGAAGCCGTGGATTAAACAAAAAGGCTGTAGTTATCAGTAGGGAGATGTGAATCCCGTGGCGAAGCAAGGAAGGGAATGTAGAGACCAGAGCGACGGACGGCCTTATATAGACAGGCAGCCAACAACGTGGGAGGCATTGGGATGGGGGACCCAACGCCACCTCACACAGTGACTGAGCTGGAGGCTATGGACGTATATATGTACGTAAGTAGGATTCAGTTAGCGTTGGGAACCCATGTACCAAATTTCTTGAAGATGGGCCCATAAGTAACAAAGACTGTTGGAAAGTTCAATATGGCGGCCAACAGTGGTGTCATACCAACGAAATAAGTACATACATCGGTTTCCGTTAAAAGTTTAATATGGCGGCCGACAGTGGCATCATACCACCGAAATAAGTACCAAATTTCAGCCTTCTACCTACACGGGAAGTTGGAGAATTAGTGACGTTGGAAAGTTCAATATGGCGGCTGACAGTGGCGTCATACCACCAAAATAAGTATGTACATTGGTTTCGGTTAGCGCAGGGAAGCCACCTACCAAATTTCGTGAAGATGGGGACATGAATAAGAAAGTTCAATATGGCGGACGTCGTTGACAGTTATGACCGTTACACGTAGAATTTCGAAATGAAACCTGTTTAACTTTTGTAAGTAAGCTGTAAGGAATGGGCCTGCCAAATTTCAGCCTTCTACCTACACGGGAAGTTGGAGAATTTGTGACGTTTGGAAAATTCAATATGGCGGCCGACAGTGGCGTCATACCACCGAAATAAGTACGTACATCGGTTTTGGTTAGCGCAGGGAAGCCACCTATCCAATTTTGTGAAGACGGGGTTATTCTTCTACCTACACGGGAAGTTGGAAAACTGGTGACGTTGGAAAGTTCAATATGGAGGCCGACAGTGGCGTCATACCATCGAAATAAGTAAGTACATCGGTTTCGGTTAGCGCAGGGAAGCCGCCTACCAAATTTCGTGAAGATGGGGCCATAAATAAGAAAGTTCAACATGGCTGACGTTGGCGACCGTTATGACCGTTACGTGTAGAATTTCGAAATGAAACCTGCTTAACTTTTGTAAGTGAGCTGTAAGGAATAAGCCTGCCAAATTTCAGCCTTCTACCTACACGGGAAGTTGGAGAATTAGTGATGAGTCAGTGAGTCAGTGAGTGAGTGAGTGAGGGCTTTGCCTTTTATTAGTATAGAAAAAGAAATCAAAGGCCTAGTAAATTAATGTGAGTTTTATAAAAAGTAAAAGAATTAATATAAGGAATCCTAGCAATAACGATTGATTGCTAACAAAGTATGAAGGTTTTCTTATTAACGTACAGTGACATGTCAGTGGCCTAACACAATTCTGATTTGTGTCTCGAGTTGTTTCTACTCCTCTCTAAGGCCCACCACATGACCACTGAGACTGCTTTATGTATGGAACACTCCACTGGGACTAAGACTAAATAGTTTTAAATGCAAAAAA
>JANRMT010062856.1:35569070-35581640 GCA_026402145.1 Polypterus bichir lapradei
ATATATATATATATATATATATATATATATATATATATATATATATGACAGCAACACTCATCACTCACAACAGTGACAAAACAATTACATTGACAATCATGTTACGTTATTTTCAAAATGTTTCCTTTTCTTTTTCATTGCTTCTTTAACACACTACTTCTCCGCTGCGAAGCGCGGGTATTTTGCTAGTTGAAAATATTTTTTGTCTGGTTAAAGTTTGAAATACTGTGTAAAGTTTGCAATACACCTTTTTGCCACAGAGTACTGATGCTTTGTAGGCACTGTATTATTGTCTTTATTAACATATTTTAAAATTGAGAAATATAATATTGTGACAATAATGGTTAAATATCCTGATATTTATAATTACTGCAGCTGTGTCACAAACATTACAATTTGTATTAATGCCTGTCTTATTGTGTGTGCTGCTTGACACTTCACATTCTACATACACTTCAATGTATACATGCATTCATATCTTATGATTACATGAAGACAGACATTTTTTAGGGGATTAAAGAGTGAATAAATGAACCAGAGCACACATATGCAATCTGAGAGATAGATACATTAGTGAAATTAAGCAGAAATGTATTTATCTGTTTAAGTATGCATATAATATTTACTATTTAATGGGGATTACTATTGTTACACAACCAATCTAGTCACTAGGAGGGTAAACCAGTGCAACTTGATGCTGGTCCCAAGCTAGGATAAATAGAGATGGTTGGCATCAGGAAGGGCATCAGACTGTAAAACCTAGCGAAAACTTTAATGGTGGAATCAATCCAATGAGCTTTGTAAAATGTTAGGGATGACCCATAAGCAATGTGTACAAGCCTTGCCTGATCACTGTGCAAAATGGGCAAGGGCTACAGGGCCAAAGGGAAGGACCGGTTAAAGAAGTTAGTCCAGAAGAAGCAACAGAAGAAAACAGGGGATTGGAAATAAAAGGGTAAGTTAAGATTGAGGGCACTGAATGATTGCACAATCACTGGAAAAGGAAAAGACTTGGCAGATTTTTTTTAGAAAGGAGGAAAAAGGGAGTGTTGTGTGTGCAGAAAACTAGATATGCACACCGAAGCAAAGGAGAAATAGAGCAGGTATAATAGTATCCAGAGAACTAAAAGATAGTAAGAGAAAAAGAGTAAAATACTGTATTATTTAATGTAGAAATGCTGACAGATAAAATTAATGAGAAGTGCATTGCTAAAAAACACTTTGATTCATTTGCAGTTTCAAAGTTTACTAACATTTTAAACAACCAGTCTGTTTGTAGAGCTTACTACAGTAGTAATAATAATGTAAACTAGCAAATCGTGCAAGAATAAAATCATTAATGAAACGATGATGAGGGAGAGAATATGATGTGTAAGGAATGAGATTATTTTAATAAGAAATTACTTGTGAAAGGACTCAATATTAGAATAGTTACATGATTAGTATGGGATGTTATTATAGTCACAACAGCATATTTACAATACAAAGTGTAACATGAACAGGTTAACAGAACATACTGGATAAGAAGGGAAGTGCAGGGCACATGTAAGTCAGTATGTGTGAAATGTGGCCGTCAGGTAATGTAGTATACCCACGTCTATAATTGTCAGAAAATGTAATTTGCTACATAACATTGTCAGCGAAAAAATTCCCGTGTGTAACCTGCAAGTACCTGAACGTTTAACCCGGGTCTCGATGTAACTCAGGAAAATGTAGTGTACAACAGGCAATAGGTAAAAACAGGGTGTGGCAAATAAACTCGGACATTAAACGTTTGTTGTGACTTGGTGATAGCCATACAATATGCTAAACAAACAGGAAATTGCCTATGTCGTAATATAAAGAGAATATCTTGTTTTGAGTTGTCAGTGTTATGGAATCCCTGTAGTTTTTCCGTCGTAACGTTTCTGGTCTGGTAGTTTGGCACTGCTCTTCAGAAAGGTGGTGTGTGTAATTCATTTTTCGTTCACTGTCTAGGTGTAAGACTTGCTGCTGCTGAACTCTGGATAATGTTGCTCTGTGGTTTTTCATATGTTGGTCTTTGTTGTTCTAAGGCACCTTACCTATGAAGGTTGGTCTGGCGTGATGTAGATGTTTCTGCTTCTGTGCGTTGGTGTATGAAGGCCAGCAAGACCATTTCTGTTGGTCATAGACAGGCTGTATGTGACTTTTTATTTTATCGGGGGGCTTACATTGAAGTGAAGGAAAAAGGAAATGTAAAATGGCAGTGTCATAATACAGTTTCGGTTAGTAACAAAGCATACACCGAATAAACAGTCAAATACCACAGTCAATAATTGGTCACACTGAAGAATTGAAGACAAGACTTGAAGATCAGCTGAGGACCAAAACTGTCAGGAACACAGATTCCTCGCTATTGTTGTGGAGGGATATAGTAGCTGTGGCGACCATTGTTTATATTGTGCACAGATGGACATAGGAAAAATAATATAAGTATAGTAAGGTGGAAAAATGTAAGGCTAAAATGACATCTGCCGCTGAAATAGACAGTTAAAAAAAAAATTCTCAAGCACTGTTAATCCATGGAAGACCAAAAGAGAGAGTGTCCGATTTAAAGAAAACATGATGGATATCTGTGCATAAATGGAGAAAAACTAAATTGATTGTCAAACTATGAAATACTGAAGGCTGCAATAACAGAATACAACAACATAGTCCATCTTGAGAGGAGGTGCTATAAAGTTTTTATTCTCTACTATTGATTTTTTGCTAAACCCAAGTCACTCAATGGAATGCCTCCAAAAAAAAAAAAACTTCCAGTGAAACTTGAGGCTTTTTCTATATTTTTTTTTTATCTCAAAATTAATGACATTAGAAATTAATATTGTACATCCCTCCAATACTGACCCTATTAAATCCCAATATTCCATTTTAAGCAAAATATTTTTTTTCACCAGGATAGATTTACCCAATGTATACAGAATAATTTCTCAACTGAAACCTTCCACCTGCGTCCTCAACTCAATACCAACAAGTTTTATCAAAGAAGTATCCTACATGCTAATTGACAGTGTGCTTGACATAGTAAATTTATAATTAGATATTGGGGTCATCCCAATAAGGCTGCTGTTAAATCCTTTCTCAAGAAAAATTCTCTCGACTCCTCTGTTTTTGACCATTTTAGACCTATTTCTAACCTGTCTTTCTAAAGTAAAATCCTAGAAAAGGCAGTCATTACACAGCTAAATGATCAATTGAATAAACATTCTACTCTTGACAAGTTACAGTACAAATCACAGTACAAAAACTACACTTGTTAAAGTAGTAAAATGACTTGCGGGTTAATGCAGACAAAGGTCATTTATCTGTTCTCATTTTCTCTTGGATCCGTGGGCTGCATTTCATACCATTGATCACAATAATCTCATAAAACGCCTTAGTCAGTGAGTGAGCCTCTCCGACAATGTCTTAAAATTGGTTTGAGTCTTACTTAACAGGTAGAAAATTCTTTGTTATGTGTGGTAATTATACTTTAAAAACACATTATATTCTATATGGTGTTCCACAATGATCTATCCTGGGTCCACTGCTCTTTTAGATCTACATGCTTCCATTAGGTCAGATTATCTCGAGGCATAACGAGCTACCACAACTATGCTGTTGACACACAACTTGTATTTATCAATACTGCCTGATCACCCCGACTCTCTTGGTTCGATGACCCGATGTCTTACTTGTGTTACTGAGTGGGTGAGTAGTAACTTTCTCAAACTAAATAAGGAGAAAAAAGAAACCAGTGTTTGGCAAAAATGGATATATTGAGGGTATTAGAAATAAACTTGATCCATTAGGCTTAAAAGTTTAGGGGTAATTACCGACTCTGACCTAAATTTTAAATCACATATTAATCAGATTTCTAGAACAGCATTTTTTCCACTTAAGAAATATTGCAAAAGTTAGATCCTTTATAACTTTGAAAGATGAAAAATTAGTTCATGCTTTTGTTTTTAGTTGACTAGGTTACTGTAATGCACTTCTCTCAGGACTACCTAAAAAAAGACATCAATCGATTGCAACTAGTGTAGAATGCAGCTGCCAGAATCTTAAGAAAATCTGAGCATCTCTCTAGTTTTTATGTCATTACATTGGTTACCCATGTCATTTAGAATTGACTTTAAAATACTGCTTATTGTTTATTAAGCCTTAAATAATCTCACTCCATCTTCAATTTCAGTATGCCTTTCAACCTTACACTCCAAATCGTAACCTTAGATCTTCAAATGAGTACCTGCTTATAATTCCAAGATCTAAACTTGAAAGAAATGAGGCAGCCTACTGCTCTTATGCACCTAAAATCCAGAATAGCCTACCGATAGAAATTTGCCAGGCTAATACGGTGGAGCACTTTAAAAAACTGCTAAAAACCCATTATTTTAACATGGCTTACTCATAGCTTCATTTCAGTGTAATCCTGATATTTTGTATATGCATTAATTATCATCCATACTAACACTTACTTTCTCTTTTGTTCTTTTTCCAGTTTTATGAGGTGGCGATCTGCAGCACCACCACCTGATCAAAGCACCATACTGTCCCTACATTGATGGATTAAAAGGCCAGATGTTCACATGACGATCATCTAATTCTTCCATGTGAAGCCTGAAAAATATGTGGACTGTTTAAGATCATTTATGTTAGGTAGAAGGCCCCGTGGGGGTAGGGCGGTCTCGTGGCCCTGGAACCCCTGCAGAGATTTTTTTTTTCCTCTAGTCCCTTGGGAGTGTTTTTTTTCCCTCTGTCCACCTGGCCATCAGACCTTACTTTACTCTGTTATTCAGTATTGCCTAATCTTATTTTTATACAGGGTGGTCCAGATCTAATTATGCAGATCTAGATCGTCTGGATGACTTTGATTTATGCGGGGACGATTCCAGTTCGGCGTGAAAACGATTCTTCATGTCGTCAGTTTGCACACTTATCGATGGTCCGGGATTTTTTGGGTGATTTTCTATGTAATAAACTTAAGTTATAGCGTAATGAAAATTGCATAATTAGATCTGGACCACCCTATATTTCTATTTTTTAATGAAGTTTTCTTTCTTCATTTTGTAAAGCACTTTAAGCTACATCAATTGTATGAAAATGTGCTATATAAATAAATGCTGCTGTTGTACTCTTGTCAGTATGAATAGGATGAGTGCAACGTTGATGAGTGTCAATCTGTTTTGGTAAGACCGTAGGTAATGTCATTTATGCATATGCTCCTCAAGTGGGCAGTGAGAAAGAGGAGAAGGGCATTTTCTGGGCACATATGGATGAAGAGATTAAAGTAGTACAAGAAAGTGACTGTTGGTGGTGATCTAAATGGGCATGTGGGCAAGAGTAGAGTGAGTAGATATGTTGTGGGATCTAATTCAGAAGACCTATGAACAGTAGAGAATACCAGAGGAGTAGAGAAACAGTTTGATAGTACCCATTTATATTATAAGGAGAAGGGCGATATTCAGGATTGTGGAAACTACAGCAAGATAGAGCTGATATCACACACAATGAAAATTTAGGAAAGCATTGTAAAGTAAAGGCTTAGGGATGAGACCACCATAGGGGAGAAGCGGTTTGGTTATATGCCAAGAGACTGATGCAGTCTTTACACTGAGACAGCAGATCGAGAAACATGAAGAAAAACAGAAAAGACTGCCTAAGGTGTTTATTGGAGAGTGCCACATAAAGAGGTCCCGAGAGAGAAAGAAGTACAAGAGGAGTATGTAAAGATTGTCCTGGATATATATGAGGGAGTAAGGACTCAAGTTAAAGGCAGTGCTGGGGTAACAAAGATCCTATTCTAACTGGGATCTTGTCTAAATCCTTAACTCTCTGATCTGGTTACTGAGGTATTGAGTCATAGTATAAATAACCATTCATTCCCCATAATGCATACTTTTTGCTGATGAAACTGTGCTGTATAGAACCAGAAAGGAGGATGTGAGGAACTTTGAAGAATGGAGATGAACTTTTGAAAATAGAAAGTTGAACATAAATGGGAAGAAGAAAGAATATATGATGGGTAAGGATGAAAAGTTATTCAAAAATTAATCTGCAGGGAAAGGTATTGAAAAGAGTGAATAAATTTAAATATTTAGATCAGTGGTAGCCTGAGATGGAAAACTAGATGCCATTGAATATGGCCCTAGACTGTCACTTTACCAGCCCTTAAAACAGTAACTGCAATGTGTGTGGTCCAGCCCGCTGAACATTAAAATTACCAAACATAGGCCTACGTAAACCAAAGCAATTGCAATTTGGGCACCTGGAGTCATCACAGAAACATTAAAAAAAAAAAACACCTATATAAATATCCTGTGATCGTTTCCCCCCAACTTATTAAGTGAATTCCAAATTAGCTGTGTTAACCAAGGTCAAAGAAAATCAATTCTGAGTGCAGGATATTCAATTAATGGTGGACCAATGTCTATTTTTTTGTTCAGTGCAAGGACAAAGCTGTCTTTCTCATAGCTTCTCTATAGGTGTCTTTAAAAAAATAAAACTTGTGTCAGCTCTGTGTACCTCGACAAAGAAAAATACAATTGTCTGACAGGGCAAGTCTGACATGAGGTCAGAAAAAAAATCTCAAAATTAAAAGATGGGTTGACAATTCAGCAGAATGCATTTTTAAAACTAAAACAGAAATACTTTGTCAGTTTAGGGCTATAGCCAAGCTAATATCTACCAGAAGACGACCGTTCACCAACTGAGAGTTTGTGAAAGAATATTTGGTTTCTGTTAATAAGGAGACATGTCCACAGAAGGCAGACTTACTCAGTTGTGGTGAGTCTTTCCACACAAATAATTACACATAGGGTGGAAGAAATGGGTGACAATTTGCGTACGCATTTGCAAATGAAATCTAAAGACATGTTATTTTTTGTTGGCACTTGAAAGTAGTGATGCTTGCAATGCAGCACAGCTTTTCATTCTGGCAACTAATGAGCAATTTGAAATCACAGAAGAGCTTGCTACACTGTACAGCATATAAGGGAGAGGACATCTATGAAAACGTCCGGCAAATTGTTGACAATTTGGGGCTCATATAGTCTACAACTGGTTACAACTGACAGTGCCCAGAGCATGGTAAGTTCTGTGAGTGGAGTGGTTGCACACATCAGAGAGAAGGATGAATGCAGTCACATATGTCTGACTGCAATACACTGTTTGATCCAACAGCAAGCGCTGTGCTCCAAATCAGTTAAGTTGGACTCTGTCACGAAAGTTGTGGTGTCTTGTATTAACTTCATTCAAACAAACATTCTGAACCATAGACAAACTCAGGATTTTTTTTGCCAAGAGATGAATACTGTATACGGTGATGTTCTGTACCACAAGGTGGTGTGTTGGATAAACCCGGGGCTAGTTTGGAAATGTTTTTACGACTTGCTCCCAGAAATTAACACATTTCTGCAAAAACAAAGTAGTTCCAGAGCTTAGTGATCAAGAATGGAATTGGCACCTTGCTTTTTTAACAGATATAATATGAGCTATTAAATGGTCTCAACATGTAGCTTCAAGGGAAATTGAACCTAATTAGTGACATGCATTCACATGTTAAGTAAAACTGAGCCTCCTTTTTAAAGCACATAAGAGAGGAAAACTTCAGCTAACTTCACAATAATCAGACAAGATCAGCTGAAAAACAACCAGTTGCATTCCCAGTTGACAAATGTGCAGAAGCCTTGGAAATGTTGCAAAATGATATCCACAATGACAGCTTCATGTACATGCATGAGAGATTTGATTGTTCCGGAACCATTTTGCCACAGGCATTGAGATTGTTGATCCTGTTTACTAGCTCAAACTGGCAGAACTGCAAAAATGACACATTTAAGGCATGCAACCTAATTCATTTTTATGCTCCCTTCCATTCTGAGAAATACCCTGATCTTCAAAAACATGCACTGAAAAGGACAACCATTTTTAGAAGCACCTACATTTGTGAGCAGACCTTTCCCAGATTAAAATACATCAAATCTCCTACCAGATCAACACTCAGTGATACACACTTCCATCACCTATTATAATTGGTAGTGACAAACATGGAACCTGATAGATTTCCTTGTCAGACAAAAAACAGATACATAGTCCAGACTAATTTAGTTAAGCCCTACGATTAAGCATTGTTAAAGGCATAGACTGTATCAAATTTCATCATAATTCAAATAACTTCTTTAATTTCATGAAAACCCCATCTGTCAAATATACCTAGACTTATGGCATTACACCCATATATTTTGTATTTCAGCCACAATTCAGCCCTCTCATACTGTGAAGGACAGTAAGCTGGCCTCTTTAAAAAGTTTGAGGACCCTGTGACAACCCATAGACAGCAGCGTGGATGCAACAATTGGAAGAAGATATCAGGAGTATTGTGTGATCAAAGAAGTAAGGCAAAGGTTAAAAGGTAAGGTTTATAAAACAGTGCTAAGACCAGCAATATTATATGGCGCCAAGACATGGGCGGTAAAAGGAGTACAGGAGAAGATGTTTGATGTGGAGGAAATGAGAATGTCGAGATGTAGGGAGTTGCAAAAGAGACAATTATAGGTTCAACAAAATTGGGGAAGATGTCTAATAAAGTACAAGAAAGTAGGTTGAATTACCATGGACATGTGATGATGAGAGACAATGAGTATGTGGCCAAGAGTGATGGGAATGAAGTTACAAGGGAAGAGAATATGAGGGAGGACAAAGTGGAGGTGGATGGATAAAGTAAAAGAACATCAGAAGGAAAAGGACTTGACTGGCAAGGAGATTCAGGACCAAACTGTTTGGAGAAGGTTGATCAAGTACTTCGAGCCCATACAGAAGTGTGAAAAGATGAAGAGGAAGAACATGATTATTGTTATACAACCAGGAGTGTGCGGTTTATGGCTTTTAATTCACTGGAAGCATTTTTCTTTTAATTCATTGCGGCTGTGGGATGACTTTTCTCCAAAATTCTAATTTTTTACAAAATGTCAACTTAATTGCTTAAATTGTAAAAACATACCATATGACTATATGAAGAGTGTGATACATTTAAAGCAAGCAATTACATGGCAAGCTAAGTTAGGCTGTTTGCAAAATATGTTGCACTACTGATGTTATTTTTCAGCAGCAGTCTCATTGTCTTCTGACAGCTCAATAGCCTCACCTGACAGTGCAGAATTCAAGTCATCAACAATACACAAAATATTTTCTGCAGAGAATTCTTTGGACGAGAGTGACTGCCAGTACTTGGTGCTGTGTTGTAAGGAAAAATAAATAGCCATTCAAGTCATCTAAACTCAGCTTCATCTTATGGTCTTAGCTGCCATCTAGTGGATGAAACAAATTGATACATTCTAGGTGAACTCTGTCAACATATAGCCTCATCTTTTATTCATTTTACCCTTTGTTGCCTTTTTTATATTAACTTTGAAAGTGTGAAATGATTCACCAGCTTGATTTATTATGCAATTACTAAAACAGCCCGTGTTTATTAGACTTGATAAGTTTACTGCAGGGCTATTCAATTACAATTTAAGCTGGGCTAAATTTGAAACCAAGATATTTAGCTGGGCCAAATATTTTCATAGAACACAGTTTTAATCACTCGTATGAAAATGGTTAAATTTGAGATCCACAACAAAGCCCTTCCTGCTGAAATTGTTTCCCTGTCTCCCAGAAAAAAAAAACCTGAATAAATATTTGAGATTAGGGCACCACCTCTTGGTACATTTATTTTAATGATTTTCCTTTAAAATGCCTTTGTACAGAGTTCTTGGGTGTCACATAATGATTTACTACTAATAATCATTACTTTTGTTTCTTTGTTGATGAGTTCCCGTTGAAGAACTTATTGGTAATAGAACACATAGTGCGAACACCAAAATGACTGAAGTAACAACTAACAAAGTGGCATTTTTTTATACCATTTTAACAATGTTTACTATCCACCATCAATCACAGGGCATACCGGTAAAATGACTGTAATACATCTTCAACCTTAAAACTCACGTCTTTATCACATTGCTGAGCAAGACAAAACAGCGGGCTGCAACTGCTTGTACATGTTTACTGATGGACAGGCTGGCATTTTGCACGGAGTATGCATTAAACCAAAAGAGAAACGGAACACATTGACATTCATGGCCGTCCCACATGCATCTCCAAGTCCGGCATCATTTTCGCAGAGACTCCATTGCGACCCAGCACGGGATATAAACTAGCTTTTATGCGGCTCAGGGATATGCAAGGGGGGGTCCATACCAACACATATGTTAATGACACATCCGCTTAACAAAAAAGGCCTTTTGCATGTTACAACATATTTAGTCAATGATTTTATTTGCAACTGGCGAACTAAGTAGAAATGATAATCGCCCAAAGCCTTTTTAACTTGAGACCATTTTAGTCACAGTCTGGAGCCCTGGCAGGACCACGGGCTGGGCCAATCAAAGGTTGCTTCTGAGGCGCCATTTGAATAGGCCTAGTCTACTGGAATGTTGATATCTGAGCATCTCCCAGACTCCCAACTGTCATGAGACACGAACCTCTCACTTCACCAGATTTTAAAGACAACCAAAAAAATTAACAGAGAGGAGAATAGGCTAAGACAGTAGGCTTGAAAACAAGATGAGTGACAAAGTCAAAAGAAACAGCATTTGACTGCATTTTAATAACAAAGATATCAATCATAAGTTATAATATTGGAAAATTTTATGGACAATGAAAATCACTACTTGTCCTGAATAAAAAGTTGTTTGGAAGAAAACATATCTGGATTTTGCTCATAAGCTGAGACAACTTAACTTGACTCACTAAAACACGCGGACATGCTCATCAAGAATCCAATTTTTTTTAATAGATAGTCTTGTTCGATTGTCTTTTTAGAAACCTGTTTAATCACAAACACATTCAGCCAGTGAAGTCACATAACTGGTTTTATAACTTTTCTCATTGCTTATACAGTACCTATAAGGACCACATAACACACAAATTACAGCTCTGTAAAAGTAAACATCTGCTTTGTAGGGATGTGCATCATCTGAAGATTTTATGGATGCACTCTTATCTGCATAACAAGTGTGACTTGCTACTGAGCCAGAGTAACAGGTGTAGGCTCTTTAAAGAGCAAAGGATTTCAATTACATTTTTGCATAAAGAACAGAATTTGAAAACATGTTGTAGAGCCAATAAACACTGCAGGTTTGCGTACATTTATTGACAAATAAATTGTCTTAGCATATAATGGCTACAACTGCACAGGAAAAGTCCATATGCCCTAGAAAGCCAAACCTCTGCTCTTTTTTGAAAGATGACAGACTGGGCCTTTCAAAAATCAGGATTGAATAATTACCTGCATGTCAGTTTGACAAGAAAACAGACACTGAAATTGTTGCAAATGCGTATCTACAAACTTTCACAGTGTTATGTGCTCTATCAAGCAATCGTTGCAGCATATGGAGACATATAACCAAGCTACTTTCCACTGAATAAACAATGGACATTTGAAACAAAGATGATCGTAGTTACAGAATGTAGTGAGAAAATTCAAGGCAACTCAGGCCCCTTTTTCATGTAATGCCTGAAGAAGGGGCCAGAGTTGCCTCGATAGCTTGCATATTGTAATCTTTTTAGTTAGCCAATAAAATATGTCATTTTGCTTGATTTCTCACTATATTCATAAAGGCTAACACAGTACAACATCCTAGTCGTTACAGACTGAAAACGTTGTGCACACTTGAAGTAGGCTGTGCAGCGGCCATTCTAGCAGGGGTGAAAACAGTGGGAAAATGAAAAACATGAAATACAGTATTTTCAACAGGAAAATTGTGAAGTACAACAAACAGTAAGTAATAAAACAACTTTATGCATCCTCTGTAAAAACTTGCCTTATTGTCAAAATATAGGTGCAGGTTCAACCGATACTGATGCATTTGAAGAAACTAAATATTATAAATTAGAACAATCTAGATGAAAACAGGACATTCAACTTAACAATGCCCACCAGTCCTACCCACACAATTATTTCTAAATAGCATCAATTCTAGCTTTGGCAGTCCTCAAAGTCCTATTGTCTACCACACTATTTGATAACTTGTTCAAAGTATCTGTGGTAATCTGTTTGAAGAATAACATCCTAATGTTTGTGAGACACTTACCCTTAAGAAGTTTCCAACTATGTCCCTGTGTTCTTTAAATTATATCAATGTCAGATATCATTGGTTGAACCTTACTCATAACATCATTTACTCCTATTGTGTGCTCTCTCTCGCTCTGTGCTCATGGACTACTTGCTGTTTGTGTAGTGGCTATTCAAGTCTATGCCACTCGAAGTTCTGACATTATATACGGTGGAACCTCGGTTCACGAACGTCTCGGTACATGTACAACTCAGATTACGACCAAAAAGTTTGCCAAACTTTTGCCTCGGTTCACGACCACACACTCAGTATACGAACAAGCCAGTTTCCCTTTCGGTTTGTACATGTTCAGTCTCTCCCTGTGCATTTCCTGTGCAGCGAGCAAGAGAGAGAGAGCAAGGAAGCACGACACACACATACACAGGTAGTGCGAGAGAGACAGACGCACACA
>JANRMT010062856.1:35581650-35597055 GCA_026402145.1 Polypterus bichir lapradei
GCAGCACGCGCACACACACAGGCAGCACGCGCACACACACAGGCAGCGGGAGAGAGAGTGCGACACACACACACACTTCTGTTTCCAGCGATCGGTTCATAGCGTGCATTGTTGCAATGTTATTTTTCTTGGTGGTTTATTAAATTACGGATTTTTTCAAATGTTCATTTTTTTCCATGTGCTTAAAACTCATTAAAAAAGTGCTTTTACCAGCGGTTGGTAGCGCTATAGCGCGAACTATTGCAGTGTTAGTTTTCTCTGTTGTTCAAGGTTTTCTCAGTGTTATTCAATGTTTTTACATTTAGTTTACTATTACGCTGTGCATTCTATGGTTTTATTAACTATATTTGTGCTTAAAAACTTAAAAAAAATATATACAGTAATCCCTCCTCGATCGCAGGGGTTGCGTTCCAGACCCCCCCGCGATAGGTGAAAATCCGCGAAGTAGAAACCATATGTTTGTATGGTTATTTTTATATATTTTAAGCCTTTATAAACTCTCCCACACTGTTTATAAATATTCCCCGCAGAGTTATACAGCATAATCCCTTTGTATTCTCTTAGATATTAGGTAAGATTCATTGAAATTATGTATATAAACACACTGTTTATATACAGTAAAACCTAAATATTTTAAAGATATTGAGTGTCTCCGATATCACATATGTTACAGCCATTACGATAGACAGGTCACCAGCAATAAATACGTACAATGCAAGAAAAATAGTATACAGTAAATGTGTGTACAGTGACACTAAACGTACGTACATGTACTAAGCACTGTAAGAAGAAAATTAATTATGGTTACTCACCAACAATGACACGATGACTTGTCCGATAACAATGAGTTTAATTTTACTGCACAACAAAGGAAAGCGTTACAGCCCTTGTAAAGGAGCCACTTCAGGCAATTGTGTAGCACTGCCGTTGTTCTTCTGGCAGTCTTCAATCCAAATCCATAAAGCAGATTCCATCCAGACTACTGCCTTATTACATCCACTTAAACTCGTTTTGCACCCTGGTTAAAAGGACACTGCGGCCGTAGATCTTATATTCCTTTCCTACTTTTTAAATAAAAAGAATCGTAGCCTTCAACAAATCCAAAACGTTTACCTTTTCGGCAATCGTTAACATCTTCTTCTTGCGCTTGGGCACGGCCCCTGAAGCAGTAGCAGATTGTTTTGGAGCCATAATGAAGGGCTTGACTATGCACAAAGATAAACACTAAAGAGCACAACTCTTTACACAGCGAAACACGTTGATGCTGAATAAGCGAGACGTGACTTCCTGGTTAACACTGCATTCAGCACACAGGAACTCAACTGCGTGCTCTGATTGGTTAGCTTCTCAGTCAGGAGAACTTAACTGCGTGCTCTGATTGGTTAGCTTCTCAGCCATCCGCCAATAGCGTCCCTTGTATGAAATCAACTGGGCAAACCAACTGAGGAAGCATGTACAGGAAGTAAAAAGACACATTGTCCGCAGAACCCGCGAAGCAGCGAAAAATCCACGTTATATATTTAGTTATGCTTTCATATAAAATCCGCGATAGAGTGAAGCCACGAAAGTCGAAGCGCGATATAGCGAGGGATTACTGTATATTTACATACAGTTCGTATGGTCTGGAACGGATTAATTGTATTAACATACAATCCTATGGGGGAAATTGCTTTGGTTCACGACCAGAGTTTTGGAACGAATTATTGTCATGAACCGAGGTTCTACTGTACTAGTTTTTCTGTAATTCCACCAGTATGAGTAGGTGGGTTTAGAGCAATGATTCATCCTCAAGGGCAGCAACCCCAAGTCCGCACCATTTCTTGTTTTAATCTGTCAGAACATAGTAGAATCTATTTTCTGTATTCTATAAGTTTTCAGGCCTGCAAGTTTCAAAATTCTGTATATAACCTTTGTCTGACCGAGACAGCTTAAGAGATCAACATGGGTGGAAGTAAAAGACAAAACCCTGTATTGGGAGTTATTTGAATAAAACATTAAAACCGGCAATTATCTCAGAGTAGGATATATCATGTGTTATACAAACTATGAGTAAAAACCACACACAGACCTTAAAATTCATCTGCAGAGTCGTCACAAATTGACCTCTGGCCTATTTCTTAGCAAAAAAAAAAAAAAAAAAGTTTGAAAAGAATCAAAGCACACATGCAAGTGCAAGTCTACAAAATACAAAACAGCCGCCATTAACATCACACAGGCAAATTCATTCAAACACAAAGATACCCAAATTCATTTGTTCGTTGCAACTAACCTGACCTTGCTACTTCTGTCAACCATAAATTTAACATGCTATGTGATGCAAAATAAACATTACTGTGGGAATGTAGAAAAGTACATTGTTTAACACTAGAATTACCACAGCCTACGAAAAAACTTGCAACTCCGCCCCGCCTTAAATCCCTTCACACCTCTCCATCAGCAGCTTTTGTCTTGTAAATGTGTAGATAAGCAGCCTGCTAACACATCCCCCCACTGTCACACAGTTTTCTCAGCTCATGTCCGTTTACCTGCATGTCAGCTGCTTAGAGTTGTATAGAGTGAGAAGTCAAGCAAAATGACACCTTTTATAAATACTATATCGTTATTTGGAACACATGCATTTCATGTGTGTTCCGTGTCTACAACAACCTATGTAAACACATCGTTAAAATAGAAACTTTTTCATGCTTTAGTAATAATTGACAAAATGTAGACATGAAGTGTATAATGTGTGAAGCCTTAAGTCCAAAAATCAAATAAACACTTTCACAAAAGGAACAAACATAACAGAACAAGTGCGCTTCTATTCAAGAATATAACTGCAGAAAAAGAACCCATGTTAATTAGGTGCGGGTTCATGAGACTATGCATCACTCCAAGGAACAGTGGGGTGCTTGGCTAATTGCGCACTCGCATGTAAATGAGAACGGATCAGTCAGGTGCCTCATTCATACTTTGGAGAAGGCATAGTACCACACCTGCAACCAATCAGGCCGTATAAAAATAGCCTGCACAGCTGAGAAGGGAGGAGAACAGAGACACAAAGGAAGAATAGAAAGAGCAAGATGGAGGTTAAAGGAAGGACAGAGAAAAGGGCAGGAACAGGACGGGACCAAGTGCAATTTGTTTGGGGAAGCAGACGGATGAGAAATTGAACCCCAGGTGAGTAGTGTGTGGCTGACATTCAAGAGGGGCCTGAAGGTTGATCCTGCTGAGCAACCTGGGAGCAGGAGCACCCAACAACTCCAGGAGGCCTTCCGTGTAAGGAAAAAGAGTAGCAGTGGGAGGTCGAGGGAGTAAAGCTTGACAAAATGCCCTAAAAATAAAAGTATAAAACAATGGTGGGAAACAAAAAAACAAACAAAAAAAAAGCACATGTTGCATACCTAGATTATTAAAAATAATTCAAAGGTAATTTAAAACTGTTAATCAGAAATCCACATTTGCATCAGAATTTAAAAGCAGAGCCCCATTCATGACTTACAAAAATGACTACAATTCAGAAATGTAGTTTGTTTTTTAAAAAAATATTACTTTACATTCAACCATTCATTCATGCACGAACCCACCATATCCAACAAGGTATGAATTTACCAAAAACATAGTAATGCGAAGACTGTTGGATAATTAAGAAGTCTTTTGAGGAAAAAGTCATTAACTAAAGACGACAAAACTTTTTTGGAAATGAACAACCGACAGTTGTACCTCTACATCATGGCCAAAGGATGACAAACTAGCAAATATAGCAGTACAATATCCGCACACCACAACAGTCTGTGGAATGTCCTTTAGGAATGTGGAAGATGAGCCTTTGATGCCTGCACAAATCATTAGCATAACCTAGATATTCAAAGCATTTTGCTGTAGTGTTATTGTTGCAATACCTGTTTACATGATGAAGTGCAAAATGTTGACAAGGAGACAGAGTAAGAAAATGCACACAAGTTATTGGGAGAAAACACAATGACTTCATTAAGTGTGTTTGGATGCATAAATGCACACTATCACTAATATTTTCACTTGATCCAAATATGAATTATGTTTATAATTCTGTTTTGTTCATTACTTGATGTCAGTTCGGTCTTAACAATTAACATTAATAAATATAACGTAAACCTCTTTTTGAGTTGTCATGTTTCCTTCCATAACAAACATTATTGTGTATATATCATAAGTAGTTTTTAGATATGTTTGATTATAATGCAAAAAGTACATACTACTATTGTAATGTTTGTCTGCCCATATGTTCACATGAAACAACTCAATTCCCAATTTAAATTAAATGCAGCACACTTAATTCTTCAAGGAAATTTGTTGGCAGATACATTCTTGTTGAAAAATCCTGAAGACAATGTGCTGAGTAAAGTTTTGAAATTTCAAAATCTTCCACTGAGAAGCACTGATGAATTTTCAAACGCATCTTATATATTGTGTGACTTCAATTACAGAATAACTTACTGTTTCAAATTTATATTGAAAGAGGTTACCACAAGTAGCTTTTTTTATACTTTTCCCCTTAACTTGTTTGACAACTGCTACTGATTACATAACACTAACATCTGCAGTCATGCTTTTGATATGATATCTGCAGATGTGGCTCCTCCAGCTGCATACAAAGACCTCTGGTCACAGCAGCTCACTTCTCCTGGGGCCTCATGTATAAACGGTGCGTACGCAAGGAAATGTTGCATACAAACGTTTTCATGTTCAAATCGCGATGTATAAAACCTAAACTTGGCGTAAAGCCACACACATTTCCACGGTAGCTCATATCTTGTCGTACACAAGTTTGCTGTTCGGTTTTGCAGACTAGTGGCACCCAGCGTCAAAGCAATGCTGTTCCTGTGTGGTTTATTTTTCTTTTTCAGATCCACATCCCTGACACGGCTTTATAAATACACTGCAATTAACCGCATATTGTTTATTAGTTTAATGCATCTGATTGTAATCAACCTGTAACAATATAATTGTCCATCAGAATGGTCAAACTATTCTAAGTACCATAGCTGCTTTAGCGTTGTTACTCTCACTGCACCTTCTTTCAGCTGCTCCCATTGGGGGTTGCCACAGCGGATCATCTTTATCCATATTACTCTTACTGCACCACTCGGAGCAGCTGATCGGAAAGAGAATTATTGGTATACAGCATCAAGCACAAGCTGCCTCGGCCATGCTTCCTATTTGAACTGCTTCTCACATGGCAAACGCTTCAAAACCTTTATTGTACGGATCTCGTGGTTCAGAAACAGTTTCAAAAGCTCTAAACGCACTCTAGAAACAGTTTCATCCCAAAAGCTCTAAACGCACTTTATCAGTCCATCAACTACTCCTTGTAGAACTGTTTGTACTTATAAGTAATCACCTCACTGTAAACTTGCGATAGTTATAATATTGCACAACCTGGGCCACTTTATAAAGCACGTATTTACAAATGATGACGATATCATTTTTAACATGAAATGCAGCAAAATATGTTGATTATATTATACAGATAAAGCTTTAACTTTATATAAATAATCTATATTGTTAATAATTAAAGAACACGGTGTCGCTACACTAGCAAGGATCTGGCGCTCCGTTCACGGATTGTTCCTGCCTCACACTGTATGCTTCACTGGGACTGGCGTGAAGGATAGAATAATTAAACATGTACTACGGAGATATTTTAATGTTCCTTAAAAGTTTTGAAGAATCGGTGTTATAAGCTAACAGATGGCTTAATGTCTATTACAGAGCTGACTGTGTGGCGATTGGGTATTTGGAGAAAGAAAACGAAGGACAGAAATTGGAGGTTAGTACGTTTGAAAGAGACAGTACTGCTGCAATAAATTATTTCATCGAAGGATCGCGCACAATCACTGCGTCACTGTGTTCCCATGTTTAATAACATGCTTTAACTCCTATCATCATGAAAATGATATCAAGTATACATCTCAGTATTTTAGATTATTCAGAGAGCTGTAATATCACGAATGTAATGGATTCTGTGTTCTGTTTGAGGAAGAAAAAGCCAGTTTAAGAAGCACGTAGTGATTCACACGCACAGAGCAAATACAAAACAAAGCATTTAACGTACTACTTTAGTTACGATGGGATTTGAAAAATTAGTAAGTTAAAAGATTTTAAGATTAAGTTTATGATGTTCTACTTTAATGACAAAATAAACTACATGATTAGTGGAAATTTCGAGCTTTTTCCCCACTGTGTGCTTTTTTTTTTTCTCTGTACCATAATAAGCTTTCATATGACACTGAGATGGTGGGCTACAACTCGCCTTTTCATGGCGACTTTGAAATGTGACTTCTTTTTTATTTTGGGCACTGTGCGACTTTGTGAACTTGATCTTTCGAGTTTCTCCGATATGCTACGTCACTCGATCAGCTTACTTTTCTTGTTTATACCACTGTTCAAACCAACAAATAGTACATTTTTCTTTGCCTCCACTTGTTCTTCGCTGAATTCTTCTATTTTCCCTCGTACTTTTGCCATTGCCTTTTCACATAAGGCTGCTCTGAAGGGCTATTTATATTGATTTACATATTCAAAGAAGCGTAATTCTGGTAGGAGATGGGGTGGGGCAGCAGGCGCGTGCGTTACTTTTCACACTGATTGGGATTTATGTAGCGGAAGAACGTGGGAGTTTGCGTACGCACAGATTCCTGCATCTGGATTTTTCTGTGTGTACGTACATTCCCGCTTTTGTGCTTACGCCATGTTATAGTGTGAGTTCTATGCACGGCGTTATACTGAGGCCCCTGGTCTTTAAAATTGTAGAAGGTAAATTACATGATGTTCGTAACTGAAAAGAAAAAACAACTTTAGAAATTAATGAAAATGGGAAACCCACTACCTAATTGTTGTTCTGTAAAAACTTTATGTATACACTGATTAAGTGTGCACTCAGAATTTCCTCTAATGTCTACTGATTATAATGATTCAATGTTTCTCTGACTGTAAAATTTACCTACAAAGCACCACAATGACCTGTTATCCATTTTGGTCAGATGCACCCAACAATCTTAGATCAAGACTTCAAATATCCATTGGGTACTACGAAAATCTGTATGTATAAGAAATTTAAAGTACAATTAGTCACAGACCCTCCACATGAAACATTTTTTCATCATGAGTTGAAATCTGATATCTGTGAAAACAGTTTCATATATATGATTCCAGTACAACAGCAGCAAAAAACAAAGTAAAAGAACCATATAAATGTAATAATATGCTTAAACTGCCTTCATAAAGATTTAAAAAAAAAAAAAAAGAGGCTGAAGACCATAACATACTGAAGAAACAAACACTTACCAAATAAGTTAAAAGGACCAGTTATCTTAGTCAATAAACTAACACTGTCTCTGCAGAAAGCTACTTTCTCTGCAGAAAGCTACTTTCTGGTCACTTTAGTCAAACACAAACCAACAGAAACTGCACTGTCACGGATATATAGTGAATGTCTAAGATATTGTGAAGTTTAAAATGCCTAGGGTCATTAAATAAACAGATTGGCACTAAGCTTGCAAGACACACTACATAAAACATGCAACACTCTGTATATTGGAGGAAACATTCTCACTCAGTCTTTTATGAACACATCGGTGCTTTTCTACGATTTCTTTGTTATGTAGACACAATCAAACATCTATTTTTAAGTCAATACAAAAACTAAATTCAAATGAACACAAAATAAAAACTAAACTATAAATGGTTAACAGGACCTAAAGCTAAACTGAAATAAAATGACAGGTGAAAAACAAAGCTACTAAAGTAACTGAAAAAAAATACCACTGCAGCAAACCTAGCACAGACCCTTGCATGACCCTATTTCTAATATAAATAATTTAAAAAATATTTCTTGCACTATAACCCAAGTCTGTACCCTGGTATGAAACATATGCAGCCCTGTATAAAACCTCAATGATCTATTCAATAAGATTTAAAAACAGGACTGACTGTAACTGTTGTTCAAATAATATAAAAAAAACATAAGGTAAAAAAGGGTTTACACAAAAACAAAGCAAAGCTCATCTAATATCCCTGAATCTGGATTTTTAAAATGAGAAAATATTGGAACTTGAATGATAGATAGATAGATAGATAGATAGATAGATAGATAGATAGATAGATAGATAGATAGATAGATACTTTATTAATCCCAAGGGGAAATTCACATTGTAATTTGTTAATTATTCCCTCAGGTGGTAACAAATTGAGAGCTTTTATCGTGATGGGGAGGGTGGATTTAAACCAGTGGTCTCAAACTCCAGTCCTGGAGAGCCGCAGTGGCTGCAGGATTTCATGCTAACCCTTTTCTTAATTATGACCTGTTTTGCTGCTAATTAACCACTTTTAAATTAATTTTAATTGACTTGTTCTTGCAGACTCATACCTAGTGCTGGGCAGTATGACCAAAATTTTATATCACTGTATTTTTAAAATTATACCGGTTTCATGGTATTCGATGGTATTTTTTTCTCCATGCGTGAGTGGATGTTAACCATATTTTCCACTGTAATTACTGCAGTAGACTGGCTAAGAATAACCTATTCCACTGTCATGAGAACTGTACGTTGTACAAAAAACATATTTTAATATGCACACAAGTGTTAATACAGGTTTGCATGGCCCCATAAAGTGATAGTTTTCAAGGGGGTGGCACTAATGAAGAGAAGGAATCATATTGCATGACACTTGCAGTCAAAATATAGAACCTTTTTATTGAACAAATTTTGCAAACAAGTTAAACTATAATTTTGACAACATATTTTCAACCATCAAAAGAGGCATTTAGATTTAGTAAATATCCAAAGGTGCTTGTAAAAAGTTGTATTACACTGAACATGTCTTAGAAAAGGAATAGTAAATATTTTTTGTAAACCAACTACGCTTTCTGTTAATGTTAATAATCTCTTTCACTGACAAGTGCATTATATTTAAACTAATAAATAACAACAAATAATAGTGCAACTTCCAGTAATACTATTATTACTTCAAGACTTCAAGTCCAGGTGCATTACACAGTATTCACCAAATAAAAATAAAACAAGTGCAACTTGGTGATGACATCTTTACCACCTGAACTATCATTAAGGCAAATTGCATTAATATGGACCTTGCTTCAAGCGAAGCTATATAAATAAATAATAAAACTGCAACTTGCATTTATAATGCTATTTGTGGTATAGCCCTATGGAATCGTATTAGGGCCACGGTGAAGAAGAAAAAATACTGACACAGTGAAGAAAAAAATATGGACACACGGAAAAAAAAAACCTAAAAACTACATGTCGAGAATAAAGCCGACATATTGACTTTATTCTTGACATTTCCACTTTATTCTCGCCATTTATGTCGAGATTAAAGTCAACATTTCCACTTTATTTTCAGTTTATTTTGTCATTAAAGTAGAATGTCGTAAACTAAATCCTAAAATCAATGTTTAATTTACTAGATTTCCTCAAACCCCGTCATAAGTAAATGTAGCACATTAAATGCTTTGTGTTATGTGTTCCCCTGACCCAGTTGTTAATAGCTACGTGCTTCTTAAATTGACTTCCTCTACATTAAGAGGCGGCGCAGGCAGTGATCACCGCACAGAATCCATTCACTTCATGATATTCCTGCTCTCTGAAAATTTAGAATTCTAAGATAAATATTTGATATCATTTTCAGGATGAAATGCATTAATGCAGGTATTAAACATGCATGGTAATGTGGCGGTAGTGCTGCCTTGCAATAAGGGGTCCCCAGGTGTATGTTCAGTGTAGAGAACATTACGGCAGGTGTGACGAGGCTCCAAAAAACTGGATGCATGAATGGGTATCGCATGGGTTTAACTTAAATATTGTGTAAACGTTGGGTTTGTGATCTGGTGGTCAGAAACACAAACACAGAATTCAATGGATGTTCACCTGAGCGGGCTTTCTTTATTGCATTTGTGCTGTCTCTGTCTGATGTACCAAACCCCCAGTTCCTATCTTTCCTTTATTTTCTCCACATAACCAATCACCACACGATAAACGTGTTTGTGAAATTAAAACTAGTTATAAACTTAGACTGCAGTGGGTTGGCACACTGCACAGGATTGGTTCCTGCCTTGTGCCCTGTGTTGGCTGGGATTGGCTCCAGCTGACCCCCGTGACCCTGTCTTCGGATTCAGCGGGTTGGAAAATGGATGGATGGATATAAACTTAGACCATGGTGTGTTCAGAACTTTAAAAAAAAAATCTTCGTTATACATGTTTAATTATGCCATCCGTTCAGGGTTGCGCCCATCCCAGCAAGCATTGTGTGCAAGGCAGAAGCAAATCCTCAACGGGTCGCCAGCACATCGCAGGGTGAATACAAGCAATACATACACTAGCAGGGTTAATATAGCATAACAAAACAGTGAAAAAGGTTCCCCTTAAACAGTTTCCCACTGCACCACGTTCCGAACGTGGTTTAGACAATTTAAACCGGTGTTGTGGTATAAGAAAAATCCATATTAAAACAAAAATAAAAAACAGTTCTCGGTATGAATCGGTATCCCGCCCAGCACTACTCAGAACCCTCAATTGTTTCTCTTTCCTTAACTAGCAGTCAAACAATAATGATACACAAAATGAGTCAAAACATGACTAGCAAAGTGCGTCCATCACACAATATCTGAAAAGAAAGAAAGATGAAGGTCTCAGGAATATTGATCTGCTCATTGTCCACAAAACATTTTAACAGTGCTCTTACAAAAGAGAAAAATCAATAATTTTGGAAATGTATGCCAGTACACAATGAGAGCTGCAACAAGCCATGAATTAAAGAAAGGGTTTAAAATTAACAAAAATAATTGTCTCCTGAAATTGGTTGGAGTCTGAGGGCCCTGACTTAGTTGATCTTCTGGTGACTGACTCGCTTCACGTTTCATTTCTGCGTGGTTGCCATTTAAGGAAAGAAATGAAGCAATTCAGAGGAATGGTTGAGAAATTAGAGGAACAAATTTTAAAAAACAAGTCAATGAAAATAAAAGGAAAAGGACTTAATTAGCAGCAAAAAACAGCTCACCAATTAAGAAAAGGGTTACAGTGAAAACCTGCAGCCACTGCGGCCTTCTAGGACCGGAGTTTGAGACCACTGACCTGAACAAAGGCTTTAGAAAGACATTTTGATAAGTACATACCATTAAGTTTATTTTAACATACTGTATGCATATACTTAAAATATGACCTTTTTAGACTCACTAAATCCAAATCAGTCACTGAGATGTATTAAATGTGTTGGCACTTGTACATTTTAGTAAGCATTACCTAAGTAATAACAATGAAAAACAGTCACTGCCTTCCAATTATTTTAGAATACCTATTTAAAAAAAAAGCTTAGTTCTCAAAATATCTTACATAATTAAACATTAACTCATGTCTGTGGACATAAACAGAATTTTTTTTATTTAATTTATTAAAAGCATATATACATTCCAAACAATCAAGTCACACTTAACCTAAACTAAAATAAAATAAAATCAAACCTCACCCATGAGAAAGAGAGGAAGGCCAGCAACCAGAACAAAACTGTTAAGAGTAGTAAAGAGAGAAAGGAGTTTTTTTCCCCGCCCCCAATATAAATGTTTATTCTAACAAGTTATTATTGATTATGTCCTGCCAGGCTTTAAAAAAAGTTTTGACAGATCCAGTAAATGAGAATTAGATTTTTTCCAATTTCTAATAGTATATAACATCAGTTACCCACTGACTTAAGAGGTGGGTTTGGGTTCTTCTAGTTGAGCAAGAGAAGTCTACATGCTAGTAGTGAAATAAAGGCAATAAGTTTGTTTATTTTTGTCCTTCTCCACTTTACGTCCATCTGGGAGGACACCAAACACAGCTGTTAATGCATTAGGAGGGATTGTGACACCAAGGCTACCAACAATTTTCACCCAGAATGATGTTAATTTGGTAAACACCCAAAACATGTGGCCCAGTGAAGCTGAAGCTCAATTGCCACGTTCGCAGGTTGAATCTTGCCCTGGAAACATTTTGGACAATTTTAAACAAGATAGATGTGCTTGATAAAAGATTTTAAACTGAATGATTGAATGTTTTGAAAATATGGAGCTAGAGTGAATTCTGTGTATGGCTGCCTTCTAGTCTGTTTCTGAAATGTTGAGTAAGAGATCCTTTTTCACACTGCTCTGGGATCTTTAAAAGGAAGGGACTTTAAAATGTTTTTATATATTATAGAAATGCTCTCCGAGTCCCCAAGACTGATCCAGTATCTCTTCTGGAAAAGAAATAGGTGGGAGGTGAGGAAAACTGGGCAGATTTTGTTTACCAGACGGTTGTGGAGAGTGCCCTCTTCTGCGCGGTTGGTGTGCTGGGGAGGCAGCATAAAAAAGAAGGACGTCTCACACCTGGACAAACTTGTGAGGAAGGCAGGCTCTATTGTAGGCACGGAGCTGGACAAGTTGATATCCGCGGCAGAGCGATGGGTGCTGAGCAAACTCCCATCAATCATGGAGAATCCACTGAACAGTGTCATCTCCAGGCAGAGGAGCAGCTTCAGCGACAGACTGCTGTCACTGTCCTGCTCCACTGACAGACTGAGGAGATCATTCCTCCCCCACACTATGTGACTCTTCAATTCCACCCGGGGGGGGTAAACGTTAACATTATTCAAAGTTATTGTCTGCTTTTACCTGCATTATTACTCTTTAATATTGTTTTTTGTATCAGTATGCTGCTGCTGATTATGTGAATTTCCCCTTGGGATTAATAAAGTATCTATCTAGTAAAGTTTCTAATTTGGAGACAGTGGAAAAACTGTTGATGGGAGATTAAATTTAATTGTTCATAGGATGCAAAGACATTCTTTATATACAAATCTCTAAATGATTTAATCCCATATGTTTTCCAAACATTAAAAACTGTGTTAAGTTTGAGAGGGTGGAAAAAGGTGCTTATCATATTCTCTAACTTCAAGTGCTTCCAAAGTTGGTTCCATATTCTGAGTAAATGAAGGACAAATTGGTTGCTAGTACATTGACAATACCTTGTATGTAATGGTGTGTAAAGCAAGGAATATAAAGAAGTGCTGCAGGATTTCATTTCTGTTGTAGACCAAGCTTGTGCGTGTTCATCTATTTGTGTCAATGTCCAGGTTTTTATAGCTTGCATGTTTGCCGCCCAATAATAAAATTGAAAATTAGGCATGCATGTCGCTTTCTGATTTAGTTCATTGTTGGGTCACCTTTTGAATGCGTGAATTTTTTGAAATCCAAATAAATGAGGTCATCATTAAATCTGATTTCAGAATAAAAAATCGTTAATGTATATGGGGATGTTTTGAAATAGAAACAGACTTAGGGAGGATATTCATCTTCACAATGTTAATTCTTCCTGCTAAAGTATGATGGAGGGTAGACCAGCTATGCACATCTTGCTTGATTTTATCTATACAAATGGCAAAATCTTGTTGAAAAAGAGCTTTATATTTACTTATGATGTTGATCCCTAGGTATTTAAAATGATCTGCAACGATAAAACAGAAGGCGTCCAATCTAATGTTGTTTGCTACAGAATTCACTGGAATGAGCACATTTTTGTAAAAATTAATTTTAAGTCCAGATATCTTTTGAAATTCTACTAGTGCTGTTAGGGCTTTAGGCACACAATTTTGTGGGTCAGATATATACAGTACCATATCATCAGCATATAGTGATATTTTCTTTTCAAGTCCTTCTCTGAAAATCCCTTTTATTTCTGATGCATTTTGAAAGTAAACAGCTAATGGCTCAATAGTGGGGCTCAAATAACGGGGTGACAATGTACATCCTTGTCTAGTACTGTGTTCTAGTTTGAAGTAGTCTGAAATAATGTTGTTAATACAAATTGAAGCTTCTGGACTGGTATACCGTAGTTTAATCCATGCACACATGTTCAGGCCAAACCCATATTTATGCGAAGTGGTGAGCAGGTAATCCCATTCAACCATATTAAATGCTTTTTCTGCATCCTAAGATAATATGATCACCGGAGTGTTAGACTTCATGGGTGAATATATTAAATAGGCGTCGAAGATTGGAAGCCAAATGTCTACCTTTAATAAATCCTTATTCAGAATTAGACTTAGAATTAACCGAAACAATTATGACATCCATCAATTTCCCCACCGGAATCTCTGCTGCTTTCATAGTACTCATATGCATTTTGATGCTGTACAGATAAACACTGTACCTTCTTGGGTTCTTGAAAACACTCTGCCTTCAAGAACCCAATGCCTGCTACAAATTTCATATTTTCTCATTTGTTTTTTGCAAGCCTACTAAGTATGCTACTCTAGCAACTGTCTGGAACATAAACTTCAAACAATAAACAGATGAAACATACACACAGTTTGATACACTGCTCAAATAACATATATACTGCACAGCAAACAAGGGTAGTAAGGATGTATAAATGTACTCAAAAAACCTGAGTAAAAATATTTAAATTAATATTACTGTAAAGAATTTAAGTCAATTTCATTACACTCATCTAAAGGATTATTAGGAACACCTGTTCAATTTCTCATTAATGCAATTATGTAATCAACCAATCACATGGCAGTTGCTTCAATGCATTTAGGGGTGTGGTCCTGGTCAAGACAATCTCCTGAGCTCCAAACTGAATGTTAGAATGGGAAAGAAAGGTGATTTAAGCAATTTTGAGAGTGGCATGGTTGTTGGTGCCAGACGGGCCGGTCTGAGTATTTCACAATCTGCTCAGTTACTGGGATCTTCACGCACAACCATTTCTAGGGTTTACAAAGAATGGTGTGAAAAGGGAAAAACATCCAGTATGCGGCAGTCCTGTGGGCGAAAATGCCTTGTTGATGCTAGAGGTCAGAGGAGAATGGGCCGATTGATTCAAGCTGATAGAAGAGCAACTTTGACTGAAATAACCACTCGTTACAACCGAGGTATGCAGCAAAGCATTTGTGAAGCCACAACACGCACAACCTTGAGGCGGATGGGCTACAACAGCAGAAGACCCCACTGGGTACCACTCATCTCCACTACAAATAGGAAAAAGAGGCTACAATTTGCACGAGTTTACCAAAATTGGACAGTTGAAGACTGGAAAAATGTTGCCTGGTCTGATGAGTCTCGATTTCTGTTGAGACATTCAAATGGTAGAGTCAGAATTTGGCGTAAACAGAATGAGAACATGGATCCATCATGCCTTGTTACCACTGTGCAGGCTGGTAGTGGTGGTGTAATGGTTTGGGGGATGTTTTCTTGGCACACTTTAGGCCCCTTAGTGCCAACTGGGCATCGTTTAAATGCCATGGGCTACCTGAGCATTGTTTCTGACCATGTCCATCCCTTCATGACCACCATGTACCCATCCTATGATGGCTACTTCCAGCAGGATAATGCACCATGTCACAAAGCTCGAA
>JANRMT010062856.1:35632055-35661658 GCA_026402145.1 Polypterus bichir lapradei
TCATCACTCACAACAGTGACAAAACAATTACATTGACAATCATGTTACGTTATTTTCAAAATGTTTCCTTTTCTTTTTCATTACTTCTTTAACACACTACTTCTCCGCTGCGAAGCGCGGGTATTTTGCTAGTACACTAATAAAAGGCAAAGCCCTCACTCACTGACTGACTGACTGACTGACTCACTCACTGACTCATCACTAATTCTCCAACTTCCCGTGTAGGTGGAAGGCTGAAATTTGGCAGGCTCATTCCTTACAACTTACTTACAAAAGTTATGCAGGTTTCATTTCAAAATTCTACGCATAACGGTCATAACTGGAACCTACTTTCGTCCATATATACAGCCATAGCCAGCAGCTCGGACGCCGTGTGAGGCGGAGTTGCGTCCTGCCCATATAAGGTAAATATTCGCGGGTGAAGGACTGTGCTTAGCATATTCATAAGTGCAGCTACTGCGGAAACCCTCTGACGCTGAACAAGCCTTTGTACACATATCAATAGGCGTCCCTCATTGTCACGCCTCCCACGTAATTGAGTGCCTGCCCATATAAGGCAGTCCGTCAGCATTACACAATTGAGAAGGAAGCAAAAGAATACGAAGCGAGTGACGCATACAAGTATATTCATAAGTGCAGCTACTGCGGAAACAAAGCACGGTGTAAACCTTAAGTTTAAATTAAGTTAATAGACACGCTGGCGTTTGTCATGCCTACGACGAATACGATATTCGCGAGATACAAGCTTAATGAGAAGACGCAGAGTATAAACAAGACTTTTGATCATGGTTCACGTGAACTGACTGTGAATGTAGTACACACACAAAAAGCAAGACCTCCAAAGAACGCTGTACAAAAAACGCATTACACAATTGAGAAGGCAGTAAAGGAATATGAAGTGTGTGACGCATACAAGCATATTCATAAGTGCAGATACTGCGAAAACAAAGCACACGGTGGAAAAAGTCAAAGCCCAGCTAAAGGAAGAAAGTGTAAAAAAAATGTGGTAAATTAAAGTTTGCAGGACTGGGAAAGGTAAACCCGTGCATGCAGTGTGTGATGTCTCAGATAAAGAGGAAGACGAGCTGTTTATTGATGCAGTAAGAAAGGAACAACCCTCTGAATCTGAACAAGCCTTTGTAGACATATCAATAGGAAAGCAAGGTGTAAAGCTTAAGTTTAAATTAAGTTCATAGACACGCTGCCGCTAAATATTCACAGACAAATCCACAACTTAATACCGGGAATGCCTGTTAAACATCTTAGATTTACAAGTAACAATTTTAAAATGTTTCCTTTTCTTTTTCGTAACTTCTTTAACACACTACTTCTCCGCTGCGAAGCGCGGGTATTTTGCTAGTGTATATATGTATGTATGTAAAATATATATATCTATCTTGTCACACACGTGCGAATGGAAGGCATGGTCTAAATGAAGAGTAATTCATGCCAGACCAGGGGGTGGAGGAGTGCGCTAACCTTTTTTCTCACTTTCCTGCAGACCGTTCACGGGAAATTCCTCCTGGCCCTGATGATGTCACTTTCTGGTTCCAGCCCGTCTGATGATGTCATTTCCAGTCCCGAACCCATTGAGGAGGACCCTTCCAGTTCTGGCCCTTTTAATGACGTCATTTCCGGGTCCGAGCTTATGGAGGAAGATCCTTCCGGATCTGGCCTTTGTTCAAATCACATCCTGTTTTGCCCTTTAAAACCGCTATTTACCAAACAGTTGATCAGTTCTGTTTTGGACTCCGTTCTGAGCACATCAGTGCGAGCAATTTGCCAGGAAAAATTATACGGGTGGCTGCCCCAAACCTTTTAATGACTCTTGTGCCTCTCTCTCTCTTATATTACATATATTTTTTTTTCCATGGCATTCGTAGTTGAGTCACAAACTGATTGTATGGGTGGTTACCTACCAGGTAATACTTGTGGTTGCTCTGCAAATCGGCAAACATTCGCCACGGTGCCCTCTTCAGGTGCGAGAAGTAGATCATAGAGTGTTGAATAGTTTTACTGTCAAATAATGCAGAGTATGCTATATATATATATATATATATATATTTGAAAAAATGTGAAAGCTGTTTTTAATTAAGCCTTGTTTCAAACATATACATTAGAGAAAAAAATACCGGGTGGAAATTTATGCTGATGCTGTTAGTTAGGGTCAAATCAGGAGGGGGTTTAGAGAGGGAGAGAATGATTGTAAATGAGAGAATAAAACTGAAAAAAAAAAAAGCTAACTTTTACAAGTACCTTAAATTTATACCTGATCTGACGCTGTTCGTTTTGAAATAATATTGTATAAGTGCAACAATGTTTTCTGATTGTTACTATTCAGGTCATAATTTTTTTTTTTTTTTAAATGTCACATGTCAATGCAGCACTGTGGAAAAAAAGGAGACATCATGGACCCGAAGGCATGAGCTTATTCAGTGTGAGCAGGAGCACACGGGAGTGTGGCCAGTTGCCGTCTGTTACAACATGCCTGAACTGGTGGTGATCAACGCACATGTACTGTACAAGGCAAGGGTTCTTTGCTCACCTTGCTGAAGAACTTCTTCATCGCTTCTTACAAGAAAAGGCGATGGAAAAAGAAAAGAAGGATGCAACATCGACAAGCTTCTGTTCCGAGACCACCGTTTCCCCCAAGAAAGCAAACTCAGTTAGTGTCAGTTGCCCCTTCAACGTAATAGGAACCACAGCATAGAGAGGTGTGTACACTGCAACAGGTACACGACTTAAATGTAGGAAGAACAGTCAAGATGTGTGTGGAAATTGTTAACATTTGAATTTAATGATTGTGTATTGTGCGGAACTGACCTCTCTGTACTATTCTTTCCTCTGTATGCGCTGGAGTACAAAAGAAAACCACCATGCACCAAAATGTGGAGACTGGGCAAGATTGAGAGAAAAAAAAAAAAAAAAAAAAAAACATATTCACTGATTACAACTGCAAGAAGGCATGCAAATGAATATCAATAATATGAACAATGTTGCATCAGTGCCAAAATGTTTTCTGAAATGTACTATACAGGTCATAAAATGAAGTAATCCAAATATCATATACCTATGTCTGTTTTTTGTCAGTGCAGCTTTGACATCATGGAAAATAAGGTGCATACTAATTCAGCATGTGCAGGAACACTCAATAAAACTGAATAAAAAAAAAATTCAACTGACAGTGACATACGAAGAAGGAAGATTTTACTCTTTCAGATCAGAGAAGTTCCACTTCCTTTGTCTCAAAACACCGGTTTCGCCCCATAGTCCAAAGACATGCAGGTTAGGTGCATTGGCGATTCTAAATTGTCCCTAGTGTGTGTGTGTGCCCTGCAGTGGGCTGGCACCCTGTGTTAGGATATAACGAGTTGGACAATGCTTGACTGACTGTCTGTCTCAAAACACCACTCACATCAACAGTTATTCCCAGTTTCAAATAAAAACTAAAGCATCAGATCTTTAGGGGTATTGTATCGTGACTGACAGAAGTATATATATAAAAAAAAAAAAAAAGGTACTATAAATTTACACCAGCTGTTACAGATGCAAATCGAATGTATGTTTTTATTGTATAATATTAACAATAAGAGCAGATCACTACTTAAAATGGTAAATTCGCGTGGCACCCCGGATCGATCCCGCAGTCCTAAGTCAGCAGTTCTTACCGTCGTGTTGTACTTGCACCTTTTGTGAAAGAGTTTTTGATATTTGGACTTCAGCCTTCACATATTATACAGTTATGTCGACATTTTGTCATTTATTACTGAAAAATGAAAAACATTTGTTTTAACAATATGTTTACATAGACTGTTGTAGACATGCAACACAAATGAAATGTATATATTCACAATAACAATCTATTATTTCCCATCTAAAAATCCAGCACTTCACTCCAAAATAATCAAGTATATATATATATATATATATATATATATATATATACACTGGTATAGCAGGCTGCTTGCCTGGATTGACATATTTACAAGACAAAAGACGCTGATAGAGAGGTCCGAAGGGATTTTTCATAGGCTTTGGTAATTCTAGTGTTAATAAACAATAGGCTTGTTAGCTTAACAGAAAAATTTCTCTATTTTACTTGTGAACTTGCTAGAATTTTAGCCTTGTCTCTCTTGATAAACACCTTATGAACTTTGGATAGATTTGTTTCTTTTTTTAAAGGTTTATACGGTGTTCATTATTTATGTGTGTCATGCAGTATAAGTTTTGGTAAATAAGTACTGTATAAATAAAATGGTAATCCACATGTATAACACCACCTCAAGAATTAGAAACATTCAGCTGTTATACTGGAAAAGACATCCCTGTATAAATACTGGGTACAACCATGTTTAATTGGCAATGTTAATTTAATCAATGCGTGAGAATTCATTTTTTTTTGTTCAACAAATGGTGAAAATTAAATTATGGAAGAAATGAATATGACAGCTTCAAATCATGAGAGAAAAATTATGAATGCCATATGTACTATGTATAAATATCTCTACATGTAACTTGAAAAAGTATTATTTTAAGGGATTTTATTATTTTTGTATTTTTATTGTCACTGATCAATAAGCCTACAGAATTTTATTTTTTATCAGAAATGGAACAAGCAACACCTGTGGTCTATAAAATTACCAAAAAAAAATCTGAACTAGAGAATTCGGTAACATGATATATTTTTCTAGGACCTCCTCCTCAACGTTTGTTTTTTTTTTCTGAAGACCTCTCCCTAGTACAAAATTGTTAGTTTTACTGAACCTCAAACAAAATAATCCCCATGCAGTACAATAGTACGCAATTTATTTCCTAAATTTCACTTCAAAGCTGTGACATGTACTATGAATAACCAATCACAGACAACTATACATCATTGGACAGCTCTGAACATTAGCTATCCAATGGTAATGAGCATTTTACTGTTTCGACACAAGGAAATATTCTGGACTCATTGTTATTTTCACTCAACTTTACTTATCCATAGTACCCGATGGCTCAATGCCATCTGATCCAAAGTCTTGCATAATTTCAGAAGGGATGAGTAGTACTTTTCTGAGCTGAAAAGTAGAAAAACAAAAACCTTAGTTGTTGGAAAAAAGGGGGGGAAGTGAGGGTCTTAGAAGGGTCTTGATCACTTGGCAATAAAAGTCATGGCGGAAGTAAATAATTAAGGTGGTGTTATGAACTCTGGCCAAAACTTTAAATCACATCTTAATCACATTATTTGGATGGTATTTTTTTCATTTAGGGAACACTGCAAAAGTTAGACCTCTTCTAACTAGACTACATTACTGTAACACACTCTTAAAAGGACTACCTACGAAAGACATTCATCGGATGCATTTAGTTCAGATTGCAGTGGCAAGAATTTTAACCAGTAAAAGAAAGTCTCTGCATATCTCATCAGTTTTAGACTGGTCGTGTTCTTTAGAACTGCTTAAAAAATATTAATCGTTGATAAACCTCAGAATAACCTTGTCCTTTCTTAATTTTCAGTGCCTGTACCTTTACATTCCCAATTGTAATCTTAGATTCTCAAACACTATTTTGCTCATTCTACCAAGAGCCAAGCACAAAACTGGGGTTTTGCAGTTACACAACAAAAACCTGGACTATTTCACTAACAAAAGATACTCCAGGCTAATACTGCAAAACATTAAATAAAAATAATTTAAAAAATTCCTAAAACGCACTTTTAATTTGTTTTTTTTTGAAGCTGCATTTTAGCTCCACTAATAGATAACATACTAGTCGCAGTACTTGTAAGAAACATGTAACAGAATGCATTTTTGGTATCTCTTGCCCTACATGTATGTAACTTAAGCGCCATTCCTCTGAATCAGCATGAGTCTGAACCTCTCCTGTCCAGCATGCTCATGAAAAGCCTGCAATTCAGACCCTGTGACTTTGAGGCACCCTGCTAAACTCTCGGTATTGCTTCTATACCTTGACTCCTTCACTTCCTCATGTGGCTCACACATGCACGTCATCTTTCAATCGCATCACCTGATTCAAACAGACCAATCACACCAAAGCCAAACTTAATAAACAGACTGTTTAGAGCGACTTTCTTTTTAAAAAAAATGGTCTTTTGGCCTTGGAACTAGTGCTGGGCGGTATGACCAAAAGTCTATATCATGGTATTTTTCAAAATTATACCGGTTTCACGGTATTCGACTGTATTTTTTTCCCCATACATGAGTGGATGTTAACCACATTTTCCACTGCAATTACAGCAGTAGACTGGCTAAGAATAACCTATTCCACGGTCACGAGAATTATACAAAAAAAAAAAAAATTTATTGTGCACACAAGTATTAATACAGGTTTGCATGGCCCCATAAAGTGACAGTTTTCAAGGGGGTGGCACTAATGAAGAGAAGGAATCACACTGCATGAGAGTTGCAATCAAAATATAGAACCTTTTAATTGAACAAATTTTGCAAACATCTTAAACTATAATTTTGACAATATATTTTCTACCATCCAAAGAGGCATTTAGACTTAATAAAATATCCAGAGGTGCTTGTCAAAAGTTGTAATGCACTGAACAGGTCTTAGAAAAGGAATAAATAGTAAATATGTTTTGTAAACTAACTACACTTTCTGTTAATGTTAACAATCTCTGTCCACTGACACGTTAGCTATCTGGATTGTAATGGAGATGTTAATCTCGATTCACCACTTGCTCTTTTTGTCGTAGGCAGTACCTCTCCTGTCTACAAGCGATATCTTGACTGGAGTGTCCTGTAGCTTTTTCAGTTTTACCCGAGGACATGGAGGGTGCCAATGTTAGTTTCATACATTCATGATACTCCAAAGCATGTTTGCGGCTAAGGTGGTGCAGCAAATTGCTCGTGTTGACAACTTTAGCTCAACAGCATTTGCGGTAAATAGTTGTTTGGTCCACATCCAATGTTTTAAATCCAAAGTATCTCCAGACAACAGACACGGCTCCTTTTCTCGGCAAAAGTTCTTCTGTGTCATCATGTTAAACTTTATCGTCTGCTACAGCTTCAGTTTCGGAATGTTCTCTGTACATTTTCACCGCTCAATACCTCCACTAACACATGTACTCTGTTGCATGCGTGTTTAGCGGTGTAGCAGTGAAAAAGGTACCCCCTTAAACAGCTTCCCGCTGCGCCATGTTCCTAACGTTGTTTAGGCTATTTAAACCGGTATTGCAATATAAGAAAAACAACAACAGAAATAAAAAATGGTTTTCGGTATGAATGGTTATACCAGCACTACTTGGAACCATTGAATATTTTTTTCTCCAACATCCCATTAGCTGGAGATTTTTTCTTCTGCCTTCTCTGGCCACCCAATCATATCACTGGACTTATTATAATAATGGGACTCAAAATGAATCTATAATTAAGAACCCTACTTTATCTATTACTTCTATACATGTTTATTACTGACGTGTGTATTCTTATTTATTATTGGCATTTCATGTATTTATTCATATACAGTATGTATTTCAAATTGATGCTTTTCTTTCTTCTTGCATTTTTTCCACTGACATCTTGTAAAGCACTTTGAGCTATATGACTTGTATGAAAATGTGCTACAAAATTAAAATGTTGTTTATGTGTGGTACACTAGAAAAGTGCATCATTTGACTGTGGTTAAGTGCAGTAATCAGATTTACACAGGCTTGTAAGGCCAACATTTACAGATGATTCTACAATCACACTAAGATCTTTATTTTCATTTTTTACATCTGCAGTCAACACAGATCTAAAGTAGCGTTACCTCTCAGTTTAGGCATCGGCCTTCAGAGTAAAGTATGATAGCCTGCTGCAGAACACCAAGCATTTACTACAGCAAAGGAAATGGTTAAAGTAAAGCAAGTATTCCTACTTGGACCAGTATACCCATACCCACTACCATGAAACAACTTATAAAAAACACAGTGACAGCACAATTGCCAAAATATTTTTACAATACTTTTTTTTTTTTTTTTTTTTTTACAATACATGAACAAACAGGCTAAGCAAACTTGATCAGAGTCTCAATATAAATCCAATATAGGGACAGAATTGGCAGCCTTGTTTTTGAAAACCTAAAGCCTTTGCTACCATTTCACACAATGAAAGCACAGAAGAAAGGCCAACTGAAGATGTGGCTGCATTCATGGGTAGTGAACATAAAATGAGTAGTGGCACATCATTATAAACAGAAAAGGATATGTACAAATGCAAAATGAAAGAGTGGTGGTTATTTATGGGGAGACTTCAAACTCATTCACAGACGTTTGCAACAAAAGAAGGTTTCTTCTTTTGGCTGCTCATAATGTTCAAAGTAATCCTATTGCAAAGTGACTACTGTCAGTCAAATGTACAAACAGTTAATAGAGAATAATGATTTCCCTTTGACAGTGTCTAAGTTTTAGATATTAATTTGATTTTTTTCTTCCTCAAAAATCATGCTTGGCACTGTGTAAAATGGCCCAGTGTAATTGTGCACACTTACATGTAAATGTTTGAGCTAGAGTTAGCCTTGACTCACCTTCTCCAACCCTCTAGTAACAGGTGAATGGAGGGGTGTTATCAGAAATACCAATGTAGAACAATCCAAATTATTTAAATTTCCTGTTCAGGAATATTACAGTTTCCTTGTTATATACAATGATGAGCAATGTTTCAAAAAATACTTCATAATGGTATAACTTGTGTCACACTGTGAGATTTCTGTATAACTATATGAAATGTGTATGCAGACAAGTAATGTTACAAATCGTCTGGCAGCAGTATGAGCACCCTAAAGGTAAAGTGTTGGGAGTCTCAGTAAAGGCTTCCAAGTACTTACTTGAACTAAATAGGCAAACAGTTTAACAAATGAGCTTTCACTCAAGGAAAAGTTTTAAGTGTTCCTACATCCCATGTTAAAGGTAAACCAAAAAGGAGCTTATCTTTGATAACAAATAATAAGCCAAACTAGATAAGCTATACTTTATGCTCACCGAACAAAGGAAAATTTAATCTAATGTTACACTTGCTTTAAAAACAAACACTTTTGGACTCAAAGATTGATGTCAAAATAATCTTCTACTTTTGCATCTTATGTTTGATACAACCATCTCCAGGCAATTCAGTGCTTTATACTATAATGCTTGACATGGATGGAAAACACACTATAAGGGTGATTTTGCTCTGTACAGAGAATTAATAGATCTTTGATTTCTTTATAATCCTGTGTTGAACTGGTGTCTTGTCCTTATTGTTCCTGCCTTGTTGGGATAGGTTCCAGTTTCCCAGTGAAACTGATCTGCATAATTGGATATAGAAAATGGATGGACAATTTCTTTATGCACACTTCAATTCAGTCCTTACATTTAAAATTAGGCTTAACTTCAGTAAAAGAGACTAAGTTGGCCAAAAAATAAAGAGAATCTGGTCCAGAACAGCCTGAAACGCAAGGGTGCACAATTTTACTGATCTTAATAAGGGTCCCAGGGAAAGCTGTGACTACACTGAGCTAGAAATGCATGATGCAAAGTCAAGTAACTTCATTGACACCTTCATGTGAATGTGAAAGTAAGGTATTTCTTTTCAATAATTCTGAAACTGCCAGTTTTTGACAACATACTGTAGAAACCAATTAAGATGAAAATTAAACACTTGAATGTTTTTTGCTTCTCTTATATTCTTCCTACTTCTGTGTGGAGATGAGGTAAATCACCTTTTCATAAATTAAGCCACCGTAACTTGAGTTATTATTCTAATACTGGTAAGCTATATAGAGCATGCATACAGTGTGTGATTAAGTCCTTTTCTTTGCCATAGTAAAACATGGCAACATTTCTCATGCATTACCTCCTATTTATAAACTAGTGAAACATGAAATCCAAAACAAATTTAGTAATAATTTAAATAAGAGGAATTTGCAGTTCAGTGTTTAACAGCTGCAAGGGTTCAACACTAACATTTCCATTGAGAGAAATACATTAAGTTACTCATTTAAAAGTATTTCACACTGAAATAATTGTATGAAGATAACAGCTTATGGCTCTGGTTTTGGCTTAAAACATGATTGTTTTGTTCAGAGTTCTTTTGCCAGTAATTGTAAGTGTTCTTTACAGTTTAAAACATACTGAGACAAATATAATTCTATAATCTTGAAAAGCTAAGATGACAAGGTAGGGATGCTGTGATGATCACATAACTACACCATAATTCATTAAAAAGCAGTCTCTTTGATTACTGTTTTATTGTATATTCCAACTTAAATGTACAGCATATTATATATAATATACATAATGCATGTGAAAAGCAGAAAACTACTTACGGTCAAATGTTCCATTCATATATACAGGATATGCATTCACCAACAATTTCAAAAATAAAAGAATCATTAGCTTTAAATATAGCATGTCCATCTATATTAATATTTTTGGATGGGTGAGGCCCTGTGCAGCAAAGGCAGACATTAACTCCAATATAGCCAGAGGTAAAGTAGAGCATTATTTCACCAACATTACGTTAGCTAGGGGATATCTACAAAACAGAAGATGCATACAATGAGTGGGAAACATATTGTCTTTACTTAATGTATGCCACTATGGAAGAGTGGAAATCTAAAACTGAAGCATATGCTTCTTGATCTTCTTTGCACCACACTAAGTGTGAATGACTGAGCAGATAGGAGGCGCTATATCTCTTTCTTTTACCCCCACACATTCAGGTGCTCACTCTCAAAAAGCACGGAGGCGGAGAAGTGTACTTTGTGTTTTCTTAAGCCAACATTACCTTTAGATTTTCAGTAGAATGCCACATCTCTCTTCAATATCCCAACTGGTAACTTTAGCTCAATTAGCCCAGTATCTCAGGAAAATCAATGAAATAGGACTTGAAAGGCATATAAAGTTTACAATAAAGTCTTATCAACAGTAAACAACAACCTAAAATATAGAAAATACTATTTTTGAAAAGCATGTCAATCAACGACCCTAAAGCATAAAAAATTTAAATATGCCAAAATGATTTTGGATTATGCAAATGCAAAAAATAAGTCTGGTTCTTACTTTTTTTCATTATGTGATCCAGTATAAGTTTGGTTCTTATTTTGATTCCTTTAAATTTATTGCTGAAGGCTCTTCAAAACAAAGCTAAAGTTCTCCAAATAAGTTGGCCCAAGTTCCAATAATAAAGCAAAAGCCATCAAAGGGATGACTCAAATAAGGCAGTCACTCACTGATTTCAAGCTCATGTTTTCAGGAAAACATACTTGGAGCCTTACACTCTACGGGCAGCTTTTAACTTACACAAAACTTAGTTTTTATGAAAAGTACCATGTGAGAAGTATATTAAATACAAACCAACAGTGTTCAATGCATGTGAAACAGAATGCAAGGCAAAGGGGAAAAAAATCTTGCAAAAACTTAAACAGCACAGTGTAAGGAGAGAAAAAAAAAATACTTAGAGTACAAAAAGTAAACAAAAAAAAGTTTTCCATAAGTTTCTCATCATCTTATGTGAATAAACATAACAAGCAACTGTAAACATCAGATTTAATCAGTTTACAAGTAAATCATTTGGAATGGAAGCTCATAATGGAAACGCATCTACTTTTTTGTACAGTAAATCAGAAGGATTCCACCTGGTGGCAGTGCAAAATATCTCAACGGTGAGAAAATGATTGGCATCGTTGTGTTATGAATTGCCCGAAAAATCCACTAAATTCCTAGGACACACCGGAATATTTTTGGGTTCCCCCTTGTACACTAGTGCCATTTTAGCATCACCAAATGCCCAAACCTGCATGTCCATGGAAAGAAACCAGAGCACACTGTGGAAACCCAACAGGAAAACAAGCAAACTCCAGGCAGGGAACACCAGGGATGTGACTGACTGTGAGGCAACAGTGCTACCGCTCTGCCACTGTGCCGCCTCTACATATGTAATTCTTAACAGTATTAATCATTTAAATGAACTTAATGATTTATCTATTAATGTAACATACATGCTTTAACACACTTCATCCTGGAAGTGATATCAAATATAAACCTAAGGATTCTAGATGTGCCTAGAACTGGAATATCAATTTTAATTTGTTCTGTGTGGCAATCGCTGCCTGCCACTGCTGTCAGCACAGGAGGAAACCCTAGATGTACATAGCAACTGGGTCAGTTTAAAGATGACGTTTACGACAGTCTACTTTAATGACAAAATAAACTATAAGTTGAAATTTCCACAATTTCCACTTTTATCACAAAATAGACCTTTTTTTTCTTCACTGTGTCCCTAATTGTTTTTCACTGTGGCTCAAATACACTTCCGTACATTCTGAAGCTGTTGCAAAGATGTAAAAAAAAAAAAAAAAAAAAAAAGACAGCACAAAAGATGGTATACGAGACCTCTAAAATGTATTGTTTCATTACGATAGTAAATATTTAAAGCTTGTATTACCCATGCAAGAAATAGATGAAGAAAAGCACCACAAACATGTATGTCAGCATATACGTTTGATGATTTGCTTTGCTTCACCACATTAAACCATTCATTAAACTTCAAAATACACACACTGATCCTGTAGGATCTGCAAAGCGGTTTGATGTCAGAGTCTTTGTTTATTATCAGTATGTGACACCATATTGTAACTTGAACACACTGCAACCCCAGATTTTTTTTTTCCTGGTACTACTATGTTGCTTTAATTTCTGAGGCTCTGTCAAATAAATGCGTGCCAACCATGATGCATTTGCATTCTAAGCGTGAACTATAAACTGGCCCTTAAACTATCATTCTAAGCTGTTGGGCTGTCTTCATAGTCCTAAATAATAACAAAACATAAGCGACTAGAGCATACTAATAGTTTCTTACCCTAATCAGCTTTTTGGAAGAAGAGGTAACTGGTGATGCACTAACATGACGATGTCTATGCACTAAACTGAGTGGATCAGCACTTATAGAATACCAAAGTAACTAATAATAAACAAAGTATTCCCACTAACATGTGCTTCATAAACTGGCTTTAATTGCTATGTGAGACTGGATGGAACACCAAGGTTTTTGGTCACTGAGATGATAAATTCAAAACTTAAGAGGAATTACATTAAAAGCTGTAACAAGGTACTCAAGTCACCCTCACTCTCTCAATAATCTACTGTGAACAACTGCCTAACCACTGACACCAACCCATCACTACCAACTAGGAAAGGTGTATGTCACATATACCATGAGGTACATCTGTTAAAAAAAACAGATGTGCAGAGAAAGAAAAAACCTGCAACAATATATATCACTAGGCCTAAGTAAAAAAAAATCAATTTCCAATTAATTATTTTTCATTTAAACAATTTAGTATCAATTCTTAAAGTCTCAAGATCTTGTGAAACTTGATGCTCAATTAGTATATGTAGATTTTTGCTTATCTTCATTTTTGGCATCCAATCCAGTAGATGTCGCTAATGCACCTGTTATGGCTTCCTACAGAAAAAGCACTTTACTGATTAATCAGCACCTTAGACACTAAAATCAGATGTGTGGATTTCCTACGAATTCAAACAGTATTTTGGTAAGGAGCAACTGAATAAAAGCAAAGCCATAAGTAAGCTGTACAGCTCAGAAGTCAAGTACAGCTGTAACACAACAAATTTGAGAAATCATTTATCTCAACGCCACCGATAAACCTAAGCCAAAGGAGTAGAGCCTAAACAATTCTCACTGGAGATAGCAGCGAGCTCTAAGCATCCATTTAATTCACCTCATGCCCAAAAAAATAACAGAATCTATAGCAGTTTTTATCTTTATATATACACACACGAGACCCTACACCGTTATTAAAAACAAGGGCTTTACACAAATGACACAGGTTTTTGAACTGCTGTATGCAATATCAATGAGAAAGCAATCAGGTCTTAATGAAGATCTTAAGTAAAGCATTGCCATATCTCAGGTCAGCATAGACTTTAGCCCTAAATTACAACAGCTGAACATCCAGGGCAGCAGATTCCTATTCGACAATCACATGTTACTACATTAAAAATCACTGTGTTGCACACAAGCACGTTGCAAGCCAGTCACAGCAAGACACCTTTCTGCCTATACAGTATGCAGAGCTATATAGATGACTGGCTGCCTTTACAAGGAGCAATGATGATGTATTCCCATCTTCCCAATACTGATGTTAATTGTTCATTACTAATCAAGTATTTCTTCTTAAATGTATTCCTTGATTATGCATATGTTACGAAGTCACAATGTAGATACCTTTCATGTTCTCTGAGCATGGTTAAGCAAGTTCTACAAAACTATGACTTCAAATATATCAGTGTGCACTAATTCAGTCAAGATAAAATCTATATCAAATCAAATTGGGACATTGTGAATCAAAATCAAACTGGGACATCAGTGCCAATTTCCAGCCCAACATTACAATTTTCTCTATATGATCACCATTACTGACCAGTTTGACTAAGATTCTTAATAACCACCAAGTAAGATTATATGCACTCATGAAAAATGTATCAAAGAAAGTGTTCAGTTAACTTCTACTTAGTTTATAGTTACTATAATGGAGGGATAAAAGTAGAAAACAAATTATGTTAATTACCACTTTAATATTAAACCTATTAGCAATGCTTCAAAATAAGTTATTTGTTGAGTGCTACAGCATTAAACTATTTTCCAGCCTGTAGAATCAAATAACACGTATTTTTTAATTTGACATAAAAACCCTAATTATAAACTGTGTGGCTCAACTATTAGAACACTGCTAATCTATAAGAATGGCTGGGTCATTTGACTACAGCTGGTTTCTTGAGGAACTTTAAAGTCTTTCTGGCAATTTTAAGTACTATACCTCTGCCAAGCCTTCCACAAAACCCAACAGAATAAACTTCAAATTGTACTTTCATTTGTTTTAAAATGGTCAAAACATTCAGTAACTGAATTGTGCCTAGCAAACATCACAATGAAGAGAACATAATGTGTAACTAAGAAACAGAAAATGTTCAACCTGATCTGCTACACATTATGCAATTACTGCGTAATCATCTTCTATGTTTTATGTTACAATTAAAATTAGGAATTTCAGAAAGAACAGAAATGTAGTATTTGCTTTCAAACATTAATGAACTGCAATTGTGTCATTAATACATTTCAGGATTACTATTAACTTTAGCCAAAACACTTAATTCAGAATTCAGTTTATTTTAATGTGTTCATCAAAAAAAATATCTAAAGATTTTACTGGACTGGTATTTTTCCCACACAGCACACATTTTGCTGCTGTGCTAAAGTACAATTTCCAGATAACTGAGCCCTAGGTACCAGGATTGTTGACTGCATGTTTCAACAAGCTTCCACTGGGAATCTGTACTCTCACAGTCCCAAGATATATTTTCATGCCAACCCTCTGCAAATACTGTACATACAGGTTGATCTTTGTGTGTGCCCTGCTTTCAGTTCCTCCTGTGCACCTCTTGCTGAAAGGCTATGTTTTATCTCCATTCAAAATAGAAAATAAGATGAATGGAAAACAATGCAGAGCTAGCTGGAAAACAGGACAAAATCTGGATTTAGCAAAAAAAAGCAAATGTCTTAACTACTGATAAATGTCTGGATGGACATGTGCTTTTCTTGCGAAGTATAACATCTGTATAAATAAAACATCACTGTAAACACTTATAATGGTATTGTACCAACAAAATTGTTAATATACTTTCTGAAATAATTAACTTGGAAAATGTTATGTAAAGTACAAGATGGAAGAGGAAAGTGTACAAATTATACAATGATGAAAATACAGACCATCAATGATAATACAAATAAAAAATAAGTATAAATGAAAATGTGTTACTCATTGAATTTCAACTACTTTCTTCACAGAACTAGTCAAAGTCCTTGATGAATCTTTTTGAACAACTATGTATTCAACACAATGTACTCAACTTTAGAATGATTAACTGAAAAGTGCACTGTACAGTGCAGCAGAAGTTAAACAACTACTTTTCATTCATAAAAGTAGGTATTTATGCAGTATACACATTTATAAAAATGTTTTTCTATCTTTAAATACATGGATCATTAAGATGAATAACTAAATTGATGCAGATTATTATCCATGTATTTAAGCATTAATATTCCATGGGAACTAAAGATACATTGGGGGAGTCAACTGGTCAGTTTTGTCATAGTAGAGGGGCAGTTATTACAGTATGTGTGTGCATGATTAAGGTACAAAGCACAAAAATTGAACTGTGTCCTAAAAAAGGGTCAATTAGGTATATCTTCTGTGGCTTGCAGCTCATATGGTTTACATTCTTGCTTAAAGCAGTAAGCTTTAAGGATGAGAAACACCTACCCAAATTCACATCATTAGTATTACCATACCTTAAACATGATCTGTGTACAGCTGACCTGCAATTAAAGACACATTCAAATACTGCCTTTCACATGCTCACTCGGGCCTGTCCATCCTCCATTCCATCTGCAGTCATGTGTGCAACAAATTGCTCAGTAAGAAGGTCTCTGTTCCCCCGCTGGCAGTGGGTAGATGGCGCTGCCGAGCTGCGCATCTCTCCTTATGTAACCCAAATCATATCCATTTAGCGGCCTCCCACAACTAAACAGGATTGCGCCCCCTATCGACTTAGATGGGAAGTAGGATTTTCTGACATGTCTGCAGCACATTTTGGGCGGAGGCATTATTATGTCCAGCAGTCAAAGGCGCTTTCGACTACATACGTATAATAGATTATCAGACGACAATCCCACCTATAATACATCTTCGTGGAAGCGGTCGAAAACTTTCCCGAGACGTCCATTAGGGAAGTGATAGCCAGTACCCAAATACGTCAAGGCGGCAGACGTATCTCGTTCAGAAATGTGCCATGAATAAAGGGGAGGCATGATGAATTCATATTCACAAAGTTCGACCGCGCCATTTTCTATGCAACGTCACGATCATCCAAAAAACGGGGATAATTACCTTTCCATTCATTAATGTTCTGTGTTCCCAATCGGCCACTACGCTTCCACTTGAATAAGCACGATGACAGGGCTAGAGGCAGGTAAAAGTAACTGAGCCGCTTAACCAGAGGCTCCCCTTTTTTGCTCACTCACAAGCACACGCCAAGCAGCAAAACCGCTCAGATCGAGAGCCAAAGCACAGACTGTCAAAACCAGATATTTAGATTACTCTCCTATTCAACAATCGGGGACAATAAGTTAACCTCGCTCGGGAATTACTACCAACTTGCTACCGAAAAGAGGTTTATTAAAACACTGCGTCGCAAATAGAAGTCAACGGGGCGGCGCCGGCAAAGCACAAAAAGGTGAAACGATGTGCGGCTTATTCTAGATGTGCAATACGTTTAAACATGTTAAATGAAACGTTAATGAAATTAAAATTCAATACCACCTAAGTAATGGAATTATTTCATCTACCCCGAAATCTAAACCGAAAACGACTTAATAGCCATTGTGCACAAAACTCGTCTTTTCTACGACTAAAATCGATCTCTACTCACCTCCGGCGGTAGTCAAGTAAAAAAAGAAAACGGCGGCTCGGCCGAGGTGAAAAGGAAACGCGGGTTTTAATTACCTTCTGGTTCCGACAGACGCTGATCTGACACACGAATATAAAAAATAATTGCACAACAGCAAAAATGCTGCTTTTAAAACACTGCTGCAAAACGTGTGCGCTGCCCACCCGAAGACAGCAGGTCGCTTTACCTGCCGGATAGCGGGGATGCAGCCGATCCGCAATGGAGACAAAGGGCGGCCTCTCTCTCTCTCTCTCTCTCACACACACACACACTCTCTCCCTTTTCCTCCTCCTCCTCCTACTCCTCTTCCTCGCTCACTCACCCACCGTCCGCACTCCGCTGCTTCTTCACTCCGGGGAAACACACCGAGCCGAAAGAGGGAGCTCGCCGGGCTTCAGCAAGACGGCGCAGAAAAGACACTGACAGGGAGCCGCCGCTGCTCCCGCCCTTTGCTGCCTGCCAAGTTGCTGTGGCCTCTCATCTAGGCGTTCCGTGGACAAGGAAATGAGGGTCTCATCAGTCTTGCGTTCTTTAGCCTTACTATATTTCTATTATTAAATTTCACCCCCTCAAACAATGCACCCCAGCCGATCCTGCCCTGACTAAAATGGCGCTCGAGAAAGAGCGGAAGTGACATATGGGTTTGATTACCATAAGGCAGAGCTTTGTCCGACAGAGAGCGGCGTTGAGCTGCTCGGCAGAACCCTCAAACCTATTCCCGATCCCCAATATCCTTGATAATGTAACTTACCCCTGCACGAGGCTACCTATGAAGAACGTCGCAAAAAAGATGAGAACACTATGTCGAAAAGCCAAACCCGACCGACTTGCGTGTGAGGGCAACACTAGTTAGAAAGCAGAGAAAGGTCGGTAGGGGGCGTCCCGCGGCGGGCGGGCGCTCGCAACATTACGCATGCGCTTAGCTAGATGCTGGCGCCTTCCTCTGGCCGGGGATCGGATGTATACTGTGCCTGACAACTCTCTGGCGCTGGGGTTCAGGTGGCATGCTGTTATCACTGCGCCTCCTGCACCAGAACTACTTTTGTAGAACCCAGCGGTGTCGGGGCCGCTACACTCTGTGTGGCTGACAGCTGCGGGTGGCGTACACCCCGCCCCCTGGCGCGCGGGAGTCCCGAGGGCGGCCCCCAGAATTTGAGCTTTAGCTCACTTCCCTTTGGAGCACATCTGCTCCGGTTCCGCAGCCCGTCATGAACGACGCAGCAAGCAGGCTTGGACTGTCTTTGCTAGAGATGTATATCCCTTTTGAACGTGTTTTGAAGGGGATTAAAATACGTACCATTTGCTCGTTGCCTAGAAAATTACAGGTATATCTGAACTGAACTGTGCCATATTTGTGTGAAACGCGGATCTAGGATGGCTTCTACAAACTTGGATTTGCTGATGAATCTCGTAGTCAAATGCCAAAGTGACCTCTACTGCTATGTCAATCCTTCTGGACGTGAAAGGAATAATTAGTCCCTTATGTAGTTTCTGTTGTCAGATTTGGTACCCCATGTTCTGCACCTTCTTAAAATTATAACTTTGAATTCATGTCTTCTATGTGAAACATGGGCATAATACAAGAAACCGGACATCAGCATAGATAGTCCAGCAGTTTGTTCCATGCATCTGGATGAAGATTATTTTCTAATCATATCATGTCACTGATGACCTGAGCCAAATGAAGCTTCTATAAATGTTTTAATAACATTTCATTCTGATCCTGCTTCAGTCCCACATGAAACTGCCAGTAGAACAACTCCTTTTTACATTTGGATGTGTCAAAACAGATATTCAAATATGAATCTAGAAGCAGTACAGTGCATGTATTGGGGTGATTTTTTCCTTTTCTTTTTGGAAATTTGCTGTATTGCAGCATCACATTACAAGCACGTACTATGCTTTCAAAATTGTTTAAATAATAAGCAGGATTTATAATAAAAATTGTTGTAGAGAAGGGTTATTCAAAATACCACTTTGGCAACATACCAGCAAAGTTCAGAAAGGATTGTCAGCTATGTCTGTGCATGCTATTGAGAAAAAAAGAAACAGGAATTATTCATATGAATGTGAACTTCAGTAAGAGTCCCTCATTTATACAGTATCTTACTGACAATAGACAATAACCACATACATGAGACAGTTAGAGTGACACCTTAGCTATACCAAGAGCTGCATTCAATGACCTCTTTATCAATGCACTGTTACTCTTGTGAAGCAGGTACTCTGCAGTGTTAATAGAGGCAGCCCAAGACAAAAGCAACATTTGGTTTCTTAGCAGTTTTGTTTTCTCCAAGGAGTACACAGAAGTGACTTCCCCTAAAAAAACACAGATGAAAAAAATACAATAAACACAAATGTTTAGTAACTTGAATTTAAACAGTAAAAAAATATTAATCAAAACCATATCATTATGTTAACTGCTGGAGAATAAGAAAATTCAAACTCTGCATGTTAGTATGAAATATTATTTATTCATATGAAAGTGCTATATCTACAATTCAAGATGGGTATCTCCACCCAGTCATAGAAAGACCACAGAGCCACAGCCTAATCCATAATAAGATTCATTAAGCAATTAAGAGTTGGGATGGGAATAATGCACCCATCTGAACTGGTGGGAGGAACCATTGCACTACACCTCCAGACAAGTCAGAGAGCAAGACCTTCCTTCATTCATTAGCTATTTACATGGAACCATCCTTCAATAAAGTCTTTACAATTCCTATTTCAAAGTATGCATCTTCTATAAAGATCTGCACCTAAAGTGACGCTCTCTAGACTTTCATCATAGACTTTGGCATACACTGGAGTGGTCCTCATTTTCCCCAAGATCCAATGACTCCCTAAGACACTTCTAATTTTGTCACTTATAAAATTCTGTTTTAAAGCATGAAGCACCAAAACTCATTTATTTAAACTGTTTGAAAAAGGTAATTATCCTTTTTGAAGTGGTCTCTGGTTGGTTTGTTATTTAACATAGCGTATATAGATTTTCTTTAGCTAATATAAGATTAATTTTATCATTACTTTTCTGAACCTGCTTAAACTATTTTACGTTTGCTGAGGACCTGAAGCTGATTCTGGAAGGATTGCTTGCAAGGTTAGTAACAAATTCAGGTCATTTTGCTAGTTAATCGCATGCTCACTCACAGCAGGTCAATTTAAAGCTTGCTGTTATCCTAACACACTTCTCTCTGAGATTTGAAATTTTACGCACTACCTAAATTAATTACATACATAAAAGGGAGAATGAAAAAACTGCAAAAAAACAGTTCCTGAGCACAATTTAAACTTAGGAGCTGTGAGTCAGCAGAGCTAACCTCTGTGCTACCATAACCACCCTTAATATAAGATCTTTAATTCATGTTTAAAATCTTCAAAGATGAACTGTGAGTGAATGGGTCCAGCATTGTCAACATATGTAAAACCTACAAAGACACATAGGGAATATGACATCTTTGCTCAGGTAAGAATAGAGACAGAATTCAGATGGTTTTCTAGAGCCATAAGGCAGCAGTGTACATACCCATACCTTTTGAAAAAAGATTGATAACAGTAACATTATAATCCCTGACACTTTGCACGGAGGTTTACTTGAGTGGGATTCTGCTGTTGGCTACTAGGGGTAGATGTCCTAAAGACCAATCTTCATTTGTAATCCTCAGAATCCCTGGGTGTTTCATCCTTTTAATCACAAGACATTCTCAGCCGAGGCAGGCTTACCACAGGTTGATCAGACCTGGATTTGAGTTTAAGAGCATCTGATTTTTCCTGCAGCCCAGGTGGTGTCTCCTCTCTCTAACCACAACCAGTGGCTACACTTTTTGGCGGCATTAGAAAGTGTTTTCACCGCTATCCTTTGGCCTGCCCTCTGATTCCTGGCTCCTTAAATAATCTTGCAGTGGAAGCAGCTATGAAGCCTCTGCACCCCACCTCCATGGGGCAAATCTTTATATTCCAGCCACGATCTTCTGCTTCTAATGTAACTTTTGAATAATGCAGCTTTCTCCTTTTGTAGGTCTCATCTACAGCATCCACCCATTGGACTATAAGTTCTATGATGAAGATACTCTGAGAAGATTTGGACCAGAGGATCCAATCTCAAATTGGTCTTAGAAATTTCTTTTGGGAAAATGATTCTCTGGCTTAAGTCCACAAACATTTCTTAGTCTCTGGCTGCGTTTAGGGGGCATGGTTCTTGATGACAGAGATTTGCACTGTGTCTACTCCTTAATTTCTGAATGATGCTGTTAGTTGTGGAAATGTTGTCTGGGCATTGAATGGCATGGCATTTATCTTCCTTCTGCCTTCAAAATTAGCTGCCATATCCCTCAACACTTGGTTGTTATGCCAAGTGTATCTCCCTTGTGTTAGGATGGTCTTACACCCAACCAAGATGTACTTGATGTTTGTAAGACATGAACACAAGGGGCAGGCTGGATCCACCCCTAACCACTGATGTAGGTTCATGGGAAAGGACAGAACATTGGAGGTGGCTCTGATGGTAAAACTGGCTCTGTTGGAGTCTAAGCTCCACATATCTTTCCATGTCAGTGTCCTCTTCTCAAACCCTTCCCACCTTGTCCATTGGCCTTGCTAGGCTTGTAATATGGCTTTTGTACCCCTTTGTACCGCCACTTGATGCCTGTCCTCTTCAACCACCAACTGCTGCCATACAACTGGGCTCACCTTTTGCCAGGTAGGTGTTGTTCCACGACCAAATTCTCCTTTCCCTTCTTGGATATAGCCCACAAATCTATAAGTTTGAGGGCAGATTTTGCATCCAATACTGCTGCGGCTAGCGTCCGTTTCCTCCCTGTTACTAGGGTTGCTGCAGAGCCTCTCACAGCAGAGTATCTGGATTCTGTAAGTTTTGTTTCCACACTTACTTTGGCACATCCAAACTCCTTCACAAGGCTAGAGATTGGTAGTGAAAGTACTCCATTTCAATAGAACCCTTTGCTGCTGAGGCATCTTGGCAAGCTAAGCCATTGCCTTATCTAATCATGCCTGTGCATGAGTTGGGGTTAGGGTTCCCACTCTCCAACCACTTACGTGCCCACCCTGAGCTACATTGCCATAATAAATGCTGTCAGAGAGATGGTACAGCCCTCCATGATGCTCGCTTTCAGGACCTGCCACACAGTGATGTCATTCTTAGTTGTAACACAGAACTGGAAATCACTGAAGTAAGCCTTGACTATCTGTGTGGTGACTAATGGGACATAAAAGAAACTGAAAGCAGTCCATTGTACTTCATGGAGCACAGAGCCATAGGCATTAGCAAAGACCCAAGAACACTACATGTAGTCTCTCTTTTCTTTCTTGGCCATTTGCAGTTGGTGCCAGATGACATTTACATCTTCAAGATATCCTGAGAAACCACATATTCCTGCTTTCTACACTGATGTATCAACAAAGTTATTACCCAGCAAGAATACTGCAAGGCATTAGCCCACAATCCTAAAAAAAATCTTTCCTTCCATGTTCAGGAGATTGATCTGCCAGAATTTAGCAATGGTTGTGGAGTTCTTTTCTTTGGGAATCAAAATCTCTACTGCCATACTTTATGCCATAGGAATAATTCGTTTCCCCTATGCCACTTTCATTAGCTTCCAGTGATATTTTAGGACTCCTAGGGTATTCTTATAGAGACTGCAAAGGACACCATTTAGCCATGTAGTAGATGCTGATCTAGTCCTCTTCACTGTATTTTTCACCTCATTCCATGTAAGAGGCTTTATATCCATCTCAGGTGAATGAATTGGTGACATGTCTTTTTAAGTAGAAACTGGCTCCTTCCTCTGATTGTCTTAGTAGGTTTTCTTTAGATGCTCATCCAGCTTCCTTACAGAAATTGCAAATGATCTACTGCTTTTGTTGTCAAAGAGGGCCTTTACACACCTGTAAGGGTATCTATGGAAACCAGCTCTTGCTCACTCTTTCTTCTTCTGTTTCAGTCTCATGAATTCTGCCCTTCATAATGTTGTAAAGCACAGTTTTAATTCCACCTGCAATACCTCCAATTCCTTTCTTCCATCATGGCCTTTTTAAACTGTTTTTGCAGGCTTCTTTTCTCCTTCACACGTCTTTCAATTTCCTTTTATCTCCTAGACTTGGTCTGAGATGCTGCATCATTCCTTTGTTTCCTTATCCTCACATCTCTGTCTGCACCATAGTTGTAAATGATGTCTCCCATCTTCTCCAGTTTTTTTCTACCCCTTCTTTCATAGCTTCAAGAATATCAATAAGGTCTTTGTTGATGGTCACCCACTCTTTCCTCTGACAGGATTTAAGCCACATGATTTGAGCCTTCAATCCCTCGATCTTTCTTTTTACTACTGTCCATAGTTGGTTGGGCTCTGAATTTATCCCCATTGATTGATCTATACTTGGTTGAGCTTCAGTTTAGGTTCTCATGTCCTTTGGACTGCGGTGATTATCCTGCCATTGGGGTTCACTCAACTGATTTGCACTACTTCTTAAGAAGTAATGGTCAATGCAAGGCCCTTCATACACTCTCCTCAAGCACTTATTTCTGTCTTGGTGGATTTTAATGTCTTTTTTTATGTTATCTTTATGCATTTATACAACCACAGGTACAGCATTGTAGCTATTACCCAGCTGGAGCTGTTGATCTGTCAGGTACTCTGCTAATTGTCTGAATCATTGTTGTTTCAATTCCTAGGGCAGTTACCAAGTTGTCTGCCAATGTGGGGGTGACTCTAGCTGATTCAGGAGATATTCTTTGTCTTGGGTTTCCTATAGTAATTGGTGGGTGGATTTATCATAATGCCATGCACCAAATTCTGCTGGCATGAGTTGCTAGAACATGCTAGCTCCCGTATTCTGAGTATATTATGTCTCATCTATGCATTTATCAAAACCACATCATCCAATTTTAGGATAATGTGAAATCAGGCTATTAGCATCAGGCACAATGCAGGACCAACTTTAGTAGGGCATAATTTGGTATATAATAGTAATGAAGAATAGATTCCAAAATACGAAGATAAAGATATTATCAGTTATGCAAATACAGTATATTGGACATTGCATTCGAAATCCAAGTGGACAATGTTTATTACATACTAAAACAGTTTCAAAATGTTTAGGATATTAAATGGTCATCTGTCTTGTCACCTTGCGTTATATGAAAAAATCAGGTTGATATTTCATTAAAAAAAATGATATGATTGCATTTCAAGTTATTTAATATAATGATATTAATAATTATTATTATTTGTAGCAGACTGGCATAGATAATGACAGAGTCTGTCAGGATCCAAAAAAAATAAACTCAACTGAACAGATAAAGCCTCACTGATTTTGGTTCCTCAGAATTATACTGTGATGCCTTAGGTCATGTATTGTGCTGACCATGTACAAAGTTGCAATTTTGTTGTAGTGACCTTCAGGTGACATCATTTCAATGTGGAGTAATCCAAAAGTAAAATAGATGCAGTAGCTTTCAAAAAAAGAAATAATGGATTTAATGGATCTATATCAGGAATCTGGAAAGAATGAATGTGTTGTCGGATATATCATGGTCAATTTATAGAAAGCGATACAATATAGACTAGGCAAAGCAGAGATGGACATGAATAAGCCAAGAAGTTAAATACTTTGGGTTTAACTTTGGTCCGGCATACCATTATACTTATTGATGCCTCTCATGCGGACATGTGTGACAAGGCATTAGAAGAGATCTAAAATTAGCTACTAGTATATATATAGTAAAACTATAAAAATAGTATAGTAAAACTTACAAAACACCTAGAACACCTTGATTATAACATAGAGCAGTGGTTCTCAACCTGAGGAGCGGGCCCCCTTAGGGGGGTGCGAAGCAACAAAAAGGGGGGTGTGAAGATGTGAAAAAAAGAAAACAAGAATCAAAAATATGAAAAAAACATCTGTTGAAACCAAAACAAATTAACTTAAACTACATTCTGATACTAGAACAATAAATATAGAGTTAAATAAATGTCGATAAAAGTTAAGTATGCGTAATAAAATATGCATCTACATTTCAAAAAAATGTTAGGGGGGGCGCGATTAAAACTGTTATGAAAACTCGGGTCGCAAATACTTAAAGGTTGAGAAACGCTGACATAGAGGGAGGTGGGGTTGCTACTTATGTCAAAAAGAAATTAAACAGAAATCCTTTTCAATTGGACGATGAGTTTCAACATAAGTGAGAACAGTGGCTTCATCTGGAAAGAATTAGGGAAAAAGGCCATATTTTAGAAGTGAGTTATAGATCATCCAAGGCAAAAATTAATCTCAATACACATCTTTTTTGTAATATTAAAAAGGGAACTTTAAAGGGGGATATTATAGACTGGGGCACTATAACTACCTGAATATTAACTAGGATAACCTTGGAAGTAGAGGACCATAACAGCAGGAATTTTTAGAAATAATCAGCCACTGTTTTTTAACACAGTTCGTTAAAGCACCAAGACAGGAGGAAACCTGTCTAGATTTAGCATTTTGTAATACTGTAATCAGGACTGAATTGAGGGTAAAGACTAAAACTGTTTTTAGTAGGGCAAATTTTGAGCAGATACAGCAAAGTCCAAGGAGGGTAGACTGGAATAAACTTTCAAGTGTTGAAGCAGTCAAGGAGCAGTGCAACAGGTTTAAAATGTTTTAAATATAATGCAAGACAGGTACATACCTACATTTGGAATTAATAGCAAATTAAAAAAAAAAGACTCTGCAGTGGGTTAATAAGGAGTTGAAAAAGAAGCTGCAAAGGAAAAAAACAGCTGTATAAGGTGTATAAGATGAATAACTCCAATGTGAATTGTAGGGCCTATGACAACATGAGGGCAACCATTAAGAATGATATTAGGTAGGCTAAAAGGCAGTTAGAGAGAAATATAGCAAATAATTCAAAAGATTACTCAGATTCTTTCAGTATTTTAGTAGTAACAGAATAATCAAGGAGGAGGTCAATTGCATCACAATTAGTAAAGAAGAATTAAAAAATACAGACAGTGAAATAGCCGATGTTCTATACTTGCATTTTTCTAACTTTTTTCCATGTGAGGAAGTAGATAACCTCCGAGCAGTAAAAGAGACTAGCAGTAGCAAGTAGTATTAGTAGTAGTTGTAGGAGGAAGAGGTACTGAGTGATTTGGAAATCACAGATTGAGAAATACTGCTTAGATTAAATAGGCTATGTAACCACTAGGGGACTCCACTGAGCCCCAGAGCACAGACTCAACAACACCCAACACAATTCCAGGTTCAAATAAATGATTTATATTCAACAAAATGCCTTCCACATACAATTACCAGCAAATAAACCATTCACAATTCCTCCTTCCTCCTCCAAAAGAGTGCTGCCAACTACCTCGCAACTCTAAGGGCCAATTTATACTTCACTCTCAGAACGTGTACGCGCCCGCATCATGGCTGCCACACGTTCCCAGCATTCATTTCACGCGTCTTCTGAGCAGGTCCTCAGAAATTAGCGCGACGCGTGCGCGAGTTGCAGTACCAGCAAAAAGTCGGGGGGCGCAGTGTGCTAAAAGTCAGAACGTGATGTCAGTGTCTCTGTTTACTATCTACATGTGACAGACAGCCTCTATGCAGATCCTTTGGGATGAATGCTTGGATGTGGTGAAGCAAAATGCCGACATACAGATGCATTTGTGGTGCTTTTATATTCAAGCGTTGCATATTCCCAATTGTAATGACACGATACATTTTAAAAGTCTCACATACCATCTTTTTGTTTTTTTATTTTTGCAACTTAACAACAGCAACATAATGTATAGCGCTGTATTTGAGCCACTGAGAAAAAAATAAAGGACACGGTGAAAATGTGTATTTTGTGATTAAAGTGGAAATTTCAGCTTTAATCTCAAAATGTCCACTTTAACCTTGTAGTTTATCATCAATGCAGACCATCGTAAATGTCATCCCAGTTTTTAATCGCTACGAGCTTCTTGGACCTGACAGCAGCGGCAAGCAGCAATAGATCACCACACGGAACAAATTAAATGTATGATATTCCAACTCTCTGCACATTTAGAATCTTTAGATTTGTACTTGATACCACTTTCATGATGAAATGCATTAAAGTGTGTATGTTACATTTTACATATAATTTCGTTTAAATAATGAATACTGTTAATAATTACACACATGGGGGTGTCACGGTGGTTGAGTGATAGCACTGCTGTCTCGCAGGGAGTTATGTTGCTGGTATTTCCTGCTTGTATTCCACACTGTGCTCCGGTTTCCTTCCAAAGATTTGGGGATTTGGTGCCGCTAAAATGATGCTAGTGTATGCGAGTGCTTGTATTCACCGTGCGATGAGCTGAGGCCTCGTCCAGGGATTTTTCTCATTCGTGCCCAATGCTTGCTGGAATGGACACATCCCTGGATTGATGGATTTAATCAATAAACATAATTTTCAGAGATATTGCGGTAAGGTGTTATCGGAATTTAATAGGTGTTTTAGGCAATTCACAACACAGAGAAGCTGAACATGTTCTCACCGTGATAATATTTCGCACTGCCACCTGGTGGATTCCTCCAGATTTACGTAAAGTACGCGCGCAAGTATGAACACTACAACGCTTGCGTAGCAGGAGCGTCCGCTGCAGCATGCGTTGCGTCACGTGAAGTATAACTCCGGCCTTACTCAATTAAAGTGAGGCAGCAAGTTTTCTTTTAAACTAGGCCCTGGAACGGCTTCTGGTCTCCTGTCCAGGTTCCCTGGAGTATTTCTGGGTCGTAAGGAAACAACGGCTGTCCTCCTTGGGTAGCACCCCCTGGCAGTGTCCGAAGACCCTGACATGATTGTGTTTCCAGACTCCAACTGCCGTGCCACCCTGCTGGTTTCTTAATTTGGTCCAGCCTTGAAGAATACTTCCACCTATCATGTGGGGCAATTAACTGTTCCTGGTAATCCCATTCACCTAATCCATCCATTATGGCGTCCTGGCTTGGTATGAATCCTTCATTCGTGGTACCTACAGGAAATACACCTCTAAAATCAAACAAATCATCAGATAATATTTATCCTAAAGTTCTTAAGGTGGTTAGTGAGTATATATATATATCTATATATAATCTTCATTTGGATCTTGATCTTTGTTTGTCCGCGAATGAATTAAAAGAAGAAGCACTAGATGGCAGTAAAGAGACAGCTAAAACATAGGCATTGCATTAAGAATCTCCTCCAGGCTTATACTACTGAAGACTGTAGTACTGCAGTCACACCTCAAAACACAGACATTCAAACTAAACAAATTGTTGTGCTTTAAATTAACTAAAGAGATCTTCATTTAGATCTTGATCTTTGTTTGTCCGCGAATTCCACGCATGCGTAGACCACCTTCCAGTTTATTACGTTGTTGTTACTCACGGATGTCAACAATGTGCCGGAATAATTAAAGGGGTGGTGGACAGTGTTACGCTGGTTAGCTCCTGAGGCCTGGTTAGAGAATGAGATTGACGAAGATAAAAGGTACGTGCCTACGTAACATATGAATGAAAGAAAGACAGTGGGTAAAATGAATGACAACGTAACAGCACGTTCCGGAAATTATTATTGTTACGTTGTAGCCAGCGAGTGCTGCGCGTCTCACAGTTGTACCGGGGCTTGCTCACATGTCAGTGAAGTGATCCCTATATATGCTTTAAAGAGCCTGGATACCTATGTGTCCCCCTTTTATAACCATTGCTCCGTGTATATTGCCTTACTCTTTGGATTGCCACAAAGCAACCTGCGAGATTGGAGAAAGGCTGAGAAGACATCGTGAGAGGAAACGATAGCATTGTGAAAACAAGACGGACTGTGAATGGACAGAAGCAGAAATACTCCTACACCACCACATAATTACGATTCTGACAGTGATTCCGAGTAGGCCGTTCCTATCGAATCAATGTCCAAAGGTTTTCTTTTGTAATTTTGTTTCCCTTATAAAAAATCATAATGCTGTGCGACGAAGGGCCCAGTTCACGAATGGCAGCCGCGTTTAAAAAGGGAGCCCTTCACAGACAACTTTAACACGTGCAACGTAGTTGGGCACACATGGCTAGTATATATATATATATATATATATATATATATATA
>JANRMT010062856.1:35661758-35688716 GCA_026402145.1 Polypterus bichir lapradei
TATATATATATATATATATATATATATATATATAAATCCATTAGACATATTTTTAGGAAGTCACTTTGCACTGGGGAAATTCCAATGGACTGGAAAATGGCAGTTATCATCCCACCAGTAATGGTGCACTGCGCGATAACATGCAGTGAATACACTTGACTTGAGCATTCATAGTTTTCGTACTCTTTCTCTGTACATTTAGCATTTGTTTGCTCAGAGGTTGATGCGCTTGCTGCTTCCTGAGCAACTCTTCTTTTCTCCACCCTAGTGGCCCACTTCTTCTCGTCTTTCGTCGGCATCTTTTTGCGTTAAAACTGATTAAGTCAGTGTTTGTGTTACAATTACTTATTACGTTTTCCTTAATTTTTCACTTAAGCTGGTATTTGAGGCAGATTGAAAAGTTAAGAATGATTTAAGATATGAAGAGGTAAGGGAAGTAACGGTGAAGGTGGTAGGGATGAGAATGGCGCCTGTACGCATGCGCCGCACGGCCACCCTGCTGGCCACTGCAGAGAGTTGATTATACAATAAAATAAAAATAAAAAGAGGAATAACCTTGGAGGTCAATCATCACCCCGAAAGCGTATAGTAGATGTCACATAGTATCTGTGTACCAAATTTCAGATCAATAGGTCAAACAGTTTGCGAGCTACGGGTGATTTAAAATCCTGGACAGACAAACGGACAGCCACGGTATTGTATTATATATAAAGATTATATAAAAAGGGTGACCGGGCTGATCCAAGAAAGTATAGGACAGTAAGCTTAATTTACATCACAGGTAAATTAATGGATGGAATTATTAAAGGAAGGATTGAGAAACATAGCAAGAAAAGTCAGCATGGTTTCAGATGAGGGAGGACATGTTTTACCAATATGCTGGAATTCTATGAGGAAGCAACAAAAGTATATGATCAAAATGGAGCATATGATATTGTTTATGTTGACTTTCAGAAAGCATTTGATAAGGTGCCATAGAAGAGGGTGGGCATTACAACTAAAAGAAATGGGAATTCAGAGTGTTATATGTTGATAGGTGCAAACCCAGCCACAGGGGATACACAAACCAGTGTGTTTCTTCGTGCTGGTCCCAAGCCTGGATAAATGGGGACGGTTACGTCAGGAAGGGCATCAGGTGTAAGACGTTGCCAAATCAATATGCGGACAACAATACAAATTTCCATACTGGATCGGTCGAACCCTGGGTTAACAATGACCGCCACCAGTACTGTTAGCCAACAGGGTGCTGGCAGAAATTGGGCAATTGTTGGCCAAAGAACAAGAATAAGAAGGAGAAGAAGAGGGGGAAGACATGTCCGGAAAGGCTGATATATTGTGCGTGCAAGAGACTAAATGGAAGGGGAGTAAGGTCAGGTGGATTGGAGGTGGATTCAAATTATTCTACAGTATTATGGTATGGATAGGAGCAGAAATGGAGTATGGGTTATTCTGAAAGAACAGTATGTCAAGAGTGTTTTGGAGGTGAAAAGAGTGTCAGACAGAGTAATGAATATGAAGCTGGAAATTGGAGGTGTGATGATGAATGTTGTTAGTGCATATGCCCCGCAAGTTGGGTGTGCAATGGATGAGAAAGAAGATTTTTGGAGTGAGTTGGATGAAATGATGAACAGTGTACCCAAGGGACAGAAAGTAGTGATTGGAGCGGATTTCAATGAACATGTTGGTGAAGGGAACAGAGGAGACAAGGAGGTGATAGGTAGATATGGTGTCAAGGAGAGGAATAAAGAAGGTCAGAGGATAGTGGATTTTGCCAAAAGGATGGACATGGCTGTGGTGAATACATATTTTAAGAAGAGGGAGAAACATAGGGTTACATACAAGAGTGGAGGAAGATGCACACAGGTAGATTACATCCTATGCAGACGAGTCAATCTAAAGGAGATTGAAGATTGCAGTGGTGGTGGCAGGGGAAAGTGTAGCTAAGCAGCATAGGATGGTGCTCTGTAGGATGATGTTGGAGATCAAGAAGAGGAAGAGAGTGAGGGCAGAGCCAAGGATCAAATGGTGGAAGTTGAAAAAGGAAGACTGCAAGGTTGAGTTTAGGGAGAAGGTGAGACAGGCACTGGGTGGTAGTGAAGAATTACCAGACAGTTGGGAAACTACAGCAGATGTAGTAAGGGTGACAGCAAAAAGGGTGTTTGTCGTGACATCTGGACAGAGGAAGGAGGAAAAGGAAACCTGGTGGTGGAATGGGGAAGCACAGGAGAGTATATAGAGGAAGAGGATGGCAAAGAAGAAGTGGGATAGTCAGAGAGATGAAGAAAGTAGACAAGAGTACAAGGAGATAAGGTGCAAGGTGAAAAGAGAGGTGGCGAAGGCTAAATAAAAGGCGTATGATGAATTGTATGAGAGGTTGGACACTAAGGAGGGAGAAAAGGACCTGTACCGATTGGCTAGACAGAGGGACTGTGCTGGGAAAGATGGGCAGCAGGTTAGGGTAATAAAGGGTAAAGATGGAAACATACTCACAAGTGAGGAGAGTGTGTTGAGCAGATGGAAAGAGTACTTTGAGGGTCTGATGAATGAAGAGAACGAGAGAGAGAAGAGGTTGGATGATGCGGAGATAGTGAATCAGGAAGTGCAACGGATTAGCAAAGAGGAATTAAGGACAGCTTTGAAGAGGAGGAAGAATGGAAAAACCGTTGGTCCAGATGACATACTTGTGGAAGCATGGAGGTGTTTAGGAGAGATAACAGTGGAATTTTTAACCAGATTACAGTATTTAATGGAATGTTGGAAAGTGAGAGGATGCCTGAGGAGTGGAGAAGGAGTGTACTGGTGCCGATACTTAAGAATAAGGGGGATGTGCAGGACTATAGTAACTACAGGGGCATAAAATTGATGAGCCACAGAATGAAGTTATGGGAAAGAGTAGTGGAACCTAAGTTAAGAAGTGAGGTGATGATTAGTGAGCAGCAGTATATTTTCATACCAAGAAAGAGTGCCACAGATGTGATGTTTGCTCTGAGGGTGTTGATGAAGTATAGAGAAGACCAGAAGGAGTTGCATTGTGTCTTAGGTGGACCTGGAGAAAGCATATGACAGGGTGCCTTAAGAGAAATTGTGGTATTGTATGAGGAAGTCGGGGGTGTCAGAGAAATATGTAAGAGTTGTACAGGATATGTACGAGGGAAGTGTGTCTGCGGTAGGAGTGACAGATACATTCAAGGTGGAGGTGGTATTACATCAGGGATTGGCTCTGAGCCCTTTCTTATTTGCAATAGTGATGGACAGGTTGGCACGCGAGATTAGACAGGAGTCCCCAGGTCAGGTCAGGTCAGGTTGGGGAGCATGTACTGGTACAGTTCGTTACCGTACCCACTACACAATGGAACAACTCGGGATCCTGGTTTGCAACCGCCCAGGCAGGTGCACGGTCCAGTCCCACCCTCCAGAAATGACCCTCTATCTGCCGCAGCCAGATGTTACATGGGCGACCCCTTGGCCTGGTCCAGCCACTCGGGTTCCCAACAATGAGAATCTTACGAGCCGGATCACCCTCAGGGAAATGCGCCACAGTGCCGTAGTGCCATATTAACACTCCCTCACAATGCAGGTACTGTGCCTCATTCAGAATTCCATGAGCAACCGCTCATTCGACACAAAATCAAACCAACAGTACCCAAGGATCTTCCGGAGTGACACAGTACCAAAGGAGTCCAGTCTTTGTCTCAGGTCACTGGATAGCGTCCATGTCTCGCAACCATACAGCAAGACAGGAAGCACTAGGACTCTAAAGACTTGGACCTTTGTCCTTTCGTATAGATATCGGAAGCGCTATACACCCCTTTCCAGTGAAAATCGACAAAGGCTGCAAAGAAACTCTGCCATATTCGCGTTTGCGCTCCATGAGAACCCTCAGTGCCAGGATGCGGTCGATGGTAGACTTCTTAGGCGTAAAACCAGACTGTTCCTGTTGCTGGTAGGTGAGCAAGTGATCACAGATCCTATTGAGGATGACTCTAGCAAGGACCTTACCCGGCACCGAGAGCAGGGTTATCCCCCTGTAGTTGCTGCAATCCAGGTGCTCACCCTTCCCTTTCCAGATAGGGATGAAAAGTCCCGTTTTCCAGTCATTTGGGATGATGCCAGTCTCCCAAATGGAAGCAAAGATTGCTTGCAGTGTCAGGAGGACTGCGTTCTCACCAGCATGGAGAAATTCACCCCAGATACCACAGATCCCTGCAGCCTTTCCCCACATCAGCTGGTTCACCACTTGTGTAATCTCAGTGAGATTGGGTGGTTCACAGCTAATTGGAGGATCAGCCTCAAGAACAGTGGACCAAGAGATATCCAATGTCCTAGCCGGAGGATCAGTTTTGAACAACTGCTCAAAGTATCCAGCCTAGCGGGTCACAACTGCAGTGTCATCCGTAAGGACCGTTCCATCAACCGCCCTGACTGTGACTCTCAGAGGAACAGATTCAGATGTGCGTAATGCTTCGATTCTTCTGTAAGCAGGACGTGGGTCACTAGACCACAAATGGTGTGGTGTGGTGCGCACAGATTCCTCTAACAAACGCCTCTTTATCTGCCCTCAGAGCCCTCGCAGCCATCCTTCTTAGTTCCCGGTACAGACCAGAGTTGCCTTTGAGCCGTGCGCTGTGACTCCTCTCGATGATATCCAGGGTGCCCCGCAAGATGAAACAGGAGTCCCCGTGGACTATGATGTTTGCTGATGACATTGTGATCTGTAACAATAGTAGGGAGCAGGTTGCGGAGACCCTGGAGAGGTGGAGATGATATGCTGTAGAGAGGAGAGGAATGACGGTCAGTAGGAACAAGACAGAATACATGTGTATAAATGAGAGGGAGGTCAGTGGAATGGTGAGGATGCAAGGAGCAGAGTTGGCGAAGGTGGATGAGTTTAAATACTTGGGATCAACAGTACAGAGTAATGTGGATTGTAGAAGAGAGGTGAAAAAGAGAGTGCAGGCAGGGTGGAATAGGTGGAGAAGAGTGGCAGGAGTGATTTGTGACAGATGGATATCAGCCAGAGTGAAAGGGAAGGTCTCCTGGACGGTAGTGAGACCAGCTATGTTATATGGGTTGGAGACGGTGGCACTGACCAGAAAGCAGGAGACATAGTTGGAGGTGGCAGAGTGAAAGATGCTAATATTTGCATTGGGTGTGACAAGGATGGATAGGATTAGAAATGAGTACATTAGAGGGTCAGCTCAAGTTGGATGGTTGGGAGACAAAGTCAGAGAGGTGAGATTGTGCTGGTTTGAACATGTACAGAGGAGAGATGCTGAGTATATTGGGAGAAGGATGCTAAGGATAGAGCTGCCAGGCAAGAGGAAAAGAGGAAGGCCTAACAGAAGGTTTATGGATGTGGTTAGAGAGGACATGCAGGTGATGGGTGTAGCAGAACAAGATGCAGAGGACAGAAAGATATGGAAGAAGATGATCCGCTGTGGCAATGCCTAATGGGATCAGCCGAAAGAAGAAGAAGAATATGTAGATGGGTGCAAAACTGGCTCTGATACAGGGTGATGGAACAAGGAACTCTGTCATAATTAGCTGATGTTAACAGCTGTGTCCCACAGGGGTCACTGCTAGGGGTACTGCTATTTTTAATTTATATAAATGATTTGGACAGGAATATAAATAACAAGCTGGATAAGTTTGCAGATGATACCAAGCTAGTTGGATTGGCAGATAATCTAGAATCCATTGAATCATTACTGAGGGACTTGGACAGCACATGGGCTTAGGCACTTTTGTGGCAGATGAAATTTAATGTAAGAAAATGTAAATTATCACACATAGGAAGTAAAAAATGTTAGGTTTGAATACACAATGGGAGGTCTGAAAATCAAAAGTACACCTTATGAGAAGGCTTTAAGAGTCATAGTGGACTCAACACTATCAACTGCCAGACAGTGTTCAGAAGCCATTAATAAGGGTAACAAAATGTTAGGTTATACAGGACAATGTGTAGACTACAAGTCAAAAGAGGTTATGCTCAAACTTTATAACGCCTTGTTGGATTTCTGTGTACCAGTTTTGGTCTCCAGGCTACAAATATGACACAGCAGTGCTGGAAAAAGTCCAGAGAAGAGTGTATAGGCTGATTCCAGGGCTACAATTGATGAATTATGAGTGAAGATTAAAAGAACTGAGCTTTTTCAGTTTAAACAAAAGAGGAGACATAATTGAAGTGTTTAAAATTATGAAGGGAGTTAGCACAATGGATCAAGACTATTATTATAAAATGAGTTCATCAAAACCACCAGGACGCTGTTGGAAATTTGTTAATAAATTTCACACAAACATTAAGAAGTTTTTCTTTACACAGAGAACTATAGACACTTGGAATAAGCTACCAATTCGTGTGGTAGACAATATGATTTGAGGGACTTTCAAAACTAGGTTTGATGTTATTTTGGAAGAATTAAGTGGATAGGACTGGTGAGCTTTGTTTGGTTGATTGACCTGTTCTTGTCTAGATTGTTCTAATGTTCTAGGAAGTGGTATGAAGAAGTAAAAATCAATGGGGAATTTTAGTTAGACAAACCTTTTCCCTCCCAGGGAATCTACTAAATGTTTCTAATTGTTTGTTATTTACATTCCAGAGTCCATGAACCATGTTCATGTATTTATACAGCTCAAAAAAATTAAAGGAACACTTTTTTACCTGGGGGCGGCACGCTGGCGCAGTTGTAGCACTGCTGCCTTGCAGTAGTGAGACCTGGGTTTGCTTCCTGGGTCCTCCCTGCGTGGAGTTTGCATGTTCTCCCCGTGTCTGCATGGCTTTCCTCCCACAGTCCAAAGATGTGCAGGTTAGGTGCATTGGCGATCCTAAATTGTCCCTAGTGTGTGCTTGGTGTGTGTGTGGGTGTGTGTATGTGTGTGTGCCCTGCGGTGGGCTGGCGCCCTGCCCAGGGTTTGTTCATGCCTTGTGCCCTGTGCTGGCTGGGATTGGCTCCAGCATACCCCTTTGACCCTGTGTTAGGATATAGCGGGTTGGATAATGACTGACTGACTTTTTAATCTGAGTATAGCATCAAGTCATTGAAACATCTGGGATACTGATCTAGTCAGTTAAGTAGCAAAGGAGGTTGTTAATCAGTTTCAGCTGCTTTGGTGTTAATGAATTTAACAACAGGTGCACTAGAGACGACTCCCCCAAAACAGGAATGGTTTAGCAGATGGAGGCCACTGAGATTTTTCCTTCCTCATCTTTTCTGAATGTTTTTCCACTAGTTTTGCATTTGGCTACGGTCAGTGTCACTACTGGTAGCATGAAGCGATACGTAGACCCTATAGAGGTTGCACAGGTATTCCAGCTTCTCCAGGATGGCACATCAATACGAGCCATTGCCAGAAGGTTTACTGTGTCTCCCAGCACAGTGTCAAGGGCATGGAGGAGATTCCAGGAGACAGGCAGTTACTCTAGGAGAGCTGGACAGGGCCGTAGAAGGTCCTTAACCCATCAGTAGGACCGGTATCTGCTCCTTTGAGCAAGGGGGAACAGGATGAGCATAGCCAGAGACCTACAAAACTACCATCAGCAGGCCACTGGTGTGAATATCTCTGACCAAACAAACAAAAACAGACTTCTTGAGGGTGGCCTGAGGGCCTCATGTCCTCTAGTGTGCCCTGTGCTCACTGCCCGGCACCGTGGAGCTCTATTGGCATTTGCCATAGAATACCAGAATTGGCAGATCCAACACTGGCGCCCTGTGCTTTTCACAGATGAGAGCAGGTTCACCCCTGAGCACATGTGACAGATGTGAAAGGGTCTGAAGAAGACGTTGAGAACGTTATGTTGTCTGTAACATCGTTCAGCATGACCGGTTTGGTGGTGGGTCAGTGATGGTCTGGAGAGGCATATCCATGGAGTGACACACAGACCTCTGCAGGCTAGACAACGGCACCTTGACTGCCATTAGGTATGGAGATGAAATCCTTGGACCCACTGTCAGACCCTATGCTGGTGCAGTGGGTCCTGGGTTCCTCCTGTTGCAAGACAATGCCCAGACCTCATATAGTGAGAGTATGCAGGTAGTTCCTGGAGGATGAAGGGATTGATACCATTGACTGGTCCCAACACTCGCCTGACCTAAATCCAATAGAACATCTCTGGGAAATTATCCAGGAAATTGTCCAGGAGCTCAGTGATACCCTGGTCCAGATCCGGGAGGAGATACTCCAGGACACCATCCGTCATCTCATTAGGAGCATGCCCCCACCCCCGACATTTTCTGCCATGCATACGATCTATTGAGTACGATTTGGAGTTGCTACAATGAAATTTTTCCAAAATGGACTAGCCAGCCACATCATTTTTTCGCTTTGATTTTCGGGGTGTCTTTGAATTCTGCCCTCTGTAGGTTGAAAATTTTCATTTCCATCAAACTATGTGGCATCTTTACGTTCCTAACACATTACCCAGTCCATATCAGTATAGATATCCAGCAGGATTTTTTTTTTCCATTGAGATCTGATGTATTTTCTAAGTGTTCCTTTAATTTTTTCCAGCAGTTCACATTATTATGACAGTTAAGATCAAAGAAGAAATGAAAGAAAAATAAAAAAATGCATTGATGATGAATAGGTAATATTAAATAGTAAGCAGTCCAGGAGTTTCACAGTGGCTTATATCATACTAATAAGCCAATAACACTGTTGTTTAGATTGAAAACTGAGTGCCAGAGATTGGCATTGTGTAGGTAATAGGAGATAAGTTGATAATCATGAAGTAAGACTGATCATCAATGTCTGAATGAGAAAACAAAAGCAAACTGAGAATGAAAGCAAGCTCTAAAACAAAACTGATTTTCAAAATTGATTCTCATTTGAAGAAGTCTTTTTTGAAGTCTTTCCTTTAAAATCCTTAATTTCAAGATGCAGACACTGACTCTATGCGAGTGTCATGTTATATGTCATGGCTACTATGATGTACTATGGGCCATATGGCATGTGGATCATGGCACTCCTGAAAGAATAACAGATGCATCAAATGGTAATATGTAAAATAAACGAAAAAGAAATTAACAAAGAAATATAATTACTAGTAAAACTAAATCAAATAGGTAAAGATATTGCATTTTCAGATATTTTATTTACGTTTAGATAACACAAGGGTCTGACTGCAGAGGAAGAAACTAGTTTGGAAGAAATTTTGAAGCTTTCAGGATCTTGTGTGTTGCATTATTTGTATTTGATTTAGTGTTCATGCAAAGTTTGAAACACAAAAGATCAATCTGAGGGGTGCTGGTGCCTCACTTTTCTTGATTGGTTGCTAGCAAAATACAGAACTGCAGATTTAAATGTTAAGCAGACTGAAAGTCTCGCAACCAACATCTTCTGATGGAAATTTATAGGCTATAAACTGCCTAAATTTAAAGAACAACAACTGAAGTCTACAATCAAAGAGCTTTAATGTCACAAACAAGAAGCTATAATATACAAACAGAACACGTGTTGTAAATTCAGGGTTTACACAATACTACAAAAAGGCTTTACTTCAAAAACTAGGCCTCAAAGAACACAAAGTAAGCCTAGCCCTCAAACTGAAGAAGCAGACCTAGGGGTCTGTACATGCTAAAAGAGGCTAAAGCTCATGTTACTCAAAAAGGGAGATGATAAAAATCTCTAACTCAAAGAAACAAAACAGAGCTCCTTAATAATTAAAAAACGATAATAAATGTTATTGAAGAAGGATTAAATCAAAAATAATAATATAAAAAAGGTTACCTCAAAAGTAGGTAACTTAAAAAGTGACCAAAACCAAGTTCATAATCCAAAGAACAATGTAATGCTACAGAATGAATAGGTTTCAGCATTAGAAGATATTGGACACCAGTACACAAAAACATACGTCAAAAGAACTTGTGAGGGAGACAAACTAACATGCAAGACCAATAAACCAGAAGAAAGTCAATGTCTAGAATCTGAGCATAGATTTAAATACTGCAGTTTCTAAAAGGAAGACAGCTGCAAACAGGGTTTGATTTGTATCCACGAAGTTATATACTGATACAGATGCAGTGCTGGCTTGACTAGTGACCACACCTTCTGATGTGCCATGGCGATGAAAACCAAAATATTGGTGCATACTAAAAAAGTTTTTTTTTGCCAGTTTCAGACATGATTGTTATATTTTAGCCATGGTCCCTCACTTATGTTTTTTGTCATTTTCATTCATTTTTCAATTTGAATGATTTATTATGATTATTTCTTTTAATATTGTTCTGATCATTTGTTATTTAGTTAATATGTTTAATTCATTATGATTTTGTTACGTTTAAAATATTTATGCACCATTCCTTTAAATGTCTTTATGTTTCATGTGTTTTGTGAATATCATCTGAATACATCTTTTCCCAAAAAAATGGTGTGTAATGAGTTCTACATTTGTGTCTACAGTTATAAGCCCATGCTTCAGATGGTACGAATAGTTTAGATTCAGTAACTACCTTAACACTGTTTTGCTATTTTTGGGCTTAGAAAATTCTTATATTTAAGTCCTCAGAACACTCCATAATTGTGGCCAATAGAAAGTATTTTGCTGGTATAATTTTTTTTGGTTCCAATACATTTCCTTCATTATCTAGAATTATAGATAGTGCTTCTGCCCTGTCATTCTTATTTCCTAAACAATAGCAGATCACAAAAATAAAACTGTTAAAAATGCTGACCAACAATCTCGTCTTGCATTTAATCTTTTTGTCATATTAAATTATGCTGTTATGATCTGTATACAATACAAAAAAGCCATTGATGTCATTCTTCCAAGGCCAATTTAATCTCTAAAAGTTCGCAGTTGCCCATGTCATAGTTCTGTTCTGTGGGAGTTATTTTTATAGAAAAGAAGATATGAGAATAAACATCCTTGGAGTCTGGTTGACACAAAATTCTCCCACTTAAGTACTGAAAGCATAAACTTCAATAATAAACTCAAGTCCAGAAATAGATAACAAAGGATAGGAGCTTATGTAAACATAATTCTTAATTGCTCTAATATTTGCTAAGCATCTGAACCCCAACATTATTTCTTATTAGTTTTCTTAGTTAAAGATGTGTTGGGCAAAATCACTGAACTGAAGTTTGTAATAAACCAATGATAATATTTAGAAAATCCCACAAAATAATGTGTCTATTAATATTATCTGGGCGTCCAATGTAAATAACTGCTATTTTTGCTTTATCCATACTAATGCCAGAGTGAGATATTTTTTAACTTAGCAACATCTGATCTGTTATGATCTGTTATAATTTCCAAACAGTTTCAAAATTGTCCACTAGAAGGGGATATTATTGTCACAACTCCAACTAATAATAGGGCAAACACAGAATCGTTATAAAATTAAAAAGATTTATTCTGCATAAAAATGCTCAGTAATACAAGAAGCTCTGTGAAGCACAAATGACAAAAGATAATTGCTTGAAAGGGCAAAGCAATCTAAGGCAAACAAGTCTATATCACAAACCCAAAACAAAGTCAAAAGACAGAGCCCAGGATCAAAACTTCAGAAAATCACAGAAGTACAACAAAATTATGAAAAGCACAATAACTCACCACTCCCTAGCACATTCAAAATAAACAGTTAGGAACTATGGGAAACCCTTGCTTTTATAAGGCTATAGGGCAGTCTCTGGTAATGATATGCAAGTGGTCCCACCTCTTGGCGACCCACCCACAAAACACAAAGCACATAACAAAGGCATTGATACATAGACAAAAAAAATCAAATACAAATGAAAATGTAAATAACACAAACAGAAGAATCGAAAATGAACAAAGAAGACGAAAAACAAAGATGTGAACCTCAGCCAGTGGAGGGAAATATATCATTATCTTTATACTCATCGTATCATCACAAACTTGAGGTGGATCATAGAAAAGGTGAGGGAGTACCAGAAGAAACTATACCTCTGCTTTATTAATTATACCAAGGCTTTTGATTGTGTTGTGCATGATAAGCTTTGGGAAACACTGAGTGAGGCAGGAGTGCCAGCGCACCTGATCAGGTTAATCAAATCCACAGTGCGAACCAGGTATGGAGACACAGAATGGTTCAAGATCAAAAAGGATCCTCTCTCCTTTTCTTATCAACCTCTATGCAGAAGTAATCATGTGGAAGTTGGACTTGAATGATTCGAGTGTTGGGGTAAAAATAGGTGAAAGAACCATCAGCAATTTAAGATACACAGATGATACTACCCTGCTGGCAGAGAGTGAGAAGGACCTCAAGAAGATAATCCTGAAGCTAAAAGAACAAAGCAAGAAGATGGGACTTTACCTGAACATCAAGAAGACCAAGATCATGACTACTGGCAAGAAGAAAGTACACATAAAGATCAACAATAAAGAAATAGAAGTGGGTGACAGCTTCCTTCTCCTTGGGTCCCTCGTTGATCACAATGGCAGTTTGACGGTAGAAATCAAATGAGCACTGCGGCGCTAATCCATGGTAAACATGGACCAAATATGGAAGTGCAAGGACGTCTCAGTCACCATCAACCAAAGATTGGCCACTGCCATTGTGTTCTTATTTGCAACATTTGGTTGTGAGACATGGGCACTCATAAAAGCAGGTAGAAGAAAAATCGATGCCTTCAAACTGTGGTGCTGGAGAAGACTTCTATGAATCCTATGGACAGCTAGGATCACCAGCAATGTTCTTGATCATACAAACCCAGAGTTGTCCCTGGAAGGCAAGATCACCAGACAGAAACTGACCTATTTTGGACAGGTGATGAGGGCGAATTCTCAAGAAGGTGCTACTTGAAATGATCAGTAGTAAAAGGAAGCAAGGAAGACCAAAGGCCCGTTGGCTGGATACCATCAAGAATGACAGGGGAATGAACATCAAGCAGCTGAAAGAAGCCGTGGAAAACAGGGAAGCATGGCGAGGTCTGGCCTACAGAGTATCTAAAGTTCGGACACGACTGAATGGATAGAAGGCTTATCAGACTTACATTTTTATGATTTTCAGAATACATTATTGTTATGTAGTCTGCACAGCACTTTATTCTCATGTTTTATATGAGTTTCTAAAAATTTCTAAAAATTAGGATGTTGTCAGTGTAGACTATAACATAATCCTCAAAATACTGTAAAAAACATCATTAACAAAATGTTGAAAAAACTGCCCATGCTTTATCTAAACCATAGGACACTACTTTAAATCCACAATGACCAGTTACCGTATTGAAGGTGATTTAACACTCATCCTCTTCAATAGGCACGTGGAATAAGTTACCAATTAATGTGGTTACCGTAGGACTTTAGAGACGTTCAAAGTTTGGTTTGACATTATTTAGGAAAAATATTTCAGACACAATAAATATTTTAAGCAGCAATATAATTAATGTAAGGGTATAATTGCCTTTGATAAGTTATTTTATTAAGCTTCTGATAATATAGTACATTGTTTAAGATTGAAAAAAAACCGGCCTTCACTTGAGTAGACGATGACTAAGCAAACTCATTATTCAAATTCTCTTTAATGTACTCATTCGTAGCTTTTCACTCTGGTTGTGATAAAACATACATTTTTCCTTTGGGCAACGGAGTACAGGTAGTTGCTCTATCCCACAGTCATGATCTCTGTGTAGAAGTTGTTCCAATGATTTTTTTTTTAATTTTATTGAATTTATTAAAATCAAATAACACTCCATACACATAACTCAAGTTTTATAAAAAGAAAAAAAAAAAGGTTCGAAACAAATCAACCCCCACCCCTGAGAAAGTATAGGCCAGCAGTGTAAAACTTTATGCTAGTAAAGACACATGAATAGATAAAATAATAAATGAATAAAGATAAATAGAATAAAAGAGGGGAGAGAACCTACTTTCTCAGTTTAAATTCTTATTCTAAAATGTTATCGATTAGATCCTGCCATATTTTGAAAAAGTTTTGTACAGATCCTCTTAAGTGCGAATTTGATTTTTTCCAGTTTCAAATAGTATATAACATCAGTTACCCAACTGACTTTGAATAGGAGAGTTAGGATTCTTCCAGTTGAGCAAGATAAGTCTGCGTGCCAATTGTGTAGTAAAGGCAATTACAGTTGTTTGTCCTTCTCCACTTTAAGCCCATCTGGAAGTCCACCAAACACAGGTGATAGTAGATTAGGAGGGATTGTGACACCAAGGCTGACTGAAAGACATTTAAAGATTTTGGTCCAGAATGATGTTAATTTGCAGCAAGCAAGGAATATAAAGAAGTACTGCAGGATTTTATTTCTATTGCGGACCAAGTCTGTGTATGTTCGTCTATTTTTGTCAATGTCCAGGTTTTTATAGCTTTATTTTATGGATTTTTATTTAATGAATGCATTTTTATATTCTTTATATTGAAATGGAAAGATCAGTAACTTTAACTAAACAATGTTCAAGACAAAGCCTCCCCCAATTTTTAATTTGTCTGGAACTAACCTTGGAATTAAGAAATTAAAAGCAAAGAAAATCAGTGTCTCAAAATGGAAAAACCCAATCTGAATTAGAATCCATGATGTATGAATTCTAGCATGCCCTTAGCAATAGGTTCCCAATGATTGCATGAACACTTGGTTTATATTTCAGTGATATTTTAGTTTCATTAATTTGGGTTAATAGCCCTGTACTAATACAATTTTCTACCTCTCAACAATCAACTAAAGTAGAAACCTCAACAGAATTTATGCAAACAGGTAGAGTTAAAACGTTAGTAGTTTTTTCAGAGTATACACTCACCACTACTCTACATATCCCTTACCATTATCTAGAGTATTATCAAAATTTCCTCATACATCTGAGTCTAATTTCTTTAATTGTTATTTGTTGTTCTACTCAGTTTCCATTAATTCAATAATTTTCATCTCAGCATCCATATTTTAAAATGATCCAAGCTTATGCACTCCCACAGAATGAATAGGAACTACTAGGGAAGTAGAGGGTGAAAACGTATGATTCTTTTGAGCCTTAAAACATGGGAGACAAACTAGCATGCAACAAAGCCCAACACATGATCAAAAAGCCAAAGGCTAGAATCTAAGAAAAGGTTTGAATACCAAAGGGTCAAAAAAACAAAACACAAATAAACAAGGTTTTGATTTGTATCCACAAACTGACACTGATGAACATAATACTCTGTTTGAATAGCATTGCACTGATGATATCATGTGATATGACGTCCAAGGCACACCACCTAACAACAACAAAAGAAAGGAAAACACAAAACAATGGTGCACAAAAACAAGATAAAATTGCAGCAACTACAACACATAATAATAAAATAAAATAATAAGCTTGAAAACAAAACAAAAATAAAAATTCTAAAGTGAAACAAAATTATTTGGAATTCAAGACCTCAATAATATTGAAAAGTCAGCGACAAAAAATGATCAAGTAATAGAAAAATTCATAAAAGGCTGTAATTCTTGACAAACAATACCTTTAATTGAAAGAGAAAGTCCATAAATCAGAATATCCAAAGAGACAACTATGAAAATGTTTTATCCAAATGTTTAAAAAAAAAGGTAGTCTTTACTTTAATGCCAAGAATAAGGGGCTGAAACCTTCAAGCCCAAATAGCCAAACTGGAAATTTTCAATTACATGTGTAAACATAGAACATCGTAGAGTTAATTGGTCCAAGCTTCATCTGGAAACAGGCTTACAGCACCCGACACAAAGACAATTTAAAAGAAAAAGCTAGAAAAAGCAATAAGAAATGACATTGATCATATGGAAACAATTGCTCAAGACAATAAATTTGTTGTTCTACAAATTTGAATAATAAATTAAATCATCTGGTGGGGTTGTATCCCACTGGCCCTTAATGCAGAAACACCACTGATAATTAGATTAGGTTAGATTAGAGAAATTGAAATTATTGGTGAAATTCAAATTATTCATTCACATGAGTAAAAACATGGTCTAACCCAACACATTATTGTACGTTGCGCAAGTTTCTGTTGGCTCAGACAATGCAAAATGTATCTAGAAGGTGGCCCTACTTTTGAGAGTTGTTATAAGGCTTCACTAAATCATGTGCTTTGGCAATGTCTCCTGCATCGGCATTACAGGAACAAAATCTTTATTTATTTATCAGATAGTTTTGACTTTAAAATATATCTTAATTTTCTAATAAACACCTGATGAGACAAAAGTGCTTAATGAACAATTTATCACGATAGTTTATACTCCATTGCTAGCAGTCCATCTTACATTTGTCAAAGAAAAGAATATCTACCCACCTACGATAACACAATGGGAAAATAATGTTCTATTAAACTTTAAATTAGAAAGAATTAATTTATCATAAGAGTAACATTTCAAAAGTTTTTTATTTAAAATGTGGCAGGCATTAATCAGAACAGTCCTCAATTAATTGAACTGCTGCTCTCTAGAAGGGCAGGTAAGGACTATCTGATCTGAATGATGTGTGGAACTGACTGCCTTCTTGATCTTCAATGTAAATTTTGTAACAAAACAATGAATATATTCAAACAAACAATATATACTGTAGATATTGTGGCCACCTAGGATCTGGAGTGCCTGCTTCTGAAATAAAGTCCTGCCACCAGATTATCCAAAGTTACTCACTATTCCAGTGCACAAAGCTAAATTAAAAACCTTTCCGTCCATCCATGAATTTAATAATCAATTAAGGCCTGCAGGGAGCTAGTGTTTACCCTATAAGCATTGGTCTCAAGCCAGTAGCCAACTCTGGGTGGGGTGCAAATCTATCACAGAGCACGCTCATGCACACACTAATATTAATTAATATTTGGCTGATTTAAAGTTACACATTTTCCTAACACACATGTTGGATGTGGGAAGAAAACTGACAGACAATGTGCTGTCTCAAACCAGCCCAGAAGCTGATCCCAGGACTCTGGAGCTTGGAATTGAATCTGAGTAGAAGTATTTTTCATATAAAAGAATATGAAAGAAGACGGTACAGTAATGCAGTGTTTAGTGGTGCTACTTAACAGACACCCTTCCTTGGATTTCAATTCTGTGCCCATTTGATGTTGTTCTGTTGATTCTGCATGCCATTGTTGTGCCAGTATGAGTTTTCCTTAGGATGCTGCCAAACCCCCAGATACATGTAGTGTAAAGGGCCATTCTAAATTGGCCATGTGGATGTGGATGTTTGAATGATTGGGCCCTGAAGTCGATTTGTTCCCTGTTGGGAACTGTTTCCTACCTTGCCCCCAGTGTCCTGAATTGGTTTAAGTATTATGTTACTAAAGCACTAGGCAGGAACAGATATATATATATTGTTTGTTCAAAGTACACATTTAGAATAATAATCTACAAATTGTATTTAAGTACTTTTTTGATACTGCAAGTGAAGACAAAACCTTGATTAGGGTCATACCATTCTATAAATATATGTTGCATGTGTAATTTCTATTCATTCATCTTTCCCTTCCTCCGTTGATCCATCCATTTACGAGGCCCATTTAATCCATTTGTACAGGAACATGTCATGTACTGGTAGGTGTCATGAGCCTGAGGGTTCCTAAGCATAAAGTCACAAACTCTAACAAAATGCGCCTCAAATGTAAGGATCCATCAGTCTTCAGCTTGTAAAAACATAAAAGGCAGACGATAAATCTTTATACAAGTGCTCAGTAGCACAAGGAAGCTAAGATGAGTACAAAAGCCACCAAAGCAGTTGCCTTCCTAAACATGGGAAACATAGTAATCAAGTCCCAAAACACAAATTCAGAGAAAGGTCAAAAACAGAGCAAAACAGGTCAGAAAATCTAGTGAATCATCAAAGCACAAGAATAATATTAACAATCACAAGAACTCATTAACATCAGTGCATAAAATGTACCACAAGAGACTGTGTGTTTCCTCAGCTCAAACTTTATAAGAAATAGGGCAGTTCCTTGATAGTGATGGGCAGGTGGCCCAGCCACTTGGGAAACTGACTACAAAATAATTAAAACACAGTAGAAAATACCTAGACACGCAGAATCTAAATAACCTACAATGGTGACAAAAATACATAATTGTACAAATAATACATGTGAATAGCATTATTAATATAAACAAAAGATTCACAAATAAACAAAGAAGTCATAAAGGAATTTTAACCCCAGCCAAGGGGCGAACCCAGGCTGAAACATAACAGTAGGAACCTGACTTAAAAGGGTCATACATTATAAGTGTAATTTGGGTTTATTTTATGTGTAACTTGTACGGGCAATTTGCTGGAAAAATTAAATTATTTATATAAGACAATGGCATGGCTGTCAGGTGAATTTTATTGCTATGAAGAGTATTACATATATATACTAGCAAAATACCCGTGCTTCACAGCGGCGAAGTACTGCCTTAAAATTTTTATTAAGAAGAAAATTAAACCTTTTTAAACTGAGGGAAAATATACTAATAATTATTTGTTAAGGATCTCTTTGTATACCACATTGTCATTTCGGCCCTCCGGTTGTAATATGACCAAGCGGTGCGCTGAGCTTACTCTTGAGCATGCAACGTACAGTTGGCCATGTGAAAAGTAATCTTATTTCAAATCTCACAGCTTGGATTGCTGCTGTCACAATCGGTTTGAGTTTCATGGTTTGTTTCAATTACGACAGTATTTGCAGGACTTGTGTTGAAGTGACATTCGGCATCTGTCAAGCGTTGTAAGCATACAATCTGTTTCATCGATAACTTCACATCCAGCTTTGGAGAGTTTAAACATTCGTAAACATCAAAGTGTCCACTACTGAAATTGTCACCTGTGAATCTAAGATGTTTAAGAGGCATTGGCATTTGTCCAAAGGTGTAAGATATTTGGCCATTTCGGTACACTTGAAAGCGACAACCGAACAATTCAGCGGCAGACATCAACTCACATGCAGAACCATAGGTGAAGGGCTTAAGCATTTCACTCTTCTAGTGCTCCTGTGTAGTATAATTATCTCCTGTACCGTCATCAGTCCACACCTTGAACCTGTCCCAGTCATTCAATACATAAGACACAATGTTCCTCCGGATATCAGGAGTGAGCCTGATATGGCCGTGCAATATGTAACAAAGAGAATCGAAAAGGTAGGTGCTATCTCCAGGAATGGAAACCACTCGGTAAGTGACAGTTCTATGATCGATGGTGATCACCTTGATAGACATGTTAATAGGGGTATGGTTGGAACGATAAAGGAAATGGGTACCAGAACAATGTAAAGTAAGTCTAAAATACCTACACAATAACTATAATCGTAATAAACGAACAATAAAACAGCAGAGAAGCCGTGGATTAAATAAAAAGGCTGTAGTTATCAGCATGGAGACGTGAATCCCGTGGTAAAGCAAGGATGGGAATGTAGAAACCAGAGCGACAGACGGCCTTATATAAGCAGGCAGCCAACAACGTGGGAGGCGTTGGGATTGGGGTGTACGGTGGCCGAGAAGGGCAAAACAAATTTACATTTCACGAAACAAATTTATAACCATTAAGACAAATTTACAAAGGAAATTCAAATTAACATTTCAGAAAACAATTTTACACTAGTGAGAACCATTTACAACTCCCGAGACAAATTTACAAGCGGTAAAACAAATTAACAGTTCAGAAAACAACTTTACAAGTGGCCCGAAACAAATTTACAAGCGGCAAATCAAACGGAAAGGGTAGGTACAATACACAGGAAGTGCTTGTTGCTGACCTTTTGTGTCATTCAAACTGTTTTGCGAGGGAACATTGAACGGAGTTTGTGACGGTAAATCAAGCGATAATGTTTTGTCCATTTTGTGGAAACCATTTTAGCCAGTTAGCCCGCTTTTGTTATTCTTGTGGGAAATGTTTAGACTTTCTAAAAGAGGCTCCCCGCACGGAAGAACCAGATGCACAGCCGATGTCTAAACCACCTGGAAATGTTAATCAAAGCACCGGTAAGTGGACTCTTAACGCTATCTAGAGCCAGCTATCCTAGGCTTTTATTATTATTATTATTATTATTATTGCTCAGTTGACGTAGTACGAGTCATTCAGAATTCCGTTCAAATAAACAACTTCTGTGCAAGTTGGGATATACAGTATATATGTGTGTTGTACTTAATGCAGTCATTTACGTTTTTTTAATTATTTCCGCAACATACACTGGGACTGTTAACTTTCGTAACGGTTGTAGCCTAATAAAATAAAACATGATTTGGTCTCGTATTATTTTCAACATTCAGCAATTACCAGCACATTTCAAAGTACAGATATAGCTGCGTCTTTTCGGTTCCAAAGGTTGAGCATCAATTGGCAAGGTAGGATCCAGCATGAGTCAAACACGTACAAAAAGAAATTTCTCAGTCCAATAAAGTTCGTTTCAAAAAGGTTTATTGAAAATTTGAAAAAGAAAAACGTTATTACACAGAATAAAAGGCAAAAACAGAAAAAAGGTGTCTTCTTGGTCTAATTACAGTCTTCGCTTTCTCTGGTTAAAAATTAGATACTTTCTATACTTGTTACGTTTCTACTGCAAACTTAAATAGACTTCATTTTAGTATGTCAGTACGGATTGAAGCTGTTTGCCCTCCATGCCTTACCAACTGCAAGGCAGATCATAAAATGAAATAGTGTGTAGTCAGAATGACAAGAAATAATTAGAATATTCCATTTACAATTTAGCTTGTAGGGATTATAATAGAACCTCCCATTGACTATACACTAATATATAAACAAACATTTTAACAACAAAATACTAATATCAATTTATTATAATCTAACTAACCAACAAATGGCTTTTACAACAGGTAATGGAATGGATTTTCCTAGTGTACTGTATATTTATGCCGTTTAAGAGTATTGTGAAGAAAATGTAAAGAGATTCATGATGTGTTTTTTTTTTTGGTTAAAAAAACTTATAGAAGCACACCTTTGTATCTTATCTTTTTAACAAGCAGTGTTACCTGTAGTGGTCATAAACTAAAGGTCACATATTACGAGTAATTATACTAAACAATATTGTGGAAGTAGTTGAACTAAATACACATCAATACATTTTATGGTTCATAAATGATTACAATTATTCTGTCCTTAATGTGTTGATATTCAATTCTGTTCATTCCAGAAGAACAACCATGCCCATCATATAAACAGTTCATGGACTACAGAAACTTCAAATCAAAAGAAAGACAGTCCTTTAGCTGTGGGTCAAAGAGACGACTAAAACAAGAACAGAGACAAGTTCAGGTTAGGTGGCTTAACCGTTTGTGTCATGTATACAAGACAATGGTTGCAGGGACGGTTATTGTTTAATCAGTGGACCCATTTGGTGTTTAACTTTCTGTGCAACAAACTTATACATGTATAATTTACAGAAAACTCATTCTGTTTACTTTTATTTATCTAGATAAACATAGGATTGATGGTGCCAAATGGAAGTGATTTAAAACCTGTAAGAGGGAAAACACTCCCATTATTTACAGACCCTCTGGTAGCAGCGCCTGATCTGCTGAAACTAGCTGTCCAGAAAATGAGAACATTTAACAAGGACATGGATGAAGGGCCATATATACTTTTGTATCCAGATTGCTCAGAGGTGGTCAATGTGCCTGGGACAGAAAGGCCATTCATATTGGCAGAATATAAAAAGGAAATAGGAAAGGCATATTGCAGGATCTCTTTTTTTATATGCCTTGAAAAAGACTTTAGAAGAGGTTAGTGGATCTGATGATTTAGCACTTTTACATATTTCACAGTGCTGTGACATACTGTACATAATAATGCATAATAATGTGTTGATTTTGTTTTCTTTAACTGCAGTGGATGTTAATTTTTGTTACAAGTAGGAGCATAATTGAATTCAATCAGGCTGACACTGTGGTGAGTTAACATGAAACAAATAATTTAGGAAAGCTATATACTAAATGGCCGTATTAATTATCTTAACCAGAGCTGTTCAGTGCATAATGCTTGCCAATATTTTGGTTCAACAGAGGCTAGCTACTTAGTAACGTCTGTAATTGAGTTTGAAAATACATTCCTGCATTGTACTTGGACAAACAGTAGGATTTACATTTTAAATGGCATTTGGTGTAACACATGTGAATCATTTTGATTATTGTTCAGCCAGTTTATCTGTCAGAAATACTAACAACTTGCCATGTTTCAGCAGGCAACATTTCATTGATAAGTGTTTATGTAGTAAGAGAAGAATAATATAGGCTGTATTTTCCCTCAGGTTTTTGAAGCTTGTAGCCAAAGTACACCCAAACACAAACTAGAAGATGTAGTGTAAGTACCAATTTGCAAATGTAAGTATTCTGTAAGCTGGTAATGTGATCAAATCACATGTTTGGGACAGACCCTTGAGTTTATGTTGAGTTTTTGCTCTAAATATATGAAGTTGTAAATAATGTAAGAATATTGTGAAATTTAGCAAAATTATCTAGATTATTATAACTTACCATAATTTTAAATTTCTTTTTTAACTCCATGATACTTTGTTGTACTAAAGTAGTAATTTTAACATGTTTCAGAGATGCATCCAGACATTCATCAACGATTCAAGCTGGACAGGTAAGTATTGAACCAAATGTTACCTCATAATATTTTTTTCTTTTAGTTTTGTTTTATGTTGTGTTGGACATTTAAGTTCCCCATGTCACTTTATTTTTCAGATAGTTATATCTGATACTGAGGATACTCTGGATCTACCTGAATACAATGTGACTAAGTCCACTTAATACAGGTAAGCAAAAACAATTGACAAAATGTGACTATTCCCTTGGTAGACGTTTTTAGATTAGATGAAAAATAAACTGCCAGGTTGTTTCTAAAATATCTGTAGAATGATTAACTTACAAAAAATACTTCAGGGATTTACTTAGGTTGGAAATTACTTAAGAAGAATGTTTTAGTGTAAAATGGGTGGAGTTGTCTTTTAACATAGTAATGGTAATTTCTTTACAGTAAATATACAAATCTTTATGCACCATGTGTTGAAGAAGAGGATGAAGAGCCAGTTCCTGTAAATTTGGGGAATTTATCAGACGCAACCATGTAAGCTGGCAGTTATTGACAATAGCAATGGGTTTTCTCTGTGCACTTAATGGTAAAAGATTGAATTACTTCTGTGATATGTGAAAGAAGCTCTTTACTGTACATCAGTGTTGTGCAAAAAATAGAAAACTGTGTACTGTCTGACATTTCACAAATGTAACTCAGTCTTGTGTAATTCTAGAGAGGAGGTAAATATTACACTACCTGATATCATTGCAAAGCTGTCACATCATATTGATCATGGAAGAGTAAGCCGGTTCAACATTACAAGGTCAAATGTCTGGGATGGAGCAGTCCGAGGCTTCAAGCGTGCAACATATTCAGAAACCTGTGATATGCTGGTCAGATTTACTGATGATGCTGGTGTTTTTGAGGATGGAATTGATACAGGTGGTCCAAGACGAGAGTTTCTAACTCTACTAATGAACCATCTTAAAGACCGACCAATTTTTGATGGACCAACAGGACAATGTTACTTAGTCTACAATGCAAATGGTATGTCTACATAGTGTTAAGATGTGTGACTTGTAATTATATATCACATCACTGATACACTTTGTTACTTGAACTGCTCCAGAGATATTTAGCAACAACATGCTTAGGGTTGTCTTGATTTTAATGCATTATGGAACATATTTGTATGTTTCCAAAAGTAGTTGCTAAATATGTGTGGAACAGTAGAAATAACATTAAAAGCAATTTGGAATTGTGGTTCAAATTGTAAATCACCCAAAATTCTAAAATATGAATGATTTTCATTCATAGCTCTCAGGGAGGATGAGTACTTCTTGGCAGGAAAGATGATTGCGGTATCAGTTTTGCATGGAGGCCCAGGTCCACATTTCCTCTCGGAAGATCTTGTACTGTATCTTGCAGGCCAGCCTTCATTCAAAGCAACAGTGAATGATGTAACTGAAGAAGAAATAAAGAAAGCTTTGCGAGAGGTAGGAAAAGCATAATGCTATAGTAGGGCAGGGTTTATTTATTAGGTTCTGCAGTACTTTGAGAAAATCATTACTTCCTTGATAACATGCACAGAGTAATGCATTTATTGTTCTGTGATTGTACAAGATATAGGGTTAAACTAGATAAGTAATGGAACAGAAATTTATGAGAACTGTATATACTGTATATGCCCCTTTTTTTTGTGTTTTAGATTGACCGTGCTGCTTCTGTCTAAGCTTTGCGAGAATGTACTTTAAAATATAGCACAATGTTACAGACAGCTGGTTGTCTGAGATATGTGGCTACTCTTGAAGAAAAGAGAACAATTGTATCAGACTACCTCCGATTGTATATTATCGACCGTAACTCATGTGTAATTGACAGGTACCATCATATCCTAGTCTTACAATTTTTGTAAGTTACATTGCCATGTTCAAAGCAAACATGTCAGTCTGCAATTCAGTTGTTAACAAGCAACTTACAACTACTACATTATTAGTGAAGGACAGTTCCAATAATTTTCAACATATATGATTTCAAAAAGGGTTTCTGGTGATGAGTCAGGGTCAAAAATGTTTTAGTTGATTCCCGTCTCATTTCAACAGTAGTACATGGGGGCAGGTATGCTGTTCGAGCCTTCAAACCATCTAAAATAAGTGATCTAAAACCAGAAACTCAGAAATGCTTTAAGAACATACCCCATTGACTCATGTTTAAAGGGAAAATGCAGAAGCAACACTAAGTTTCTCTAATATGACTCAATACAATAAAACACATTTTACCTTAGATGCTGAAAATTACTGGAGTAATCATGTTTTTAACATACTGTCCATACACATACACTATGTGATTAGCACTTTATAGCAGTGTAACAATGTATTTTGTACTTTTTAGATTTAAAAATGGTCTTTCAGCTCTTCAGTTTTTGACTGCACTGCAGCAGCATCCTTCTTTGATGATCCCTGTCCTGTGCCACTCAGAAAAGAAGGTCACTGCCCTTGAACTTGAGGGACTTTTCAAACCTGACCTCAGTCCATCAGGGAGCAACAGGAGACTCAGAGAAGGACAAACATTAGGCTACTGGGCTGACTATCTCCTTGACTGTGAAGGTTTGCAAAATAGATTGCATAATTATTTATTTTACAAGTAGTTAAAAATAATACTTAACAATATGCCAAGATGTGCATGAACAATTCTGTTTCTTTACAGAAGGTCAGGCTGATGTTTGCGTGGAAGATGTTTTCATGTTTGCAACTGGGCTAACTTCACTTCCCCCGTCTGGATTGGAACCGCTACCGAGGATTGAGTTCCTGGATGATTCACCATTCCCAATGGCAAACACATGTTCAAACACAATGAAATTACCACTGCTGGATTCATACAATGTGTTTAAATCACATATGGATTTTGGAATTCAGAATTCGCCAGGATTTGGCTGCTTTTAAATCAGGTGGGATTGGGTCCACTAGATGTGGATAAATCACTACAGCTAGAGAACTCGCATCCATCTGCACTGGTGGACACACTTTAGCACTGTTATTATTTAATTTTGTAATATAACTCTGCTGCATTTTTTTATATTTGAGATTTTGAAGAAACCACGTTTGGTTATTGATTATTTAAGTTACAACTGAAGATGTTTTAATGTGTTCTTCTTTATATTATGTTACATTTGGACTGTTTCATCAAATCCTGAGCTCTGAAACAGAGATTTCCTGGTAATAAAGCCAAATCAAGAGTACTTAATTAAACATTTATTTTTGATACTTAAATAGTGTAATAAATATTTTATACTTTGCCTTACTTTTACTCCACTTTATTTCATTTCACACTTTATTTACAATAATTTAGGGCAGATGTGGAAGTTTTTCCAGTAAAAATTAAAATTCATGGACAGCACAAGTTACTCTTCACATGCTTGAGACACTGTTTCATTAATGTGCACATTATTACATCTGTAGTACAAAGAATTATAATTGAGCAATTTCTTTAAGATGTATGTACAGTTCTGCTGCAGACTCCCAGTTCTATGGCTTCTGTAGGTGACTGTGCTCCATAACAAAGTCCAAGTACTCCTGCATGTTTAGGTCACCACATGAATGCATTGGCTGATTTGATTCAGGGAAAGTATCCAGTTCTGTATATTTCAATCCTAAATCCACAGTCTCTGGAGCCAAATCTAGATTGAGAAATGGATTGGAGTAATAACATTTATTTACATTTAAGCTACAAAGAAAACAAGTTACTGGGAAATGATAATCCATTACCTGTGTGGTAAGTAGTACAGTTCATTGGGCACTCCTCCAGGACATGACGCAGTTGTAGAAGGGCGAATCCGGTGACTGTTCCACAGAGTCATGCATTCATCCAGGTCCTTCTGTATGACATCCTTGAAGCAAAATCTTAGCAAGCACTGATGTTCATGACTTCCATTAAAGTGTCCTGCATCTCTGAGGTCTGCAAATAACTCCATCCAGAACTGAGACCTATATGAATAACTGGGTTAAACTTCATATTAATTCTGCCATTTGCTTAGGCATACCAGTTTATTTACACTTGTAGATCAAGAGATGATATCAAGATAAAGAAAAAAAATGGGAACAGTATTGGTGTGTGTTACTTTTAAAATTAACTTAGTCACATTCCTCATTACTTACAAAAAAAAGTAACCAAATATGTTATATACTGTAGTTACTTATAAAATTGAATGCATTACAAACCGTGCTTTTCTTTGCACTTTTTTTCTTAAAGAGATACAAAAACCATACTTATAATAAAAATAAATCTATTTTCATGAACTCCATTATTCCTGAGGAAGATCTTAACAAACAGAATTCCATTTATTTATAATGCAGCTCACCAAACGACCTGAAGAACCGCAGGCACTATGTGACAGCTGCAGAAGGCAACGACTTTGAGAAAAGGGCAGTACTTATAGGGAATAAAACCGTACTAATCCTAATAATAAAAATAGTAATTATTATTATCATTTTTGAGCGGCTTGACTATGTAACGCAGGGGTGCCCACTCTTTTT
>JANRMT010062856.1:35711300-35737525 GCA_026402145.1 Polypterus bichir lapradei
TTTTTGTCTGTGCACTGCGTCAGTTCACGTGAGCCGCTTGGTGTTCATGCATCGAAGGTTCCCAGCTGTGCTGGTGCCATCTCGTGCGATGTCCACGGCTGTATTTAATGTTAAGTAAGACCCGGCACTTAAAAGTTTCTCTCGCAGTTTCGCTGAGTTTGTGCCAAACACCACCCTGACCATCTCATCTTCCTCTGCATAAGCACAGTCCTTCACCCGTGAATATTTAGCGGCAGCGTTTCTATTGGATTGCCGCTGATGGACGACCTTATATGGGCAGGCACTAAATTACAAACGCCAGCGGCAGCCTGTCTATGAACTTAATTTAAACTTTAGGTTTACACCGTGCTTTGTTTCCGAAGTAGCAGCACTCATGAATATGGTTGTATATGTCAGTCGCTCTCTTCTTATTGTTTCGCTGCCTTCTCAATTGTATAATGCATGTTTACTTCAGCGCTTTTTGGAGCTCTTCCTGGTTTTCTACGTACTGCTTTGATAGTCAGTTCACGTGATTACGTGGGAGGCGTGATGATGTCACACGAAACTCCGCCCCCCACAACCATCCAGCTCAGCTCCATTACAGTATGTGGAGAAAAATAGCTTCCAGTTATGGCCATTACGCGTAGAATTTCGAAATGAAACCTGCCCAGCTTTTGTAAGTAAGCTGTAAGGAATGAGCCTGCCAAATTTCAGCCTTCTACCTACACGGGAAGTTGGAGAATTAGTGATGAGTCAGTGAGTGAGTGAGTCAGTCAGTCAGTGAGTCAGTCAGTCAGTCAGTCAGTGAGGGCTTTGCCTTTTATTAGTATAGATAACATATGTCAGGGATGCCAGGGGCGATGTCCTGGCCGGGACGCCTTGGAGGACTGGAAGAAGGCGTGCACCCACCTCAGACCACATGGGGATCACCACCCTGGTTGTTTTGGGGGCCACGGGTAAAGGGCTTGGAAGCTCAACCTTGTAGGGGCCCGTGGTAACCACCAGGGGGCGCCCCAATGCCTTGGGAGTCCTGGACCTCAGCACTTCCGCAACACCAGGAAGTACTGGGGGGAAGAGAAGCAGGGACTCCCGGAGTGCTTCCGGGAGTACAGCCGGCACTTCTGCCACACTGGGGCGTGTCGGCGGGTGATTACCGGGGAGCACCTGGAGCCCATCCGGGTGTGGATAAAAGGGGCCACCTCCCTTCATTCGGGGCTGGAGTCGGGTGGAAGTAGGACGAAGCAGGAGAAGCGAGAGTGGAGGCGGCCCAAAGAAAGGCAAAGTGTGTGAGAGGCCTGGACTTTGGGGACTTGTGGGGTTTGTTTGCACTTTAATAACTGTAAATATCTTGTATCGTGTGGTGGTGGAATTACAACATGTCTGCCTGTCTGTGCCCGGGTCCCGTTCACACATAGTATGAATAATCATGAGATAATTTCAAAAGAGAATGCATTTACAAGGCAATGCAACTCACAAAATTACTGTACACAAAGCAATAAAAGTCAGAATTAATAACCATTGTATCCACCTATTCATTCTGTTGCAGGGTTGGGGCAAGAAACAATTAGTCTGAACTATAAAGCAGATACCACCCTAGAAGAGGTGCCTGTCCATTACTCAGTACTCTCATAAATTCCTGTATTGCTAACTTAGTGACTAAAGTGCAATTTTTAATCTTTACGAATCTTTTTAAATTAATGTCAAAGATATAAAGTGAAGACAAGGGTTAAATGTAAGCATCTTAATATGCATTGTTGCAAATTGGTAGAAAATCTACTACTGGTACTTCTGATACTTCCTTTTTCAGGATTTGAACACAAATAGGTGAACGTACATACAAAGTTATGCAATAACAGATGTCTGTTACATTTTTACAATGTTGACAATGAACTTTTACAGAAGTAAGCAAGCTGATGAGATAAATGAAGATCATAGTACTCAAGAGACAGACAGAAATCAAAGGCAAACAATTAAAAAGAAGTCACAGCATTTCTTGAAACACTTCTGCTGAATGATTTCTTGGCAGAATGTACTCAGTGTTAGTATGTCATAGAGAAGATGTGCATCGTTGTACATAATGACTCTCATTTATGTTTTAATTTCCTCCTTTCTTAGGCCCAGAGTGAGTCCCATAACTGAGCCTACACTTTTAATTAGTTTGTTGATTTGGTGGGCCTGTGTTGAAGTGATGTTACCAGCCTAGTATACCAAGGCTTAGAAAATCACTCTGGTTATCACAGAGTTGTAGATGTGAATGATGTCATTCCCCACATTAAAGGCATGCAGTCTCTTATGAATTGCAAGACCAGACCAACCTGTCATTGATGTGGACACTTAAGTACTTGTATGTGTGGACCACCTCTTCTGAATAGTGACCTGACATAGAGAATCAATGCAGAGAGAATTCCTTGGTTTTGCTGATGTTAAGTTGTAGGCAATTGTTACATTTTAAATTTTGGGAAGATCTTAAATACCCTATCACATCTGCTCAATGCTAATGAAAATAAAAATGGCAAACTGCAGGAATGCAAATGAAGATGTTCCATTCAGTGTCAGCAACCTATACAGTAGATTAGTTTAAATTAATTAAACTTTATCAATTCCAAGAAGAAATTTAGATGCATACAGCAGCAGAAACAGGAAAAAAACAATGATGCAGACTCACAGGATAAATAACGCGATCAATCAAAAGAGAGATAAATAAATACATGTATATTGGGTATAAGCACTTGCAGTACTTTGGAATGTCAGGAGGAAGCATTTAATTGCCTGATAGCAATGGTCAGAAAAGATCCTCAGAGGCACTTCTTAGATCAATGTGCAGGAATGAGCCATCTGGCTAAAAGTGCTCCAAAACAGCATCTTTTAGAAGGATGGATGGAATTTTTCATGATGGTATCCAGTTTTGGCACCATTCTCCTTCCCACAAGAGCTTCCATTGTCTCCAGGGCAAGGCCCATAATGGAGCAGAATTTCTTGATAAGCTTATTCAGGAATTGTAAATCTTTTGAACTAAAGACACATATCGGGCAGTCAAGGGGGAGAGAGTGTTACAGGAGCATAAGGGGAAAGAAGGTGTTAAATAATAAAAGTGGTATTTCGATCTATTAATTTATTAATTATAAGTTAAATCGGTTAAATTTAATAAAAGGAGTTGAGCAGTTTAATAAACCAAAGCCAAATTTTTAAAATGAGGCCAGTGCAATCCAAGTCCTGTTGGGTGTTGGAGTTTTCAGAGAATGGCTTGGAGGAGTCAGTTCTCCTTGAATGCAACAGTATATCTACAGGAGATGTCAGTTGATCCAGCACCACAAGTTCAGGGTTACTGAACTAGAGGAGGAGTTGGGTGGCCTGCATTGTAGTAGAGAACTACTAAACATGACCCACGTATCCTTTAGAGGGACAGTGTGTACTTTTAAGGTGGCATAGAAGGAGATTCCAGACCACACAGGTAAAGATAGGACTGGAAGTGTCAAACCGTTTTCAGATCCTTGCCCAGCTGTATGGTATTTTTGAAAACTCTGAGGTAGAAGGCAGACATGAGGAACTCCAACTGGCCTCTGCAAAATGATTGCACAGAAAGAAGGTTGTGATAGTGGGCTACTTAATAATTAGGTGGATTGAAGTGAATGTTTGCTCCAGAGATGGAAAATCTCACAAAATGTGTTGTCTTCTGTGTGCAAAGGTGGGAGATTTTCCTGGTATGGTAGATAGAATTTTCATTGAAGTGGGGATGGATCCAATTGTCATTGTCCATGTTGGAACAAATGAAACACATAAGGGGAGGCTGTCGGATCTGCAGTCCAAATTTAAAGAATGAGGTGCCAGGCTGAGGGAGAGAACTGTCATGTTAGTCTTCTCCAAAGTTCTGCTTGTAACATATACCAGTCCAGGTAAGATTAAGCAGATTAGAAGGCTTAACACATGGAGCAAATATTGGTGAAAGCTAGAAGGACATAAGTTTATGGGGCACTGGGACTCTTTTCACCACGATGGGTTACATGTGAACTGGAGGCATACCAATGTGTTGGGGAAGCATATGAGTAAGCTAGTCAAGGACTGCTTAAACTAGGGAATGGGGTGGGGGGCAGGGAGTTAAGGACAGGTTAGATTTAGAACTGTACATGAGGGGGCAAAAAATAGTGAATAAACAAATATGTGTAGTAAAGTACATTATAACCCGAAATTTAAGTGCAAAAATAAAATAAGTAATACGTAAGAACAACTTGTCTTAATGCTAGATGTGCCAAAAATAAAACAAGTGAGTTGGACATGAGCATGAGTATGACATTACAGCAATAACAAAAACCTGTCTAAATATCAAGGATGGGGATAAGTATAGCATAGATGGTTACACATTTTTAGAAAATATAGACAGAACAGAAAAGGAGATGGGTTGCCTTTTATGAAAAACAGAATTTAACTTCTGAAGTGTTCTTCAGTTGAACAATTAACCACATCTTAGTGAGGATGTCTGGATTTGTCTGGAAAACACTAGTCAAAGATGTCTTTTTTGTAGAAATGTGCTATAGACCCTCCAATACAGACAGCAATTTCAATATGCATCTTTTTAGCAATATTAAAAACGCAAGTTTACAGGGGGATATTATAGTCTTGGGGGAATTTAACTACCTAAATATTAACTGGGCTAATCTTACAAATAATGCAGTATAAAAGCATGACTTTTTAAATGTAATCAGGGACTTTTTTAATACAGTATTGTAAAGCACTAAAGCAGAGGTGGGCCTGTCCAGATTTAGTATTTTATAATACCCAGGATAGAACTGAGAGTGTTGAAGTGAACTACTAGGGATAAGTGACTATAATATAATACAATTATTAGTGTTTTAGGATAGTGCAGAATGCAAAGACTAAAACTGTTAAGTTTAGCTTTGGTAGAACAAAGTTTAAAAGGGATAAACTGGGATATACTTTGAAGTGTAGAGATAGTCAAGAAGCAGTGGATCAGGTTTTAAAATGTTTTACATATAATCCAGCACAGGTTCATCCAAAAATCTGGAATTATCAGGAAATTTTAAAAAATCTGCAGTGGGGAAGTAGGAGATGATAAAGAAGCTGCAATGGAAAAAACACATGTATATGGCATATAAGACTAATCACTCCAATGTGAATTGTAGGGTGTATGAGGGCATGAAGATAACCATCAAGATAGGAAGATAAATGGCAGTTAGAGAGTGTTGTCTTTGGCCGGCTTATCATCCCGGCCAATACACCCAGGCCGCCAGATGGAGCCCTCCCTGCAATATGGAGGTGCCCTGAAGACCAGCAGGGAGTTATGGACTACGTAGTTGTTATACACGACCCTGCTGGATACCACAGGGGCCGCAAGAGGGAGCTGCAGGGAGGACCGAAGACTCATTTGTGCCCTATAACCCGGAAGTGCGTCAAAGGAAGAGCAACGTGCTTCCGGGGTGAGAAGAAGGACTTGCACCTGATCCAGAAGTGATAAAGAATAACGTGGACTGGGGATTGGGAACACTTCTGGGTCAGGGTATATAAAAGGACTGTGGGAGCTCCCAGACGGCAAGCTGAGCTGGGTGGAAGGGTGGCAACGCGTCTGGGAGTCGGAGGATTGATTTATTGTTTAGTATTGTGATTTATATGAGTATAGTGGAGGAGAGGGTGCTTTGTGCACTGTGGCAAATTAATAAAGTCATGATTTGGACTTTTATTTGGTGTCTGGAGTCGTGGACAGGGGTTCAAGGGAGCAATACAGCCCTAATCTGTCACAAGAGGAATATTGCACATTAGGTGAAAGATGAAATTCTTTTAGTATTTTAGTAGTCAAAGAACATTCAAGGAAGATATTTAATGTATCAGGAATGGTAAAGGGGAATTACAATATTTACAGTCAGTGAAATAGCAAATGCTTTAAACTTGCATTTTCTTTCTAAGGTCGTCACATGCAAGGAAGTAGAAAACCTCCCAAAGGTAACAGGAACTACTAAGGATGTATTGAGTGATTTGGAAACTGTAGATTGAGAAGTACTGCATAGATTAAATAGGCTGAAGACCAGATAATACGTATCCTCAAGCTCTTAATGAAGTTAATGAGTATATATATAAACCCTTGACACATACAGTATTTTAGCAAGTCACGGCATACTAGTTTGATCAGGCAGATCCAGGTAACTATAGAACCGTAAGCTTAAAGTTCATCAAAGGTATATTTATGGAAGGGGTTAATTAAAAAAAGATTGAGCAACACATGGCTAGAACTGGAGTTTACTGAACAGTCAAATGAAGGAGGCTGTGTTTTACTAACATTCTGGAATTCTATAAGGAACCAACAAAAGGATATGATCAGAGTGGTGCATATGATATTATTTATCTTGACTTTCAGAAAGATTTTATAAGATCCTACATGTGAGGTTGGGCGTCAGACTGAAAAAGGTGAGAGTTTAGGGAGTAGTGTGTACTGTAAATGGATGCAAAATTGCCTAAGGAAGCAGAGGGTTATGGAGCAATGAACCTTCTCAAAATTAGATGAAGGTAATAGTTGCATCCCACATGGCCTGTGGTAGGGACTCTCATAATAAATATATGATTTACATAGGAATATAAATGACAAGCTAGTTAAATTTGTAGCTTATACCAAGACAGGAGAATTGGCAGATAATCTAGAATCCACTGTATCATTACAGAGAGACTTGGACAGCATACAGGCATGGCGAGATTTATGGCGATGAAATTTAATGTCAGTAAATGTAAAGTATTAGATAGATAGATTGATACTTTATTAATCCCAAGGGGAAATTCACAATTATTACGCATAGAAAGTAAACATGTTAGGTTTGAATGCACAATGGGAGGTCTGGAACTCGAAAGTACCTCTTTTGACAAGTACCTAAGAGTGGACTCAAAGTGGACTCATCATATGAGGTAGAGTTCATATCCAGGCAGTGTTCAGAAGTCATTAAGAAGGCTTACAGAATGTTAGGTTGTATAACAGAATATGTAGAGTACATGTTCAAGGAGGTTATGCTCAAGCTTAAAAACACCCTGGTGAGATGTCATTTGGAGTACTGTTTACAGTTTTGGTCACCAGGCTACAAAAAACAAGGAAGTGCCAGTAAAGGTCCAGAGAAGAGCGACTAAGGTGATTCCAGGACTGTCGGGGATAAGTTATGAGGAAAGATTAAAACACCTGAGCCTTTTCAGTTTAAGCAAAAGGAGATTAAAAGGTGATATGTTTGAAGTATTTAAAATTATTAAGGGAATTAGTGCAGTGGATCAAGACTGTTACTTTAAAATGGGTTCAACAAGAGCACTGGGACACAACTGGAAATTATTAAGGGTGAATTTTGCACAAACATTACAAAGTTTTTCTTCAAACAGAGGAACATAGACTTATGGAATAAAATACCAAGCAGTGTGGTAGACAGTAAGATTTTATAAACTGTCAAAACTAGACTAGATATTATTTTGGAGGAATGCAGTGGATAGGACCGGCGAGCTTTGGTGTGCTGTATGGCTCGCTCTTGTCGAAAATTTTCTAAAGTTCTACAAAAAATAGTTGCTTCCTCAGGACACCACAGTATAGAACAAAACACTGGTTTCTACTACTGTTGTGCAAGCAGCAGCCTTTTTAAAGAAACTCTGTATTTGTCACTGTTTTTCTTTTTTTTTCTCTGAACTTATTTACTAGTTACAAGCTTATTTAAATTGAAATTGATCTGGCTTCTGGCTTGTCACTGATAGTAGCCACTAGAAATCGGATACATTTTAAATAGTTTTTAAATTTACCAATTAACTGCAATGCACATAAACCCAGGTGAAGGCTTGTCTTAACTGCACTAAAAATGGACTGTGAACATGTATGGAGTTGTGAAGAGGACCCGAAGGCTGAATTATATCTTCAACACCTGAAAGAGTTAGAGACAATAAGAAAATAAATGTGGGGTGTATTGAATATTCCTGTAATCAGCTACGTGCACTTGTGCTTTACAGAGAGCTGGCTTAAACCTGATATACCAGGCACTGTTTTAATGCTGGTCAGATTTCATCTTATTTGAACAGACAGTGACATAGTGCAAAAATGACAGAAAAGAAACTGGTCATCTATGGAAATGAGGAATGGTGTAAAAGGGAGCACATTACAGTTAAAACTATAGCTTGTAATTTAATTGTTGAAATTCTGGCTATTGGAATTCATCCACATTATTTGCCCAGGGAGATAAATTACATCATTCTTATTAATGTTTATATTCCTCTCTCCTCAAATGAGGACCTAGCAATGTAAACATTACACCATTTGAAAAAGGAGGGTAGACCTCATATTGACATCAGCTAGATATATACGATCAAGAGAAAGTGAAGGAATTTGCGCACATTATAGAAAAATCACTCTCAGGCCCAACCAATGCACACACACACAAAAAGATGGGAAAAATTTAGGGATACTGTCTGCAATGCTGCAATGTCCTGTTTTGGCAAGAAACCCAACAAATCAGCAGATTGCTTTGAGCACACTCTTCAAAAATGACACCTATCATCAAAGAGAAGAGATTCTCCCTGGCAGCATATAAAGCCTGCCCCAGAAAAAAAAAATATACAGGTTCTTCGGACTACCCACAGTAAGGTTCAAAAGTGCACCAGATGACTCCAGCTCTGGTCCCAAATCCAGATTGCAGCTGACACAGGCAATGTGAAGGGGATGTGCTGGGTACCCTGCAGAAGAAAGCTGCTCTCTGAAGTCTACCACAGGAGAGCTTATACGGAAAAGGGCTCAACAGTTGGAGTGTTGGGTGGAGCACTACTCTAAGCTTCATGCCCGGGAAAAAGTGGTTGCTGAAGACACCCCAAATTCCATTGAGTGCCTTCCTGTGTTGGATGAGCTCGACAGAAAACCTCATTTTGAAGAACTCACCAAAGCCCTGGACTCCCTCACTTCTGGCAAAGCACCAGGCAAAGATGAAATCCTAACGGAGGTCTTGAAATGCTGTAAGTGCACCATCATCACTGAATTACATGAAATCCTGTGCCTCTGCTGGAGGGAAGGTGTAGTTCCACAATACGTGAGAGACACCAACATTGTCACCCTTTACAAAAACAAAGGCAGCAAAAGCGATTGCAATAACTACCAGGGCATTTCACTGTTCGGCACTGCCAGGATTCTTTATGTTCCAGTTGCACTGAGAACATCACAAGTCCTTGCAGTGGTGTCTACCCAAAATCACAATGTGGATTCCGTGCCATCAGGTCAACAATTGACATGGTTTTCTCCCTCAGACAGCTACATGAGAAGTGCAGGGATCAAATACAGCCACTCTTCATTTCCTTCATAGATCTTACAAATCTTCCCTAAGACTGGATGCCCACCTAGCCTCCTTAGTATCATCAGGTCATTCCACAAGGACATGAAGGGCACAGTGGTCTTTGAATGCTCAATATCTGGTGCCTTCAACATACAGTATATAGTGGAGTAAAGCAGAGTTATGTTCTCGCCCCCACACTGTTTGGAATCTTTTTCTTAGATCTATTGAAGCATGCCTTCAGATTTTCTACATAGGACATCTACCTTTGCCTTAGGCCATATGGAAAGCTCGTCAAACTCTCCAGACTAAGGGCTAAAACCAAGGTGCAGCTGAAGTGCTTGTATGACTTTCTTTTTGTGGATGATGCAACAATTAGTTGATGACCTCCAACCACTTCTGGACCGCTTCAGTGGGGCTTGTCATGACTTTGGTCTCACCATTAGTCTGATAAAAACACAGGTCATGGGGCAGGATGTGGACCATTTGCCCAACATCAGGATCTCCAAACATGAACTGGAGGTTGTCCATGACTTTGTGTACCTGGGCTCAACCATCTCAAACTCCCTCTCACTCAAAGCTAAGTTAAATAAACATATTGGTAAAGGTTCTACTACCATTTCCAGACTAAACAAAAGACTGTGGAGCAACAGAAGGCTGACAGAACACACTGAGGTTCAAGTCTACAAAGTCTGTGTCATGAGCATCCTCCTTGAACACGTATGTCAGGCATGAGTAAAAGCTCAACTCTTTCCACATGTACTGCCTCTGGAGAATCCTCAGCATCTCTTGGCAGGACAAGGTCTGCAACAATGCTGTCCTTGACAGGGCTGGGATCAACATGCTCCTGAAGCAAAGACAGATGCACTGGCTCAGACATGTTGTTCAGATGAGTGTAGGCTGACTACCCAGGGACCTATTGTACAGAGAACTGGTAAGTAGGAAAACACCTACAGGCAGATCACAGTTGAGATTCAAAGATGTCTGCAATAAAGACACGAAGGCCTTAGACATAGACACGGACACATGGGAAATGATGACTTCTGAACGGCAATCCTGGAGGCAGGCGGTGCAAAAAGGCCTCTCTTGCTTCAAAGAATCACTTGCCCAAAAGACAGAGGTGAAATGTCTAAGAAGAAAGGCTAAACTCCTGACTGAAAAACCGGCATCAGACTTTGTCTGCACCAAGTGTAGTTCTACATAGGCTTGCTAAGTTTTATAACAGACTTTTGGTCTCGTCCGTTGCGAGAGATGGATGTCTGAGCAGAGCTCCGTTAGCAGCGGTGTTATTTTTTTTATATTATTTCCTTATTATCCTGAGGTAACCTGTAATTAACCAACCCGAGGGTTCTACTACAATATATGCAAGCATATATAAACATGGGTGGCAAGAAAGGGGCTCAGAAAGAAATGGAAAAGAAAATCAAAGCTACATCCAAGCCCAGACCGACAAGTCCAAGTTCAAGCTCAAGGTAAGGCCTTTCAGAGACTGACCTGGAACAGATGGGTGAAAGCCCTGGCTCCTCGGGACCATCGTCTCCAGTTGAATGGGGAGCGAATGGGCGAGTGACGCAGGTCAAGATAACTCGCCAATTGGAGAAGATCATTTGAAACTGGAGAAGGCCTTGCAGTCCGCACTTTCACCTACTCCACGCGAGCCAGGAACATCGGCTGTAATAGAGCTCGCCGCTTCACCTACGGTGCACAAAAGCAGAAATGATCTGTCCGAACTGAAGGCGATGATCGCTGAGCTCAAGCAAGAGATAAAGAAAAGCGAAAAGGCCAGCGAGAAGGCAAGTGAAATGCTATGGTGGGAGCTGCAAGAGCTGCAACAGGATTATAAAGACTCAGAGAAACACGTATATATTTGCTTTGAGGCGGCCTTTAAAGGTATGCTGGATAAAATAGAGGAGCACATTCAGGAAAACGCATCTAAACTGAGCACACTTGCCGATCAGCTGGAGGATGTTAAGCAGACATTCATGTCTCGAATTGAAATAGCCGAAAATCTAGCATCCACTGCTGGTGGAAAAGCAACAGCTGCCAATTTCGAATGCAAAAAACTTGGAGGCAGACTTGCTGCTCTGGAAGATGGAAACAGAAGGAATAATATTAGAATCAAAGGTCTACCTGAGAATCGTGAAAGTCCAAACCCAGTGAAATTCGCAGCTGAACTATTCTCTAAAATAATTGGAGAGGACTTTAAATTAGATACTGAGATAGCAGCAGCTTATCGCATACGTGGATCAAATACCTTTAGACCTAGGTCTTTTATTATGCACTTCGAGAGGTTAATATGTAATCTAGATGTGATGGCACTTCTCAGACACAAGCAAGAGATTATATATGAAAATAACCACATTCATATTTTCCCTGATTTCTCTCCCGCAACAGCTGCCAAACGTGCAGCTTTCTACAACATTAAACAGCGGTTACGGCAAGCCGATATCAAATACAGCCTCTTGTATCCTGGCAAACTGAAAGTGGAAGTACAAGGCCAATACTACGTCTTCTCCAGCAAGGAGGAAGCAGAAAAGGAACTAAGAAAGCTGATCCCAACACTATTCTGAAACACAATAGTGAGTCGCATCCTGTCATGGCATGGCAAGGATATATATATACCCTGCTGTCTGATCCACTTGTAACGATACGGGTATTATATGGGTATTATAATTACACATCCTTTTCATTACTCGGACTCTTTCTGTTTATGTTTTAATTACAGTTATAGACGTGTGTGTGTGGAAGAAATTAACTTTTTTTTTTTTTACTACCGTAAAGGAGACTTTTTAACATCATACCCTTGGTTTATTGTTATTGTTATTATTGCATTAAGACTTACTATGCTTATCCTGGACCACTTTCTAACACTATTCCCTGGGTTTATTATCTTAATACTTTAAGATTGCTGAAGATTATATTTTAAGTTTATAGTTTGTTAATGATTATATTTTAGGCATATAGTATTTAGACTATACTGGCAATAGATATCTCCACTTTTAATCCTAAAACGCCGCTGCGTGGGGGCTTGTTTTGCTTTGGACGTGCTCTGTCTCTAGGTATGTCAGAGGACCGAGACTTTGTGAAGTGGGGTCCAGCCTCACATGGGGAGGCAAAATGGGGGGGGGGGATAAGGGGGGAGAGAAAGAGAGCAGGCTATATCTAATCTATCTTTTCAATCCTTATAATTATAACTACCAATGTAACAATAGGCTGAATGGCAATAACTCTTGGGGAAATAGGAAATTAAGGTTAAAGCTTTCTCACTTCCAGTTAAGACTATAAAATGACATCAAAAACTCAGAATCAATGTCTCCATGATGGTACAGTTAACTTTGTGAGCTGGAATGTTAAAGGCCTGAATCATGAATAAAGAAAAAGAAAGTACTCTCTCACCTAACAGGTTTAAATGCTAAAATAGTATTTTTACAGGAGACCCACTTACTAAGCAAGGATCAAAAGGACAAGCAGCAAGCTGCAAAAGGACAGGACTGGCCAAATGTTCCATTCTAGCTTTACAAAGAAAACTAGAGGTGTTTGAATCCTCATACATAGAACAGTCTCATTTGTAGCATCAGATGTAGTATCTGATCCTGAAGGGAGATATGCGATGGTCATGGGCAGCTTATTTAACTGTAAAATGATTTTGATAAATGTTTATGCACCTAATGTCGATGATAAGGAATTTATACAAAATGTATTTGCATCCATTCCCAATTATAATGGCTGGGGACTTTAATTGTGTTTTAAATCCACTCTTAGATATGACTCCTGTCACAGGGGGGATGACATCTAACATTGCAAAGACAATTACACAGTTTGTAACTGACCACAACTTATCAGACCCCTGGAGGTTTCTAAACCCGAACTCAAGAACATATTCTTTCTACTCACCAGTACATCATTGCTACTCAAGAATAGATTATTTCTTTATACTGTACATAATAATTTCTTTCCTACGATTAAATCTTGCAAGTACGATGCTATTGTTATTTCTGACCATGCACCTCTGATCTTGGAGCTAAAGTCACTATGCCCTACACACTCACCTCGCAGATGGCGTCTTAACCCACTTCTATTAGCAGACGAGAACTGTACAGAATTTATTTCCAAACAAAACAGTTTCTTCCTAGAGACAAATACATCCTCAGAGGTTTCTGCAGGAATCCTCTGGGAAACTCTAAAGGCCTTCTTAAGAGAACAGATTATTTCATATCTATCCCACAAGAATAAATTAGAAACCAAGAAAGTATCAGAGTTAAAAGGCGAAATTACTAGAATAGATGAAGAACATGCCAGGCTTCCAAGCGAGGCTCTACATAGGAAAAGGCAGGCTCTGCATTCAGAACTCAACCTCTTGACAACTAAAGAAACTGAACAACTAATTGTATAAATCCAGACATCATTACTATGAACACAGAGAGAAAGCTAATAAGCTTCTAGCTCAACAAATCCACAAGCAAGAAGTTTGCAATGCAATCCCAGTAATCACCAACACAAACGGAGATGAAATCATCGACCATAAAAATATAATACACACAGTTAGAGACTACTATAAATCCTTATATTCTACTGAGTTTAAAGAAGACAACACACAACCTAATGTATTTCTGGATACATTACAGATACTACAAATAGATACTCTTAGTGCGGAGGAACTGGATAAACCTCTGGCGCTATCAGAATTACTAGATGCTATAAAGTCACTTGAAGGCGGGAAAGCAGCAGGCCCTGATGGCTACCCTGCAGAATTTTATAAGAAATTCTCCGCTCAGCTAGCTCCCCTCCTATTAGCCACATTTACAGAAGCTAGAGACAATCAAATTCCTCCTCAAACTTTTCGCAAAGCATTTAGTCTTTCCTAAACAAAATAAGGACTTATTACAATGTGCATCATACAGACCAATTTCACTTCTGAATAATGATGTTAAGATACTCTCAAAAATCATAGCTAGAAGGATGGAGAAAGTGCTGCCTTCGGTAATATCACAAGATCAAACTGGGTTTATCAAGGGTCGACACTTATCTTCCAATCTTCGATGCCTGTTTAATGTAATATACTCACCAACAAAGTCAAACACTCCAGAAATATTATTACCATTGGATGCAGAAAAAGCATTTTACATCAGCGTTTCTCAACCTTTAAGTATTTGAGACCCGAGTTTTCATAACAGTTTTAAATGCGCCCCCCTAACATTTTTTGGAAATGTAGATGCATATTTTATTATACCTACTTAACTTTTACCAACATTTATCTAACTCTATATTTATTGTTCTAGTATCAGAATGTAGTTTAAGTTAATTTGTTTTGGTTCAACAGATGTTTTTTTCATATTTTTGATTCTTGTTTTCTTTTTTTCACATCTTCGCGTCCCCGTTTTTGTTACTTCGCGCCCCCCCTAGGGGGACCCGCCCCACAGGTTGAGAACCACTGTTTTACATGATTGAATGGAAATACCTTTTCACTACATTAGAGAAATTTGGGTTTGGCCCGAACATTTGTGCATGGATCAAACTACTGTATACCAATCCAGAAGCTTCAGTTTGTATTAACATTTGTTCAGACTACTTTAAACTAGAATGTGGTACGAGACAAGAATGCCCCTTGTTATCACTGCTATCACATCTGATGAAGACCATGGAGCGGCTGCTGCTTCACCACCTGAGGCCACAGGTCCGCCACGCCCTCGACCCTCTGCAGTTCGCATACCAGGAGAAGGTGGGAGCGGAGGATGCCATCATCTATATGCTACACCGATCCCTCTCCCACCTGGACAGAGGCAGTGGTGCTGTAAGAATTATGTTTTTGGACTTCTCTAGCGCCTTCAACACCATCCAACCTCTGCTCCTTAGAGACAAGCTGACTGAGATGGGAGTAGACTCACACCTGGTGGCATGGATTGTGGACTATCTTACAGACAGACCTCAATATGTGCGTCTTGGGAACTGCAGGTCTGACATTGTGTTCAGCAATACAGGGGCACCGCAGGGGACTGTACTTTCTCCGGTCCTGTTCAATCTATATACATCAGACTTCCAATACGACTCAGAGTCCTGTCACGTGCAAAAGTTCGCTGATGACACTGCTATTGTGGGCTGCATCAGGAGTGGGCAGGAGGAGGAGTACAGGAAGCTAATCAAAGACTTTGTTAAATGGTGCGACTCAAACCACTTACATCTTAACACCAGCAAAACCAAGGAACTGGTGGTGGATTTTAGGAGGCCCAGGCCCCTCATGGACCCTGTGATCATCAGAGGTGACTGTGTGCAGAGGGTGCAGACCTATAAATACCTGGGAGTGCAGCTGGATGACAAATTGGACTGGACTGCCAATACTGATGCTCTATGTAAGAAAGGTCAGAGCAGACTATACTTTCTGAGAAGGTTGGCATCGTTCAACATCTGCAGTAAGATGCTGCAGATGTTCTACCAGACGGTTGTGGCGAGTGCCCTCTTCTACGCGGTGGTGTGCTGGGGTGGCAGCATAAAGATGAAAGACGCCTCACGCCTGGACAAACTGGTGAGGAAGGCAGGCTCTATTGTAGGAGTAAAGTTGGACAGTTTAACATCTGTGGCAGAGCAACGGGCACTAAGCAAACTCCTGTCAATCATGAATAATCCACTGCATCCACTGAACAGTGTCATCTCCAGGCAGAGGAGTAGCTTCAGTGACAGACTTTTGTCACTATCCTGCTCCACTGACAGACTGAGGAGATCGTTCCTCCCCCACACTATGCGACTCTTCAATTCCACCCGGGGGAGTAAATGCTAACTTTTTTCATTTTTATTACTATTTAATTTAATATTGTTTCTTTGTATCAGTATACTGCTGCTGGATTATGTGAATTTCCCCTTGGGATTAATAAAGTATCTATCTATCTATCTATCTATCTATCTATCTATCTATCTATCTATCTATCTATCTATTTGCAATCGCCATTGAACCACTGGCGGTTCACTGTCGAAATTCTTATCAGATAAAGGGGATTTTCAGAGAAGGACTAGAACAGAAAATTTCTCTATATGCAGATGATATGGTACTGTATATATCAGACCCACAAAATCCTGTGCCTGCAGTCTTAAAAGCACTTACAGAATTTCAAAAGATCTCTGGTCTCAGAATTAATCTGAATAAAAGTGTACTCTTTCTAGTGAATTCTCAAGCATATAATATTAGATTAGACTCTCTACCTTTTATCATTGCAGATCAGTTTAAATACCTAGGGGTTAACATCACAAGTAAACACAATGCTCTTTATCAACACAATTTTGCCATCTGTATGGAAAAAATTAAGCAAGACTTGCATAGATGGTCAACCCTTCATCTCACTCTAGCTGGAAGAATTAACGTTGCTAAGATGAATATTCTTCCTAAGCTTCTTCTTTATTTCAAAACATTCCAATATACATCAATAAATCATTTGTTAAGCAATTAGATTCAACAATAACCTAATTTATTTGAAACTCAAAACATCCACGTATCCAAAGTGTGACCCTACAAAGACAGAAAGTGGCATGGCTCTACCCAACTTTCAGTTTTATTACTGGGCAGCAAACATACACGCTTTAAAAACCTGGACACAAATAAATGAACATATACAGGCCTGGTCTGCAATAGAAGTAAAATCCTGCAGTACTTCTATATATTCCATGCTTTGTGCCCCAGAAAATGCAAGTTATTGGCATTATACTAATAACCCAATTGTGCTTCACTCATAAAGAATATGGAACCTATGTAGAAAGCATTTTAAGATTGAGAAGCTTTTATCTGTGGCACCTCTGCAAGAGAACCACCTCTTTCAACCCTCGCAAACATGCAGTTTTTAATATCTGGAAAAGATTTGAGATTAAATTGCTTAGAGATCTTTATATAGACAACATATTTGCATCCTATGAACAATTACAATCCATATTTAACTTTCCAGCTGCACATTTCTTTCACTATCTTCAAATTAGGAACTTTGTTAAGCAGAACCTGCTCAATTTTCCTAATCTTACACCCTCGTCCATGTTGGAAAAAATATTGCTCAATTTCAAGGACTTAGACACCATCTCTGCAATATATACAATTATTTTACAGTCCCTCCCTTTCAAAGATCCAAGAGAACACTGGGAAAAAGACCTCTTAATCAATATATCAGAAAAGGAGTGGAAAGTAGCAATGCAGAGACTTCACTTGAGCTCAATATGCACAAAACATACAATTATTCAACTCAAAATTATATATCGAGCACATCTGTCTCGCCTAAAACTCTCCAAAATGTTTCCAGGGCAAGATCCAACCTGTGAACGCTGCAATCAACTCCCAGCCTCACTGGGTCACATGTTTTGGGCCTGCACCAAATTAACATCATTTTGGATCAAAATTTTAAGTGCCTTTCAGACAGCCTTGGTGTTATAATCCCTCTTAACCCATTAACAGCTGTATTTGGTGTTCTTTCAGATGGGTTTAAAGTGGAGAAAGACAAACAAACTGCGATTGCATTCACTACACTTCTGGCATGCAGACTTATTTTGCTAAACTGGAAGAATCCTAACTCTTCTCTTTTAAGTCTGTGACAAACCGATGTTTTATTGTATTTGAAATTGGAAAAAATCAAATATTCAGTTAGAGGATCTGTACAGAATTTTTTCAAAACCTGGCAGGATCTAATCAATAATATTTTAGAATAAGCTCTTAAAGCACAGAGAAGAAGTTATCTCCTCATTTCTTTTTCTTCTCCATTCATCTCTATGGGTCTATTAAACTCATCAGTTTAGGTATGTTTACAAGCCTTAAGTTTTACCCCGTTGGCCATGCTCTCTTTCTTAGGGGTGGGGGTTGACTTGTTTTTCAATGTCAATCCTATTTTTTGTAAAAACTGTTCGATTTGTATGGAATGATTAAAATAAAATTATTAAAAAAAAAAAGTTTTATAGCAGACACTGCATTAGAAGCTGAACACAGTGCTCAAGCCCATAGTCTCTTGAGATTGACAGATGACTATATAGCACTTCAAATTTGTCTTAAAGGACAGGCAAATCATTCATACTTAAGTCATTAATGCCAATGTAGACAGTGAAAATGGGATCCACTCCAGCTCTATCACTTTTAGAGATGTCTCCCATCTATTGTATTATGGAAGTGACTAATGTACTACCAAATCAGCCTACTAGCAAATGGCTGTTTTAAAGGTAAGGTATGTACAGTAGTCCCCAAAGTTAGTGAACAAGTAGTGTGCTTATTCATTTCAGTGGCCCTGAGTCTCAGGGAGAGATACTCATAACATTTAGTTTTATTTCACAAATATTCAACAGTAACTAAAATAGTTGTCCGGATTATGTTGTGTTCAGTTAACTTAATATAGTATAGCTGTTATTCTTGAGGAATTGTGTGAAAGGTAAATTTATTACTAGGGCTTATAATACAACTATATCTTCTTATTGATGGTATAAGTACCAGAAATGTGATTTGAATATCTAATGAATATCTAATGTTTTATCGTGAACCTCGGTTCATGAACGTCTCAGAACACATACAAATCGGGTTACGACCAAAAAGTTCGCCAAACTTTTGCATCTGTTCACGACCACATACTCGGTATATGAACAAGCCAGTTTGCCTTTCGGTTTGTGCACGCCGATGATTTCCGCAAGTGTTCAGTCTCTCCCTGTATTTTACATTGTTCTAGGCGCATCACGCAGAGGGACTCTCCCTCAAAACTGTAACCTCCTCTCAACCCACCTTCCTCCTGTGGTATAGCGGGTTCACAGCTCCTGTCAAAAAGGCGAGTTTTAATAATTAACTAAATAAATAAAGCCGGTGAGAGAGAGCGCAGGCTCGCGTGCAGCTGAGAGAGAGAGAGAGAAAGTGCAGGATCGTGTGCAGCTGAGAGAGAGAGAGAGAGTGCAGGCTTGCATGCAGCTGAGAGCCAGCTAGCCTGCACGTGCAGCTGAGCAGGGAGCCTGGGTGTTTGTTTCAGTGTTATTCAATGTTTTTACATTAGTTTTACATTAGTTTACTATTACACTGTGCATTCTATGGTATAATTAACTATTTTTGTGCTTAAAAATCTTTAAAGAAAATACAGTATATTTACATACAGTTCGTACGGTCTGGAATGGATTAATTGTATTTACATACAATCCTATGGGGGAAATTACTTCGGGTCACGACCAAATCGGGTTACGACCAGAGTTTTTGAAACGAATTATGGTCATGAACCGAGGCTCCACTTCTACTACGGTACTGAAATTAGCTCAAATGACTTTTGTGGGTTTCTTCATATATCCAGTGACAGTGACCATTGGGTTAAATGCCTTTAACACAGGACCCTCATGCAACTGAGTCCTTTTATAATTCTTTACATTATCAGTTGTAAACCTGTGGTTACTCCATCCTATTTTGGTCCCATCAATCCATGATTCTTTGGTTGAATTGGTCTTTTAGGAATAATGACACATGAACGGGTTTTCCTGGGTAGTTGTAGGTAGTTAGATAAGCACAAGCCTTTCAATAATTTCTATTAACTTTTGGTGGAAATTTCCTAATAGCACACCTATGACTTTTGTGAGTTTGTCATATTAATATCTGTGGCCATGCCATTAGTATGAGGTGTGCAATGCTGTGTTTTAGCATTTTTTCCTATTCTGCAGATCTTGTTTGATTAACATTCTGATTGTGTGTACTGTACCACTTTTTTGAGTTATGGGTACCAGAAATATTATGGTTTGACTGGTGCAAGAAAAAAATATCTACAATCCATACTTCTTTTGCACTGAGCAACACAAATGGAAAAAGGAGGCTACGAGTAAAATGCACAGGAGGCCCTTTGCTATTTGCTTGTGTATTCTTAAGCAGACAAAATATATTTTTGATATGATTCATCCTGTGTCCTGTATTGGTGCTTATTATTCAGCATAACTTGGTTACCCTTTTGTTTTGCATTATTTATAGTTGTCATTGTCCTGGGCAAATGTTCAATGTCCATATCGGAAGAGCAAGTAGGTACGAAAATCTGTATCTCATGCATTCTTTGTGGTTTAAATGTTGAATTTCAGTTGGGTTGTCCATTAATACATAGACTGATGTTCTCCCTGTTTGCCAACAGATGGAGCACTGAGTACATCACACCCAGATCCAGATCTTCAACTCAGAAGTACTTAATTTTTGAAAAACTTCATAAGGACTGTGACTGGGCCCAGAATTTGAAAACTACTTTCTGAACCTGTCAGACAAAGTTGATAACCATTAAACCACTGTGCACCTAACATAATATGGCATTCTGAAACCCACTTAATCTAATTCAGGGTCAAGGGGGCCCTAGAAACTTTGAAAGCTTCTCTATGCTTCTCTTTATGGACACTCAGTCCATGCTATACTTTCAAAGTGGATTATTTATATTTTATTATTAGGTGGTCCTAAAATGCTGTTTTCATAGGCAATGTTAGGAAGTAAAAGAGAGTGATGTTTGTGTGTGTGGCCATTTACGATGAGTTCATGTTAAAACTACACTATTTAGGAGACATGTTTGAAAACAAAAGGTGGACTTCTGTTTAATAACTCTATGCAAAAATCACCTTAGTACACTATTGAGAAAGGATTGCTCTGTTTAAAGAGGAAGCCCCAAAATCGTGCTACTGTGCTGTTTGGAAGGATGCGACTCTTTTTGCATTTGCAGATACAGTATTCAGTTCAGCTATGAGAGTATTAGAATAGTATTCCACAAGATACATTATAAAAGAGAAGAAGGCAGCAGTATAAAATTAAAGAGAACACATTTACCAGATGGGGATAAAATCACCCAGCCAGGATGCCTTGTCAGTCCTCCTTTGGCAGAAGGTAAACAATAAACAGCACAAGGGTGGAAATTCCCCCAAGACACTAGTGGTTTGTAGCAATATCTGCCTGCGGTATCCAGTCTAACTGGGAAATGTAGTTTTTGCAGGAGACTCATTGAGATTGCGGTGCTTCTCAAGTAACTAGAATGGCACCAGACGTAGTCCTGTATCTAGGCTTATAAGGACATCCACCTTCTCAGTCAAGCGAGTTTGGAGTTGAGCTGAGAATGTATGTTCTCCTGGGTATTTTCTTCTCTTCCTGGGTAATGTATGTTCTCCTGGACATTTTCTTCCAGAAAAGCCCAGTTTCATCACAGTTGAAAACATGATGAGAGCAAAAGCCATTTCTCTGTTATCATTTCAAAGTGGTGTATGTAATTTTCGGCAGCCCTTTTTTCAGCACTGGCTGCTTCACCATGCCTAACTACGCTGTGAATCCCAGTTCTTGCTTTAAAATTGTGAAACCTCCCCTTACTGGCACAAACTGTTTCACCACTATCACTTATTGATGACTTATCCTTTAACACACAGGTGTCAAACTCCAGGCCTGGAGGGCCACAGCGGCTGCAGGTTTTCATTCTGACCTTTTTCCTAATCATTGACCAGTTTTCACTGCTCAGTCCCCTTAGTTGTCTCTTTTTTTAATTAGAAGCCAAACAATAATGAGACACAAAACGAGCTGCCACATGATCAGCTCACCTGTGCAATATCTGAAAATAAAGAAGTGAAGGTCTCAGTAAGGTTGATCTCTCAGGTCACCAAAACATTTTGATGAACAGAAAATCAACAGTTTTGGAAATGTCTGCTGTGGCAGAATGAGAGCAGCAACAGACCACAAAATTAAAAAACGGGCTTACTTAATTAACAATTAATTAACAGCAAGAATCAGCTTCTTGTTAATACATTGGTTGTAGTGAAATTGGTTGGAGTTTGAAACCCCAATTTAGCTGCTCATCTGTTGGCTTGTTTCACATTTCATTTTTGTTTGGCTGCCATTTCATGAAGAAACAAATCAATTCAGAGGACTGACTCCTTAAAAACAGGGCTATTAAAATGAAGGTAAAAAGAGTCAATTAGCAGTGAAAACTGGTCAATGATTAGGAAAAGTGTCAGAATGAAAACCTGCAGCCACTGCAGCCCTCCAGGCCTTGAGTTTGACACCCCTGCTTTAACAGATCTGCATTTCTAGCCCTAGCTTTTTCACAAATTATAGACTCAGATAAGCTATCACGCTATCACCTGCCATCTGCCTTTCGTTTATCCACACTAATAATAGCATTTCTACCTCGTCTAACACTGTTGATCGTGACTTACTAATTTGAGTAACACCTTTAGCAACACTAGCTTCCTGATACAAATCTTCTCTTTGTAAAATTGTCGAGATGGCGGATTTCAACATGCTGTACATATTAGTGAGATCGGTCACACGAACGCCACTCTCATATTTCTGCACATATTAGTGAGATCGGTCACATGAACGCCACTCTCATATTTCTGCACAATTTCCTTCATTTCGATTGTGATCGTTTTCTTTACCTTCGTTACCTTCTCTTCCTTCCTTAGCTTCTTTTCTAGCTTTTTTGGGGCCATTTTGATAGCAATTATCGAAATAAATTATATAGATCACTGCACTGACCACAATTACATCCACAAACACATGTATCTGGGCTCCAAATGCTCCGAAGGCTTATACGAATGCTCTCGGCTGTTTGTTTACAGTCGCACAAGCGGATACACGTGACTGCATTCGGGCCGTAACTCAAGACATTGGTCATATTTCAAAACCAAAATTTTGGTCGTAAACCAAGTTGTTCACATGTAAGGCCAGTTGTATATCGAGGGTCGACTGTAAAAGTTTTGGTGTGAAGTAATCCAGCACCAAGGACAATTTTACCTCTTTTCTTCTTTCTCATGTAAGAGAATGTCTATTAATGATAATAATGGGAAAAAAGTCATCATTTATCCTGTCTCAGGAGGGAATAAGGCTGAAGAGTGTAATGGTATGCCCCTGAAAAGGGGAATAAAATGGGCTGGAAGAAGGTACAAGGCACAAACAGGGAGGTAAGTGACCATTGCTGAGAAAAAGTGAGGGGAAACAGCCCATGTAGCACCAAATGTGCCTCTGATGTTTAAACCCCAAATGACACCTGTAAATCATGATAATCCACACATTACCATAAACCTCTAGGAAACTACTAGACTCATAGAGTGTAGCTTTAACCACATGAGCAAAACAAAAGTAGTGGCTTCTTCAACGTAGTGTAAACAAATACTTGATCAAGGTGACAGGAACCAAGTAACACTAGTTTCCACACATTATCAGGTGATCATTGTCAAATCATTGTTGTCCTGCATGTTCAATGTTTTGCATATGAACTCATTAACAGAGATGTTAATCTGTTCCAATAAATCTTCCAAGCTTTTAGCTGTTACCTTAGTGTTCCTTTTCACCTCACTGAACATTCTGCATTGTGCTTTTGAGTTATCTTGGCTGGGTGTCCACTTGTAGGGAGAGCAGCCACATTACTAAATCACCTTCAATTATACATAGTTTGTCTAACTGTGGACTAATGGATATCTAAACTCTTTTAAATTAGTATGTAACCCTTTCCGGTTTAATGAAAATGAACAATTCTTGATTGTAGGTCTTCTGAGATCTCTGTTTTGAAATGCATGGTTCACATCAGTGAATGCTTCTTGTGAATAGTAAACTTAAAATGTCAGCATCTTTCATGTAGGTCCTCCAATCTTGTTTCATTGGTTGGACTCCAAATTTGCCATCTCCTGACAGTTTGCTTTTCTTAAAGTTATCAGCCCAGGAGTTCACATAGTTTTTTCCAACCTACACTGTAAATGTTTAAATATGCTTTGGGAACTGAGAGTATTCAATATTTACAAGAACTAACGGAATAATTTGCATGTAATTAGTTAAACCAGACTGTGTTTGCTCATTACTGTAAAATAGATGAAGATCAGACTATATTTTAAAACAAACTGATACATAAAAAGGGATATATCCAAAGGAGTACATTTACTTTTTCTTGCCTCTCTATCTGTGATTGTACAAAGAAGACAGTACGAGCACCTTGGGGGCTACTAAGGTGTCTGATCCCACGGAAGGTATGGGGTCCAAGACATTATGTGAGAGTGATTCACTTAAGTTCCCCTGTTGTTTCATGAAAAGGAGAAAATCTGGCAAATCCTCATCTCATGTGCTATTTCTGTTCACTGTAGGGATATTTGTGGAAGAACTGTCTTTTAAGACAAAGCATAAGGAAATAAGCTGGGAGGACTGTGACTGCTTTGAGATGCAGCATATTTTCTCCATATCACTAAAATCTAATTGTTTCCCCTGTGTGGTCTGGACAAAATTTGACTCCACCAGAAGTCTATTTCTTTTGCCCTTAAAGGGCTAATCTCTTCACCTTTTAAGGCTCAGGTGGGGGGTTTGGGGGATGTAGTGTAATAGAGAACAGGGTAACAGGGTAAATTGCAGGAGAGCACACATCCCAGAGGGGATGTCATTATCTGGTTGGGATGCTTTGTCAGACACACAACACCACCCCACCACCCCCTTGCCACCAATGGGCAGCAGCAATATCTACCTGTAGTATCTGAATTTTCTGCAGAGGCTCTTGAGTGGTGTAGGAGCTTCTGTGGAATGGTGGGCTAACAATGAAATGTTTCTTGGTTGACAGATATGGACTCAGACAATTTCAAGTGCCTTGGCTTGTAAGGGGCCTCTATCTACTCAGCCAAATGACAATGGAGTTGGGAGAGGAACAGCAACAAGACCTCAGCTGGTAAGGAGGAAAAAGAATGCCAGTACGTGAAGAAAGGAACATATTATATTCACAAATGGAATAGATAGCCCAAGTGTGACTAGATAGACACTTTCAGTGTTTGCTTGATGCTTCTATTTCTTCTCTCCTATTTGTTAATCTTATTTTTGTATAAAAATAACTTCATAACATAACATAAAGACTTTTATGACAAAAACATTTTGTTCAGCCCTACTTAATTTATTTTTCATATAGTATTTCCAATTATAAAAACTCCTGTCATGTTTTAGACATTGTTTGATATTTTTACAGCCTTTTCCGTTCTTCTAAAAATAATTGAGATATAATTTTTGTGCATTTAGATGTTAAGTAATTTAATGGTAAGATGAGATTTTGGATTTTATGATGATTTTTGAAATAGTTTTGAAGTTGTTGATTGTGCTTAACATACACATAGGTAGTTAACGTGGCTCTTTCTCATTGAGGCTCCACAGGACATTTCACACTCCAGCACTCATTGGGCAAAAAGAGGTGTGAGAGTGAGACTGAAGTGAGAAGAATGAAAAATGTCATGGTGGAGTCAGAGCTGGTGCAGATTAAAGGAGGCAAGGTGGTTGGGGAAGCTCCAGGCAATGCCACACTGGGGGTAGGGTCACTCCTGCTCAGCAATGGATAGGAGCAGGAAGAACTGATCACTCCAGTGAGTTCCCAGAAACACTGGTGCAAGGTAGTGAGATAAGGGAGCAGGGTTCACAGGGTCCCTAAGAAGATTGAGGAATGGTGTTGGGATTATGAACCAAAGATGGCTGCTGTTGTATGCCTCCATTAGCTGAATAGACCTGATAGGTGAGTAGAGGAGATGAAGTCAAGGAATAGCTGTCATTGTTCTTCATTTATTATTTCAGGAAACATTTGGAATAAAAAGTGCAAAGCACTTTCTGCACCTGCCTTGTTGTAATATGTTCTCATTGCACTTGTCATTCACTGTGATGAATATTGATGTCCTGGGTTCAATGCCAAGCTGTGAGCGACCAGTTTAAATACAAGTATAGATTAAACTAATTACTAAATAGAGAACTGGCACACATATAAATGCAAATTTAAACACACAGAAAACAAGGTCCAAACTAAATGACCATAAATAGAAACCAGCAAAACCTGTTCATTAATTAATCGATGAACGATGGCCAATTGAGACTAGAGGAGATTGTAATACAACCCAAAAGTAATAAGGTGCAGAGAAGTGATGTCAGGTTACTTGCACTGTTGCCTTTTTTCACATGCTGAACACTAAACCCAGCAGGCTCCTGCTTAGATAAACAGACAAGCATTAGCCAATGTGCTTGTACTATGACAAAGCCCTCTTTCC
>JANRMT010062856.1:35742525-35753851 GCA_026402145.1 Polypterus bichir lapradei
GACAAGCATTAGCCAATGTGCTTGTACTATGACAAAGCCCTCTTTCCTCTGTAAATGTATCTATTATCTTTTTCGTAATACTCATTGTGTGCTTGAGGTCTAACCTTTTTAAGCTGATAGCTTTTGAATGGATATAAGAAACACAAAGGCTTTTTGCTTACTGTACTCTTGCTAGAATCATTATTGATCCACAAGTTCCTCTTACCATATGGTTGGTATAGCCTGTATGAAAAGCTGATCCTCCTAATATTTCAAAACCTGCTTTCATATAAAACGCCTCTGTTAGTTTGCCATGCTGGCAACATTAAGTGTGCTGGTCTTTTGGAAAGTACTCTTCTAGTTTGTCTGGTTATGGAATTAAGTAGGCAGTAGTAGGTGGTGGAATATGGAACTTTGCTAATTACATTAGCAACTCATTAAGTAACTCTTTGTAGCATTCCATATGAATTGAATCATGCAGTTTCAGATATTGTTCTTTGTTAAGCACCTTACTGATGGCGTAAGGATGGCAAACAAGTGAACAATGATTTTCTAATTGCCAGGACTCTACTTCTTTGAAACAGGGGCATAATACTGCTGACTTCTTTTTCTTCTTCTTCTTCTTTTGACTGCTCCCATTAGGGGTCACCACAGTGGATCATCTTCTTCCATATCTTTCTGTCCTCTGCATCTTGTTCTGTTACACCCATCACCTGCATGTCCTCTCTCACCACATCCATAAACCTCCTCTTAGGGCTTCTTCTTCTTCTCTTGCCTGGCAGCTCTATCCTTAGCATCCTTCTCCCAATATACTCAGCATCTCTCCTCTGCACATGTCCAAACCAACGCAATCTCTTCTCTCTGACTTTGTCTCCCAACCGTCCAACTTCAGCTGATCCTCTAATGTACTCATTTCTAATCCTATCCATCCTTGTCACACCCAATGCAAATCTTAGCATATTTAACTCTGCTACCTCCAGCTCTGTCTCCTGTTTGTGGTCTGTGCCACCGTCTCCAAGCCATATAACATAACTGGTCTCACTACCGTCCTGTAGACCTTCCCTTTCACTCTTGCTGATATCCGTCCATCACAAATCACTCCTGACACTCTTCTCCACCCATTCCACCCTGCCTGCACTCTCTTTTTCACCTCTCTTCCACAATCCCCATTACTCTGTACTGTTGATCCCAAGTATTTAAACTCATTCACCTTTGCCAGCTCTACTCCCTGCATCCTCACCATTCCACTGACCTCCCTCTCATTCACACGCATGTATTCTGTCTTGTTCCTACTGACCTTCATTCCTCTCCTCTAGAGCATATCTCCACCTCTCCAGGGTCTCCTCAACCTGCTCCCTACTATTGCTACAGATCACAATGTCATCAGCAAACATCATAGTCCACGGGACTCCTGTCAAATCTTGTATGCCAACCTGTCCATCACCATTGCAAATAAGAAAGGGATCAGAGCCGATCCCCGATGTAATCCCACCTCCACACTGAATACATCCGTCACTCCTACCGCAGACCTCACCACTGTCACACTTCCCTCGTACATATCCTGTACAACTATTACATACTTCTCTGCCACTCCTGACTTCCTCATACCACAATACCAATACCACAACTCCTCTTGAGGCACCCTGTCATACGCTTTCTCCAGGTCCACAAAGATGCAATGCAACTCCTCCTGGCCTTCTCTATACTTCTCCATCAACACCCTTAGAGCAAACAGCGCATCTGTGGTGCTCTTTCCTGGCATGAAACCATACTGCTGATCACTAATCATCACCTCCTTTCTTAACCTAGTTTCCACTACTCTTTCCCATAACTTCATGCAGTGGCTCATCAATTTTATCCTTCTATAGTTACTACAGTCCTGCACATCCCCCTTATTCTTAAATATCGGCACCAGTACACTTCTCCACTCCTCAGGCATCCTCTCACTTTCCAAGATTCCATTAAACAATCTGGTTAAAAACTCCACTGCCATCTCTCCTAAACACCTCCATGCTTCCACAGGTATGTCATCTGGACCAACAGCTTTTCCATTCTTCATCCTCTTCATAGCTGTCCTTACTTCCTCCTTGCTAATCCGTTGTACTTCCTGATTCACTATCTCCACATCATCCAGCTTCTTCTCTCTCTCATTCTCTTCATTCATCAGCCTCTCAAAGTTTTCTTTCCATCTGCTCAACACACCCTCCTTACTTGTGAGTGTGTTTCCATCTTTATCCTTTATCACTGAAACCGGCTGCACATCTTTCCCAGCACAGTCCCTCTGTCTAGCCAATCGGTACAGGTCCTTTTCTTCCTCCTTAGTGCCCAACCTCTCATACAACTCATCATACGCCTTTTCTATAGCCTTCGCCACCTCTCTCTTCACCTTGCACCTTATCTCTTTGTACTCTTGTCTATTTTCTGCATCTCTCTGATTATCCCACTTCTTCTTTGCCATCCTCTTCCTCTGTATACTCACCTGTATTTCCTCATTCCACCACCAGGTTTCCTTTTCCTCCTTCCTCTGTCCAGATGTCACGTCAAGCACCCTTCTTGCTGTCACCCTTACTACATCTGCTTCAGTTTCCCAACAGTCTGGTAACTCTTCACTGCCACCCAGTGCCTGTCTCACCTTCTCCCTAAACTCAGCCTTGCAGTCTTCCTTTTTCAACTTCCATCATTTGATCCTTGGCTCTGCTCTCAATCTCTTCCTCTTCTTGAACTCCAAGCCCCATCAGCCCCATCAATAATGCATTCTGAACATTGAACTGCTTTCTTTTTTTCCAATTACCTTGGCTACCTGTATGTAAGAGAGCAGATGACACTGCATGTTTCATATCTTTTTGCTGGCTTGTGCTGCATTGTGTTAAGGGTACTATATTGGCACTTACAATTGTTGTCAGAAAAGTGTAACCAGGAGGAGTGACACAAAGATGTAATCAAAATCAGGAATATGCTATGAACAAAATGAAATGACAAAACCAAGACGCAAATGTGAACACAAAAGACAGCAATCAAGATCAGGATCAAGATAAATCCTCATGCTAGGTCTTGAATTTAAAGTTTACTGACATTAAAAAAAAGAATAATGCAAATAATATCCACCAAAGGATACTCTTCCTGCTGTGTGACATTACTAATCATGTCTTCCATGAGAAAACGAACGTGACAATGAGTAGCCAAAATGCCATCAGTGTAAATAAACAAAACAAGACATTAATGAGAAACAACATCCTCAAAAGAAAATCTAAAGCAAAACCTAAGGTAGAAATGAAATCCCTAAACATAAAAACCCTAAATAAGTCAAAACATACATACGACAGGGTTTCAGCACCACACAGCCCAAGATGCTAACTCTAGACATGATTACCCAGCTTGGTAGGATTTCACTGCTTGATGAGGGCCAAAAGATGAGGAACATGTAACATCAAATGCTGGTACCCATGTGTACTCCTCCAGACTCCTTCAATGTATCAGGAAGTTGGATCTCATTTTTCTAGAATCAGGAAGCTGCTGAATTTCATATTCATGTTCATAACTATAACAAGTGGAGGAGGCACTAAACCCACAGCATATCTGCCAGGGTCAATTTTGTACACATGTACAATATACCCATACAGTATATACCTTGGTTTTTTTAGAACAAATTATTTCTTCAGCCTCACTTAAAATTTGGCATAGATTCAATCAAGTTTCTATCTCTTCTAGTAACGTTATGGTCTTTTGGATGCTTTACTACTTGTTAGCTGTCTTTCTTATCTATGTCTGTGTAAGCTTAGGAATGTCTTTGCTTATTCAGATGACTCTAGTATAATGAAGAGATTATATGCAACTTTCCAATAACTGTACTGAATAAATTGATGTATGTACATCAAACCATTTACAGAATGACTCTGAAACATTTATTTAAAAGTATTCTACAACAGTGGGAAATATGAATGGAGGAATGAATTTGAAAATGAGCAGGCAAAGCAAGCCAGTAAGCTACAGGAACAATCAACTTCAAAACAGACTAAATACCAAAGTACCATAAACTACGTTTCCGAGAAGGCTTTCTCAGGTGGATGTTTTGCCACACCTTCTAACATGGTTTTCATTTTGTTTCATCATCCAGAAAGACTTATAGCTATAATTGAATATGTTACTCCACTCAACACAAATTTGAACATTTCAAAAGAAGGCAGCTAATCCAACTAGTTGGTTGAATACTGTGAAAAAGGTTTATTTCTCCATTTCTCAATGAACAGGTCAGAGTTTTCTAAGATGTAGGTCCTGGAAGGTCACAGTGGACACAGGTTTTGCCAAAACCTCTTGCTGTTAATTCAGTTTTATCTTTAAATATACCAGTTGTTTCTGCTCTTATTCTTCCATATCAGAAAAGTTTAAATTTAATTTTTTTTAGAAAATCAAAAACATGCTTTGTAACTTTCACTTGATTAGTTCATTATAATTCACATCTCTTTTCTCTCTCATTCTGTGTTCTTTACTCAAACAAAGTTAGCAGTTCCTTATTCCTACTTTATTTGCTACTTATTTTGCATGAAAAGATATGACTGCAGTAAGAATTTTTGCGGCATTAGTAGAGAAGTTGCACTGCAGGGTTAGCAGTTTCTGTGACTGCAGACAGTGAGTTGAGGCATGTCATCCGATTAAGGAATATTCTTTTTTAACAGCAAGAGATGGCTTCTGATTTAAAAACTGAATGGAGCAAAACCTTTTAGTCACTTTATAGAGACTGAGATTAAAAGCTTTGGGACAGGCAAATTGTATTTTACAAACCTTTACATCTGGCATTTGTTAAGTCATTGACAGACATTGAACAATGTTGTTTCATTTGAAATATATTTCCTCTTTGACCTTTAAAAACATATTTTTATTTTTATGAAATTCTTCAGCCAACTTTGACAATGTGATAATAACATCAAGCAGGTGATTAACTAGTTATTTTTGTATATTATTAGACAGCACTAATAATGATTAAAGAAAACAAATATGGAGCTGAATTAGCATCACTCTTCCTATTGGTACACCCCAAACAGAAAGTACAACTTTAAAAATTGTGTAATCATTATTTTTTGTGATTTTGTCTGCATATTTAGTCAGTGATGGCCAAACCAGAAGAGGAGGAAATACATCATTGACTGCAGAAACTGGAACATAAAGCTTAAAACAACCTAAGAGCTAACATTGCTAAAGCAACTGAACACAGAATTAAAAACACAGACACCTGATCCCTATGAAAACCATAAAGTTTAACACTGTACCCCCTCCTCACTCACTCCTTCAGACAACACCAACTAGGTGTTCAGCGAAAGGTTGAAGATAATAATAAAGGGTGCGAGGTGCAACTGAGGTAGTGGAAAATGAGTGGTCCCCAGGGTGAAAACACCTTCTTGGAACAGACCTTTCAAAACCAAAAAGTGGACAAATCAATAGCTTTACTAAGCACAACCAGACTATGAGAAGTATGGGGCCTACTGAATTCTGGCTTAGTAAAGAAGTCACGAAAGGACAGTAGTAGCAACCAAACATTTTTACCTGATACATATCTGGATTAGACATACAGTAGCACATGGTCCAGTAAATTTTGGGACAAGGTTTACAGCGAGTATTCAATGTAAAGATTCTTTTAGATGTTCAGTGTTGATCACTACACATCTGAGTTTTAAACCTTTCCCTAAGTGAGAAAAATTAATCCCAGTTTACTGTAACCAAGCATTAACTTTATTTTTTTCATATTCATTATTAGATATTTAAACAATGACCTTTTTTATGCCAAATCTAGAAACTCATATCTTCTTAGGGACAGATCAACAACAGAGACGACAGAGAAATTCACTGAAGCATAAATGGTCTTCTGAACCGGAATCCGAATCCTGAGTAACCTTGTTGCCTTAAAAGGACACTGTAACTGATCTTATTGTTCCCACGAGTAGCCATTTGACCAATCAGCAAAAGGAACCGCACACAATCCTTATGGGAAACAAATTAGGGTTACATAATCAAGGAGACTTTATTGAAGCATCTTCACCAAGACCAACAGGTTCAGAAACAACTTTTATAAATGGAGCAACCGCATTTTCTGACTACTGTTACTGAATGTGCTGAACAAGTTGAGTATTCTGATTAAATATGGCATGCCACGCACCATGGTGTACTCTCTTATGTTCAACAGCGTATTGTATAATTGCAGTATCTTTTTAGAGAGCACACACAAAAATAGTCCCTGTGCATTTATACATGATGGACACTAAAACATAAACTTGAAAATTTGACTGGAATTATCTAAATGGGCCATAGATTAAAGGAAATAATATTTGGAAAAATAATATATATTTTTAGGAAAGAATAAATATTAACACTCAATCGATACTTAAACTGCTAAAGTACAATAATTCATCACCAGCAGTACTCAGCATTGATAATGATTCAATGCACATTAAGTCTCTTTTGGGAACGCTGTATTAATTGTATTTTGGATTAGATTGTGTTTTGCATACTGCAATGTAAACTTTAAGTACAATAAAATTAAAAAATATTAAAAAAACATACTGCTAATATGCTACGAATTGGTTCTTTAATTCAGTGCTCTAAACTAAAGTAGCACACGGTATCTTTGTTAAAATATTTCCATGCCAGTCCTCAATAGAAACCTATTGTTTTAGAAAATGCTGGAGTTAATTCAAAGTTGTGAAATAAAGAGTAATTTTCGCTAAAATGTGACTGAGGAATGTGTTTTATGTTTATTTAATTAATTTTATGTTTTACTCAGTCATGATCATTTGTGACTCACATGTTAGGAGTCTTCAAGATGATTTTATGAAAGTGACAATTTTGTTTTCATTCTGTCATCTACTTCTCTGACTTAATGTCAATTTTAATTACTAACTATGACACACTCCTAATAGTTGGCGACTTTAATTTTCATATAGATAATCAGTGTGATCTAAAAGTAAAAGAATTTATGAACCTCCTGGATTCTTTTGATTTGAGGCAGCTCGCAAATCAACCTACACATAAAGCAGGTCATACTTTAGACTTAGTGATTACTAAAGGACTGAAAGTTGATGTAGAGCAGATCATTGATATTGGTCTATCAGACCATTTTCTTCTACTTTTTAATAGAAATAATGATAAAAAACACTCATGAGAAGCATATTGTTAAAAAACGCTTCTTTGACTCAGCAGCAGCTTTAAAACTTACAAACATTCAAAGCAATCAGTCCGTTTATAGTGCCACTGGCACTATAATAGCGAGGATAATGTAAATAGTAAGGTGGAAAGATTTAATACTAAAGTGAGAGCTGCTGTTGACATAGTTGCACCTGAAAAGACAGTGAAAAAATCCTCTAGTATTGTTATACCATGGAAGACCCAAAGAGTGTCGGACTTAAAGAGAACATGCCGCAGAGCTGAGCGTAAATGGAGGAAGACTAAACTAACTATCCACTATGAAATATTAAAAGTCAAAATAACAGAATACAATAACACTGTCCGTCTTGAGAGACGCTGTTATTTCTCCAAGATTATAAATGACAATGCTAGTAATCCCAGAGTCTTATTTTCTACAATTGATCACCTACTAAACCCAGGTAACTCACAGGAATGCCTCCTAAGTACTTCCAGTAAAACCTGTGAGGCTATCGCTGTATTTTTCAATCAAAAAAATTAGTGATATTAGAAATAACATAGTATATCCCCTCCAACACTAAGGATCCTCCTAAACCCCAGCATTCTGTTATAAACAAATTAAACTCTTTCACTAGGATAGATTTACCTGATTTACAAAAAATAATATCTCAATTAAAATCCTCCACCTGCGTCCTTGACCCAGTACCAACAAGGCTTTTCAAAGAAGTATCGGGCGTGCTAATTGATAATGTTCTGGACATAGTAAATTCATCATTAGATACGGGGGTCTTCCCAGACTGTCTTAAGACTGCTGTAGTTAAACCCCTTCTTAAGAAACATAATCTTGACCCCTCGGCTCTTGAAAATTTTAGACCCATCTCTAACCTGCCTTTCTTAAGCAAAGTTCTGGAGAAAGCAGTCATTATGCAGTTAAATAACTACCTAAATAAACATGCTATTCTTGATAAATTTCAGTCGGGTTTTAGAATAAATCACAGCACAGAAACTGCACTCGTTAAAGTAGTAAATGATTTGCGAGTGAACGCAGACAGAGGCCATATATCTGTTCTCATCCTCTTAGATCTGAGTGCTGCATTTGACACTATTGATCATAATATTCTTAGAAATCGCCTTAGTCAATGGGTGGGCCTCTCTGGCAGTGTCTTAAATTGGTTTGAATCCTACCTGACAGGGAGAAAATTTTTTGTTAGTTGTGGTAATTACAACTCGAAGACACATGATATCCGATATGGTGTTCCACAAGGCTCTATCCTGGGTCCGCTGTTATTCTCAATCTACATGCTTCCGTTAGGTCAGATTATCTCAGGGCACAACGTGAGCTACCACAGCTATGCTGATGACACACAGCTGTATTTATCAGTAGCACCTGATGACCCCGATTCTATTGATTCACTAACACAATGTCTGACTTGTATCTCAGAATGGATGAATAATAACTTTAAAGTTAAATAAAGAGAAAACTGAAATCTTAGTGATTAGCAATAATGGATACAATGAGGCTATTAGAAATAAACTGGATACATTAGGATTAAAAGTCAAGACGGAGGTAAAAAGTTTAGGGGTAATTGTTGACTGTAATCTGAATTTTAAATCGCATATTAATCAGATCACTAGGACAGCATTTTTTCACTTAAGAAACATAGCTAAAGTTAGACCTCTTATATCACTGAAAGATGCTGAGAAATTAGTTCACGCGTTTGTTTTCAGTCGACTAGATTACTGTAACGCACTCCTCTCAAGACTACCCAAGAAAGACATAAATCGTTTGCAACTAGTGCAGAATGCAGCTGCTAGAATCTTAACTAGGAAAAGAAAATCCGAACACATTTCTCCAGTTCTGATGTCACTACACTGGTTACCTGTGTCATTCAGGATTGACTTTAAAATTCTGCTTATGGTTTATAAAGCCTTAAATAATCTTGCCCCTTCTTATATATCGCAATGTCTGACACCCTATATTCCAAATCGTAACCTCAGATCCTCAAATGAGTGTCTCCTTAGAATTTCAAGAACAAAACTTAAAAGAAGTGGTGAGGCGGCCACCTAAAATGCACCTAAAATCTGGAATAGCCTGCCAATAGGAATTCGTCAGGCTAATACAGTAGAGCACTTTAACACACTGCTGAAAACATATTACTTTAACATGGCCTTTATATAACTTCAATTTAACTTAATTTAACTTAATCCTGATACTCTGTATGCTAAATTTCCTCATAATAACTATTCAGGGTAGCTCTAAAATCCGTACTGACCCCTACTCTCTTTTCTGTTTCTTTTTCCGGTTTCTATATGGTGGTGGCCTGCGCCACCTCCACCTACTCAAAGCTTCATGATGCTCCAACAATGATGGATGGATTAAAAGGCAGAATTCTACGTGACCATCATCATCAAGCCTTTCTGTGAGAACCCTAAATCCAAAGAGGACTGTTTCATTTATGTTAGGTAGAATGCCCAGAGGGGACTGGACGGTCTCATGGTCTGGAATCCCTACAGATTTTATTTTTTTTTTCTCCAGCCGTCTGGAGTTTTTTTTGTTTTTTCTGTCCCCCCTGGCCATTGGACCTTACTCTTATTCGATGTTAATTAATGCTGATTTATTTTGTTTTCTTATTGTGTCTTTTATTTTTCTATTCTTTATTATGTGAAGCACTTTGAGCTACTGTTTGTATGAAAATGTGCTATATAAATAAATGTTGTTGTTGTTGTTGAGTGGGCACCCTGTGTTATTTAAAGAACAGGGATCTATCAAAGTCTGCTCTTCACAACCATGTTTGTGGAAGTGTATCGTGGCACGGACAAAGGAGATTTCTGAGGACCGCAGGAAAAAGGGTTGTTGATGCTCATCAGGCTGGAATAGGTTACAAAATCATCTCTAAAGAGTTTGGACTCCACCAATCCACAGTCAGACAGATTGTCTACAAATGGAGGAAATTCAAGACCATTTTTACCCTCCCCAGGAGTGGTCGACCAACAAAGATCACTCCAAGAGCAAGGCGTGTAATAGTCGGCGAGGTCACAAAGGACCCCAGGGTAACTTCTAAGCAACTGAAGGCCTCTCTCACATTGGCTAATGTTCATGTTCATGAGTCCACCGTCAGGAGAACACTGAACAACAATGGTGTGCATGACAGGGTTGCAAGGAGAAAGCCACTGCTCTTCAAAAAAAAAACATTGCTGCTCGTCTGCAGTTTGCTAAAGATCACGTGGACAAACCAGAAGGCTATTGGAAGAATGTTTTGTGGACGGATGAGACCAAAATAGAACTTTTTGGTTTAAATGAAAACTGTTATGTTTGGAGAAAGGAAAACACTGCATTCCAGCATAAGAACCTTATCCCATCTGTGAAACATGGTGCTGGTAGTATCATGGTTTGGGCCTGTTTTGCTGCATCTGGGCCAGGACGGCTTGCCTTCATTGATGGGACAATGAATTCTGAATTATATCAGAGAATTCTATAGGAAAATGTCAGGACATCTGGCCATGAACTGAATCTCAAGAGAAGGTGGGTCATGCAGCAAGACAACGACCCTAAGCACACAAGTCGTTCTACCAAAGAATGGTTAAAGAAGAATAAAGTTAATGTTTTGGAATATCCAAGTCAAAGTCCTGACCTTAATCCAATTGAAATGTTGTGGAAGGACCTGAAGCGAGCAGTTAATGTGAGGAAACCCACCAACATCCCAGAGTTGAAGCTGTTCTGTATGGAGGAATGGGCTAAAATTCCTCCAAGCCAGTGTGCAGGAATGATCAAAAGTTACCGGAAACATTTAGTTGCAGCTATTGCTGCAAAGGGGGGTCACATCAGATACTGAAAACAAAGGTTCACATACTTTTGTCACTCACAAATATGTAATATTCGATCATTTTCCTCAATAAATAAATGTCCAAGTATAATATTTTTGTCTCATTTGTTTAACTGGTTTCTCTTTATCTACTTTTAGGACTTGAGTGAAAATCTGATGATGCTTTAGGTCATATTTATGCAGAAATATAGAAAATTGTAAAGGGTTCACAAATTTCCAAGCACAACTGTATTTTGTATGCTTGAAATGACGATGGTAAGGCACTACGACATCAAAAACAGACAAGTCACAACCAAAATGGATACCATCATGCCAAATGTTGACCAAAAGGTATTGTTAAAATATCTAAATACCATAAAAAAGAAAACCAAACAGCAGTGAAAACTAATATC
>JANRMT010062856.1:35753951-35790172 GCA_026402145.1 Polypterus bichir lapradei
AATACAAATCATAACCCCCTTAGCCTCTCAAATTGCCATGTGCCTGGGATTCACCAACTTCTTTTTCTTCACACAGTGACTTTTTGGCAGCCTGCTGATAAGGACTGCATAAACAGCTCCAGACGCAGTCTCATAAGTGCATTATACACAGTTTTCCTCCATTTATATTCAAGAGTTCTTACAAACTAACCGAACATTTTACTTCCCTTTTTATTCTTCATATTACCTGGACAATGAGAATGTTGCATGAATATAAACTCCTTTATAGAGGTTGCTTTCTGTAGGTCAGCATTAACCATCTTGTATTTATTATCCTGCGGTGGGCTGGTGCCCTACCCGGGGTTTGTTTCCTGCCTTGCGCCCTGTGTTGGCTGGGATTGGCTCCAGCAGAGCCCCGTGACCCTGTGTTAGGATAAAGCGAGTTGGATAATGGATGGATGGATAGATGTATTTATTATCAATATTCCTTTTCCATGCACATAACACTGCACTTGTTTACATTAAATTTCATTTCCCAAGTGTTTCCCCAGTATATGAAGATTGAAAATCCAATCAATCTGTTTTTAAAAGATAAATCCAGGTGGAAGACTAAACAGAACTACTGATTAGGTGTGCATACTGTATCTTTGTTTGCTAGTTATTTTAACAAATACTAGGGGGCTTTTCCCCTTGTTCGCTTTGCTCGCCAACCCCCTGGCCAGAGCTATGCACTAGCCTCTTTGCAGCTCTGCCGCTCGCATATGGGGATGTAAATGTACAATTTAAACAGATTTTAATTTTCATGTGAAATGTTACATTTGCATCCACGTGACGCATTTTGTTTCTTTCTCTCTATTAAATAAAATGACTTTTTCGAATGTTTGGCACTGAGATTTGTTAATTGTCTTTGCAAAAGCTATTCTAATGGGAAACTGTTAACGTTTTAATATGAATGGCATATCAAGATCTCCTTTGGTGTCTAATGTTATCCACAGGAGATAAATCCTTCTTTCTACACTAATTCATGTTGGTGGAATACCGGATGGTGTTAATAGTTGTAGATATTCTTCGTAATATTGTAAGATGTTGTTTTCATCTTCCGCACGATCACCACCAACTGTTTCAGCATAATCTGTTGATACACATTTAACCATTTTGCCGCGTTACCAATCAACATTTTTGGCGTAAATTCATTTGACTTCCTCGTTTTGCGGTGCTAGGATTACCGTGTACTCATTTCTTCTGTTGATAACCCTTTGAGATAAAATTCTTCAATAAGAATTGCACATAATACGTCTTCTTTAATTGGGAACTTAAATTGAGGAAAATGTTAAAATTTATAACAGCTGAAAGCGCAAGAAGTGTGTCTGACAAAAGCATTCACAAAAATGAGGTTAGATGACCATGGTCTTGTTTGAAAATGGTTGTAAGTATGACGTGACTTGAAAGAATCTCATGTTAAAAGTCTCCGTCTCGCGGGACTTCATTCCAAAAAGTCTCTTCAAAAGATCATGTCTCGTTGCAGGATAAAAAGTCTCATCTCCCATGATTTTTTTATTATAATATAGAGATGTAACTAGTACAATAATTACAAACCTTTTATAACCTTCCTCTATTCTGTTTTTTGTCTCTGTATTTTTGCTGTTGCACTGGGTGTCACTGTTAGAATATTAGAACATTCTAGACGAGAACAGGCCATTCAGCCCAACAAAGCTCGCCAGTTCTATCCACTTGTTTCCTCTAAGAAAACATCAAGTCGAGTTTTGAAAGTCCCTAACATCTTACTGTCTACCACACTACTTGGTAGCTTATTCCAAGTGTCTTATCGTTCTTTGTGTAAAGAAAAACTTCCTAATGTTTGCGCGAAATTTACCCTTAACAAGTTTCCAACTGTGTCCCCGTGTTCTCGATGAACTCATTTTAAAATACAAGTCTCGATCCACTGTACTAATTCCCTTCATAATTTTAAACACTTCAATCATGTCACCTCTTAATCTTCTTTTGCTTAAACTGTAAAGGCTCAGCTCTTTTAATCTTTCCTCATAATTCAACCCCTGTAGTCCTGGAATCAGCCTAGTCGCTCTTCTCTGGACCTTTTCTAGTGCTGCTATGTCCTTTTTGTAGCCTGGAGACCAAAACTGCACACAGTACTCAAGATGAGGCCTAACCAGTGCATTATAAAGGTTGAGCATAACCTCCTTGGACTTGTACTCCACACATCGTGCTATATATCCTAACATTCTGTTAGCCTTCTTAATGGCTTCTGAACACTGTTGGGAAGTTGATAGCTTAGAGTCCACTAAGACTCCTAAATCCTTCTCATAAGGTGTACTCTCGATTTTCCGACCGCCCATTGTGTATTCAAACCCAATATTTTTACTTCCTATGTGTAATACTTTACATTTACTGACATTAAATTTCATCTGCCACAAATCTGCCCAAGCCTGTATGCTATCCAAGTCCTTCTGTAATGATATAACGGATTCCAAATTATCTGCTAATCCACCTATCTTGGTATCATCTGCAAACCTAACCAGCTTGTTACTTGTATTCCTATCTAAATCATTTATATATATTAAAAATAGCAGCGGCCCTAGCACTGACCCCTGTGGAACACCACTCTTAACATTGGCCAGTTCTGATGAGGTTCCTCGCACCATCACCCTCTGCTTCCTGTGTCTGAGCCAATTCTGCACCCATCTAAAAACATCACCCTGAACTCCCACTTCTTTTAACTTGATGCCCAACCTCTCATGTGACACCTTATCAAATGCTTTCTGAAAGTCCAGATAAATAATATCATATGCTCCACTTTGATCGTATGCTTTTGTTGCAACCTCATAGAATTCCAACATGTTAGTAAAGCACGACCTCCCTCTTCTGAACCCATGCTGACTGGTCAGAATAACTCCTGTCCTTGCCATGTGTTGCTCAATCTTATCCTTAATAATTCCTTCCATTAATTTTCCTGTGATGCATGTTAAGCTTACTGGCCTATAGTTGCTTGGATCTGCCCTGTCACCCTTTTTATATAATGGAATGATATTTGCCATTTTCCAGTCCTTCGGAATCTCTCCAGTGCTCAGTGACTTCCTAAAAATATGTGTCAAGGGTTTATATATGTACTCACTAGCCTCCTTAAGAACACGAGGATAAATATTATCTGGGCCTGGTGATTTGTTTGATTTCAGCCTATTTAATCTGAGCAGCACTTCTCCCTCTTCAATTTCCAAATCCCTCAGTACCTCCTTAGTAGTTGCGTTTACCTCTGGGAGGTTATCCACTTGCTCACTTGTAAAGACCTCCGAAAAATGTAAGTTTAGGGCATCTGCTATTTCATTGTCTGTATCTTTTAATTCCCCTTTACTATTCCTGATGAACTTGACCTCCTCCTTGACTGTTCTTTTACTACTAAAATACTGAAAGAATCTCTTGGGGTCTTCTTTCGCCTTATCTGCTATATTCCTCTCCAACTGTCTTTTAGCCTCCCTGATATCCTTCTTAATGGTTGCTCTCATATTTTCATACGCTCTACAATTCACTTTGCAGTCATTAGTCTTATATGCCTTATACAGCATTTTTTTCCTTTGCAACTTCTTTTTTAAATCTTTATTAATCCATCGTGGAGTTTTTTTTAGTTTCCTATTAATTCCAAATTTAGGTATGTATCTGTCCTGTATTACATGTAAAACATTTTTAAACCTGTTCCACTGCTCCTTGACTGTCTCCACACTTAAAAGCTTATCCCAGTCTATCCTACTTAGACTTTGTCGCATCTTCTCAAAATTAGCCCTACCAAAGTTCAACTTAACAATTTTAGTCTTTGCATCCGTACTATTACAAAATACTGAGAACTGTATTACATTATGGTCACTTGACCCTAGTGGTTCAATCACCTCTACACCCTCAATTCTATCCTGATTATTACAGAATACTAAATCCAGACAGGCTTCACCCCGTGTTGGTACTTTAACATGCTGTGTTAAAAAACAGTCGCTGATTACTTCTAAAAACTCCTGCTCTTGTGCTCCTCCATCTACAAGGTTATCCCAGTTAATATTTGGATAATTAAAGTCCCCCATGACTATAATATCCCCCTGTAAACTTGCCTTTTTGATATTACTAAAAAGATGTGTGTTGAAATTATTGTCTGAATTGGGTGGTCTATAACATACTCCTAAAATAAGAACTCTTTCCCTAATATTTTCCAGGCGAAGCCACATGTCCTCACTAAGATGGGGCTCATCATCCAACTGAAGAGGACTTACATTTAAACCCTGTTTGGCATAAACTGCCAAGCTGTTCTCCTGCCTGTAGAAAATTCATTTGAGATACTGGGTGCCTTGGAATCATTGGATGCAAAGCCTGTCATTAGACTGGAAGGCTGAGCACTAACACTCCACTACAGAATGCCCAGGACAGGGTGGGTGACTAGTTTGCTGAGGTCTGCAGGACTGTGACTTTTTCTTTTACCTTCTCTCTTACAATTGACCGTGGACCACCCATAGTTTTATTTTTTCCAGGGTTGCTGCTGACTGCAGTTTTTATTTTCATCTCCTCTGTTGTCAATTGTTGTCAAAGCTCTCAATTTACCAGTCGCTCTACGTTCTACCTTCACCTATGGTCATGAGCTATGGGTAGTGACCGAAAGAATGAGATCGCGAATACAAGCGGCTGAAATAAGTTTCCTCCGCAGGGTGTCTGGGCTTTCTCTTAAAGATAGGGTGAGAAGCTCAGTCATCCAGGAGAGGCTCAGAGTAGAGCCGCTGCTCCTCTGCATCGAGAGGAGTCAGATTAGGTGGCTCGGGCATCTGATCAGGATGCCTTCGGGACGCCTCCCTGGCGAGGTGTTCCGGGCACGTCCAACCGGGAGGAGGCCCCGGGGAAGTCTCAGGACATGCTGGAGAGACTATGTCTCTCGGCTGGCCTGGGAACGCCTCGGGATTCTCCTGTAAGAGCTAGAAGAAGTGGCTGGGGAGAGGGAAGTCTGGGCATCTCTGCTCAAGCTGCTGCCCCCGCGACCCAATCTCAGATATGCGTAAGAGGATGGATGGATGTTGTCAACTGGCCATAATCCAACAATTAATTAATAGTCAAATAGTGCTAGGCTCCATTTATGATAATCAGTTTCAAATTTGTTTTGTGTATAGTTAAACAACTACATCTCCCCATTCACGAGATTGTTTAATTTGGGTGAAAAGGAAAGGCAACAAATGGCGAGAGTATGCTCCCTTAGAGAAAATTTTGGAAGATAAAAAACATACATACTCTATATTTTGAGTCCTGTTCAAGAGTCTTAAACCAGGGGAGTAAAGCCTCCTGAAATAATGAGGTTGGCTGCTGAAAATATTTTCATGCAGGGGTGGAGTGGCCATCGGGGACACCAGGAGGTTTCCCAGTGGGCCTGTGACATTTCTGGTCTGGTAGAAGTGCAGTGCACACCCTTTCACATCCTCATAAATTAATGTACAAACATTTACTAAATGCGTAAAAAGATGGCTCCTCCCCAAGTGGTTTAACTTCACTTTGCTTCTTAGCATGCAGGTATCCATTCAAGGGAGAAAAGATGACCCTTGGCCAAATGGACAAGAAAGGTAAAAAAAAAAAGAATGATGATACTGAGAAAGTAAGGATTAAGTGAAGAAACTGCAGTATAGGAGGATGCAGACTAGTGCATGAAAATATCAGCTTTATTTGGAACAGGTGATAAAAGCTGTCATGCTTTAAGTTTAGAACACTGCATTGATTCACAACTTCAGCAAAGTAGCCAGATAGCTACAGGATCAAATATGACTGCCTCTAAAATCTGTCATACTGCTTCAAATGTAGTGAGTTTCTATCATTATTAAAATTCTGTGTGAATGGGTCACGAGTTGCCATCATTTTACCTTTCTTTGTGACCAAATGAAGTTTCTCCAATGTTGTCTTTAATTAGCTGTGTTAGTGAATTAAAGGAGTGGATGGATGAGAACTACTTGTCTTTAAACACAGATTAAACAGAGATGTTAATTGTTGGAGGGAATGATGCTGATCACAACAATATTCTGTCATCATTTAACTCAGTTGGAATCACCATTAATTTTACTGAATCAGCCCACAATCTAGGAGTTATCTTTGACTCTAGCATGTCATTTAAAGTGCATATTACAAAGTTGTCCAAATCATGTTTCTTGCATCTTAAAAATGTTGGGAAATTAAGGTGCTTTCTAAATAAGCAGGATTCTGAGAAATTAATTTATGCATTTATTTCTAGTAGGATTGACTACTGCAATGCGGTGTTCACTGGATGTTCAAACTGTTCTCTATTCAGCCTCCAGTTAATCCAAAATGCTGCTGCAAGAATTATTACAAGAACAAGAAAATACGAACACATAACTCCAGTTCTTAAATCCTTACACTGGCTCCCGGTTAAGTTTAGGGCAGATTTCAAAATCTTCCTTTTAATATATAAAGCATTAAATGGCCAAGGTCCGGCTTACTTGTTTGAACTTATTATGACTTACAAACCATTAAGCACAAGCATACAAGCACATTAAAATCTCAAGATGCCGGTCTGCTAATGATTCAAAGAATTAATAAAATAACAGTGGGAGGTCGAGCTTTTAGTTACAGGGCCCCTAAACTATAGAATGGTCTGCCTGCTACTATAAGAGATGCCCCTTCGGTCTCAGCTTCTAAATCCCAGCTGAAGACTCACTACTTCAGTTTAGAATATCCTGACTAGAGCTGCTGACTAACTGTACAGACTGCATCTCTGTTGTTAGTCATTAGCACTAAAACATAAGTAATATGATAGTGATGATTTGTTACTAACCCTCACCTATTCTGTTTCTTTTCTTGGTAATCAAATATGGCACTTGGTGCCACGGCCCACCTGCCTAAGGTAAAGTCACTTCTGATGGAGGATCACAGGAATCATCGGGTAGAGGGGTCCTTTCATCAGATTGGCTGGCCCAGCACTGTCTCAGCTGTGGAATGGCCAATAGGAGGTGGCAGTTTGATGGCTGAGGTCTCCAGGACTCTAAACAAATCCAAATATTATTATTATTATATTGTATTGAGGATTACTTGTTTTCTGTTCTGTGTATTGTACTGTATTGACCACCTTCTTTTGACATCCACTGCATGCCTAGCCTACCTGGAAAGGGGTCTCTCTTTGAACTACCTTTCCCAAGGTTTCTTTCTTTTTTTTTACCTACTAGGGTTTTTCTGGGAGTTTTCCTTGTCTTCTTAGAGAGTCAAGCCTGGGGGGCTGTCAAAATGTAGGGGCTATTAAAGCCCATTGCAGCACTTCTTGTGTGATTTTGGGCTATTTAAAAATAAACTGTATTGTATTGTATTGTATTGCATTGGGTTGCCAATGGCCATTTCAGCCACTGCCGACTGCTGAAGTGAATGACAGCCCTAGCCGATATTTTTCCCCTTTATAAACGCGCTTGTTGCACGAAAGGGGACCTCCCCCAGGTCTTGTAATCTTGCCATTTTCAACAATAGGTTTAAGCCTCTGCTCTTCAGTTGCTGCCTGTGGGTTGACATTGAACTTGAAAAGGTAAAAATGAACCCCAAGACCATAAAAATTTGAGAAACACTGGTCTAGCTGACAATGATATGCGGTGCTTCACATGACAACACTGTTAAATTAGCTCACTTAATAACCTAGCAGCCAACGAGTGTAGTTGTAACTAAGCGCCACTACCTCACTTTCATAGATAACTTAAGGGTTTAGAATTTAGGCTATGTAGCCTATTAAGAAAATGAAAATGTGTTGTAAATGTAGGAAGCAAGCATTAAGCAACCTGCTATGAATGCCCATGGAGCTCAAAATGGCATCATGCATTATGTATTGATAAGTTTTAATTAGCTACAGTAAATAGTAGTACACACTACTTAATTGTAGTCCTATTAATTATTTAATTTGTATGTTATTAAAAATTAGGCTGGTACTGTGGAAAGGCAGGAAGTTAGTTCAACTGCAGGATCCATCCCAGAGACAAGAGAGAGCTGTATGTTTGGATACATGACAGATGGAACAACATCTGAGGAGAATAAAGAGATACTCAGGCATTCGGAAGTAATGTATGCAAGGCCTTGACAAGCTTTGATTGCTTTGCACATCCCCAGTCCAAAGATCTTCATTTATTTTTCTACTATTACCTCCAAATGTCCCAAAGACAGAGTGTATTGTGGGTGTGAGAAAAGTGATTGGAAAGCATGGCCTATCGAGGGTGCAAAGTTATAATATGTGGTGACTTCAACCATGTGACTCTGGAAGGAAATATGACAAATTTCTATCAGTTTGTGACCTGTTACACGTAAGGAAATAACAAGCTAGACCTGCTGTATTCAAATGTTAAAGATGCTTTTAAATCTAAACTATTGGCATCTTTAGGCAAATCTTACCATAACCTGATTCATCTTATTCCCAGCTACAAGCCTGTTTATTAGACAGCATCCTTTTACCACCCAAATAGTGAGGAAGTGCTCTGAATGACTGCTTACATATGACAGACTGGGAAATGATGTGTGTGTCACATGGGAACAATATTGAGTCACCGTATCACAGACTATATTAACTTCTGTGTTGACACAGTGGTACCCTCAATGACAGTGGGTTGCTTTCCAAACAATAAGCTCTGAATTACTAAGAAGCTAAAAAATCTCCTGAATGAGAAAAAGACAGCATTGAAATCTGGTGACAAAGAGGCTCTGAAGGATCTACACACTGTGCGCTAAAGAAAAATCTGAGTGAAGGAAAGGAAGCTTACAAAGCTAAAACAGAAGACAAACTCACTCAGAATAACATCAAATATGTCTGGGATGGACTGAGTATAATGACTGGACTCAAGTAATCCAGACCTCAAGTGCTAGAAAGGGATATACGTAGACAATGCTAACACCCTGAACCAATTTTTTAAAAAGATTTTCCTTCCCACTGCCACCCTCTCCCAACAACCAGTCTTCCCACACCATCCCTACTACATCAACCACTCCTTCCACATTCAATGGAATGGCCAGTGACAAATCCTTCTCTGACCAATAGTGTGGGCTGTCCATAACTGAAGTCCAAGTAAGGAGAGAGCCGAAGAAGCTATACACAGGAAAAGCCGTGGGAACACATGTAGTCAGTCCTTGAGCTCTAAAGGCCTGTGCTGACCAAGTTTGAGGTCTCCTCTGTTACCTGTACAGTCTGCCCCTAAGCTCCAGAAAGTTAAACTGCTGTGGAAAACATCCTGCATTGTTCAACTACTTACTACAGACCAGGGGCATTTAAATCACACATCATGAAGAACTTTGAAAGACTGGTCCTGGACTATATGAGTCCTCTTGTGGTAGACCACCTAGACCCAATGCAGTTTGCCTATCAGACAAAGATTGGAGTAAAGGATGCAATTATCTGTCTGCTCCACAAGGCTTATTCTCACTTAGACAAAGCTAGCAGCATTGTGTGGATATTTTGATTTCTCCAGTTCCTTCAGTTCCATCCATCTGTCTCTGTGAAGTGGTAAACTCAAGAGATATGCAGGTGTATGAGCCTATGGTGTGCTGTATAATGGACTGTGTGTCTGGCAGACCGCAAATTGTGAGATTCAGAGACTGTTTCTGATTTGGATTGAGCAACACTGGAGCACCACAAGGTACAGCCCTGTCTCCTTTTCTCTTTACTTTGTACACCTCAGATTATACATATAACAACGGGTCATGTCACTTGCAGAAAGTGTCAGATGATTCTGCACTTATGGGGAGTACTGGTAAAGGGGATGAGGCAGAATATATGGGTCAGGTGGAAAAGTTTTGTTTCTTGATGTAAAGAGAATTTTGTCTGCATCTTAACATCAGCAAAACCAAGAAACTGCTTATTGACTGCACCAAACAGCCTCTACGTCTGGTCACTATTCAAGGAGTGGATGTAGAAGTGATCCACTCCTACAAGTACCTAGGGAGGTTGACACTAATGACAAGTAGAACTGGTCTTGAAACAAAGAGCAACTATATAAGAAAAGGCAGAGCAGACTCATTTTCCTTTTGAGACTGTGTTGCTTTAAGTGGGAAGTGACAGGGTTGTATACATATACATATGAGCATCAGCAGGCAGATAAAAACAGCACTGTCTGCTTAGGTGGAGATGGAGAGTATCTGCTATGGAGGCAGGACAGCTTTGAAGAGGACAAATTTGTTTGGTCAATGCCACTGAATAAGCAGGAGAATTCAAATGGGTACAAAAAAAAGGGTCAGATTTATAACTTGCTTATGCACAAAAGGAGGCCTGAAATATGCATAAGCAAGTTTCCAAGCCAATTTTGGGATTTATAAAAGTAATCTTGAAGGGAGAACGTTTATGTATTCATGGGAACTCTGACTCATCTGAACATAACATTTCGGAGAAACCTGAGAGATAACGACACCTCTGATCAAGTAGGGAAATGCAGCCAAATCAGATAAATGACGATTCATACACATAATAAATCATATCACTGAGCCATTATTATAATGTGTGCTGAAATGACAAATATAATGTACAGACTGCATTCCAGTTCTCTTTTGAGGCCAATGCTTCGTATTTGCACCGAAGAACTTTTTTGTTTTTTTGTCAGTTTACATCGGCTACTATTATCACTCAAACTGGCCAACAGGTCAGAAATACCTCCATACCTCTATAGCTTGACTCCATCATGCCCACTGTTCTGGAAGCCACTTACTGACCAATGAGGTTCTACATTAAGTTTTCATTTGGCGTGTGTCGGCTCAGTTCAGATCAGGTTGGGGAGCATGCACTGGTATAATGCATTGCCACACCCACCACATGACGAAACAGCTCGGGATCGCGGTTGGCAACCTCCCAGGTAGACAACCGGTCCAGGCTCACCCTCTGGAAATGACCATCTACCCGCGACAGCCAAGTGTTATGAGGGAGTCCCCTTAGCCTTGTCCCGCCACTCGGGTCCTCAACAATGAGGATCCTGTGAGCTGGATCACACTCAGAGAATCATACCACGTGGCCATAGTGCCATGACGAACACTACCTCACAATACAGGTAATGTACCTCATTCGGGACTCTGTCAGAAACTGCTCTTTTGACACAGTCAAACCAGCAGTACACAAGGATTCTCCGAAGAGACACAATACCGAAGGAGTCCAGTCTTTCTCTCAGGTCACTAGATAATGTCCATAGTCTCGCAACCATATAGCAGAACAAGAAGCACCAGGACTCTAAAGACTTGGACCTCTGACCTTTAGCAAAGAAATTGGGAGCATCACACTCCCCTTTCCAGCGATCTCATGGCCCCCAAGCTGCCCCAATCCATCTCAACAGAGACATGAATGTCGCTGCTGAGGTAAGTAAAAATCTTGACGAGTCATCACTCTCTCTGATAACAGGCACACTGCTGATGGCTATGCCCAAGAGGTCATTAAAGGTGGGAGTACATACATAAAATATAACAGGTTTTTGCAAACATAAAAAGGCAATTTGCAGCAGTGTCTGGTTATACTAATGTAATCAAAGCACTTTACTGCACTTATATTGCCATAAGAGCACCTAGTGAGAATTAAGCTGCTTTTGTACACAGTAAGTAGTTACAGTCCAATAACTCACAAGTCATCTGTGATGCCTAAATGAGACTTACAATCATCATGGCTCAGTGGCCTGGGTCAACCCATGATTCGTTTATTTTGAGGAAAAGCAGATTTGGCAAATGACTTTCTGATAGTACTGTATGTGGCAGCTGGGTTGTTGGTAAGGTAACTGACTGAACCATTAGTTTTCCATATGTTTAAAATATTAATTGTAACAGCAATCATTTCATTAAATGTGCTAAGTGATAATAAATACCTTAGTGGTGCCTTAAAACTTTTTGACCCCCCCCCCCGAGCACAGAGAAAAAGGTGTGCAATTGCCATGCAAGCTCTTAGCACACTCAGTTGCAGAGTACAACATGATGCATCAGAAGGAATGCTAACTGCTACCCAATGAAGGTCTGCAGGATTGTGATGGCATATCTATGTGGTTCATTAGGATAGTACACATATATAATTGTTTTAGGGTTGCAATCGGGTGGAGTTTGAGGCACATTCATGTATGCACATTTACAAGATGATTGTAATTTATAAAAGTAAATTCCCAAGAAATGTACGTACACCAGATTTTATAAAAGATTTTTTTTTTGGCAAATGTATATTTTCACGCTGAAATCCATGCAAAGTTTAATAAAAAAGAACCTAATTTTAATAATACCGAGTTGGGTTTGAATATAATTTGTCAAATTTAATGAGCAGTACAGACTTAATTTTACAAGATATCAGGGGAAAGTATCAAGACAGAAGAGTTTTCCTGATTGGTTTAAATTTATAAAGACAAAATTATTTGTCACTGTAGTACATTCTAGATGTACGTATCTAATGAATGCCTAAGCAGTGCAAATAATTGGGTCGAACACATTTGGAAAATGAGATAATTAAGACTTTATTATTGTTTTTTATCTAGGGGAGGCTTAGGTTGTTTGGACGCCACAGAAGACTGTCAACAGATTTGGAAAGGATTTTGCAGCTGAGATGCTTGGAAGAAGATGCAACTGTGTGCAAAACCAGCAAACAAGAGAAGAGTACCAAATTCATTAGTGCATTTTCCTGCCATCTCCTTTTGTGGTAAGTTGCAAAAATGCAACAATGTTTGATATCCATCACTGACGAATATTTATCATTTGAGAGAGAGATTATTTTAAGCATTTATTGGAAGAGAGATTAAAACTACATTTTTATTGCATATGTTAAAACTATAAACTAAATAACATGGGGGCAGAAAATGTGCCAAGGACCAGGCTAAGCTCTTACTTGACTTTTATCCTCTGTTTTTGGAACATTCACAGAAACACCTTGTTTTGTACAGTGTGAATCTGTGAGCAATGAGGACACTGTCAACGTGGTCATTATAACATTGTGCTCAGTGTTTGCTTTCAGCTCATGCTGTGATGTTGATAAGGCCTTAGCCAAAGCATTCTTGTTGTTGTAAGTGTTCTAAAATATTCATTTTTTAATTTTGACTTGATAATACATTGTTAATCCCCAAAGGGAAATTGTTACTTCACATAACCTATTGAGGGTCAGATCGCTTTGGAAGCTTAGACTTATTTTGGTTGAGTTCAGTATCTGAACTCAGCACTCTGGGGCTACGAAACAGAAGCAGTAACAACGTCACCATTCTCACACCAAGATCTCATAATAGTCATTTCAACTTTTATGATACTCAAGTTTACTCCTCAAAAAATCTAAATTTTAATACTTTTGTAATGTCACCAATTAGTTATTAGTTCAAACTTACTAGTTTGTTATTAGTTCAGACTTCTTAAACATATGAAAAACAACAGTTCTCAATCGGTGAAAATTCTGCAAATAGCAAGGTAATACTGACAATAATACTTAACCTGAACTTGAATGTTAGGTGACATGATGTCAGCGGAAGCATGTTATGCTGTCCTGGCTGTATCTGTAGAATTTTCAAATATAAAATCAATGTCTGGCTTTGCCTCTGTTCCCTGTTGGAACTTGAGCGTTCATTATCATAAGAACATAGAACAAAAGAAATTTGACAAACGAGAAGAGACCATTCAGTCCATCAAGCCCATTTGTTTAGCCAATAGCTAAGCTGTCCTGATATCTCACCCATTTTTCTTAAAAGCTGTCAAGGTTTCTGCTTCAGCAATGTACTTTGGTAGTTTGTCCGAGAACTCCACAACTCATTGCATAAAGAAGTGGTTTAAATGCACTTCACCTTAATTTCCACTGCTGCCATTGAGTACATGATTTACCCTTAAGTTGAAATAGTGTTTGTTGCTGGATCAACTTTATCACTGCCTTTGAGGATTTTAAATACCTAGATTAGATCCCCATGTAGTCTTCTCTGCTTGAGACTAAACCTGTATAATTCTCAGTCTGTCAGAGTAGGACATGTCCGTAAGTTCTGCAATGCACTTGGGCTGCTCTCCTCTGCACAGCTTCCAATGTTGCTAGGTTCATGTACCATGGTGACCAGAACTGCATACACTACTCCAGATGTTGTCTTACTGTTGCATTATGTAGTTGGGGCATAATGTCCATTGATTTAAATTCAACAGTTTTTATGATATAACCTAACATTTTGCCTTTTTAATTGCTTTTGTGCATTGCTTAGTCAATATAAATGTTGCATTAACATAAACCTCTCAATCCTTTTCACAGTCTGCTGCCTGTATGACAGTGACTCCCATCTTGTATTTATAAATGACATTCCCTTTGCCCACATGTAGCACTTTGCTACATTAAACTGCATTTCCCAGGTGTCTGTCCAATTCTGAAGATTGTCCAGGTCTTTTTGCTGCCTCCTCAGTGTCTGCCGTCCCTCCAGTTTTAGTGTAATTTAGAAATTGACAAGTTTACTAATTATATCAGAATATATATATATATATATATATATATATATGTGTGTCATTAAGATCATTCAGAAAAAGTAATGATCCAAGGACAGACCAGTGAGGAACTCCATTATTTTCCATGTGCAGCATTCTCCTATTATCTGTACTCTTTGTCTCCTGCCAGTTAACCAGCTAGAGATCCAGTTTTGTAGGTTACCAGTGATGCCTACAGCTTCTAGTTTCAGAATTAATCTTTGGTGTGGTACTGTATCAAGTCTAATTAAATTATGTTGTATGCTGTTTTTGTGTACTATTTTGGTTGCTAATTCAAAAAAAAAATCTAAAAGAATGCTTTGGTATAATTTTTCTCTCATTAAATCATGCTGGCCATTATTTAGATTATCATCATCATTTAGGTACTTTTTTTATGCACTTATTATATTTTCCAAAATTTTGCATGGCACAGAAGTAAGACTAATTGGTCTGTAATTAATAGAATCCATTTTATCTCCCTTCTTGAAAATTGGTGTTTAATTTTTAGCTTTTCAATCCTCAGGTACTTCTCCTTTCTGAAGTGAGTGCTGAAATTTGACTAATAAAGTGTTTTTAGATGACATCTTTCATTTATTATAATATGATGGGTAAGATCCCAGTAGGTCCAAAGGTTTTACTACTCTTCAACAGACTGAGGACTTGAAGCACATGTGATTTTTCTATATTAAAATCTAGGAACTCAAGAGTTTGTTTTTAATTCTGCATGAGGCATTCCACTGGTTTCTTCTTTTATAAATACCTGGGTGAAATAATCATTCGGTTAATTTTCTATTTCCTTCTCATTTTCAATGATTTCTTCATTTGTGTCCCTAAGGATTCATAAATTCTATTTTATTGTCCTTTTACTGGAGTAGTTCTAAAAAAACAATTGCTTGCTGTTTGTTATATTTCAGTTTCTCTTTTGACATCTTGCATGCTCCTTTTGATCTCTTACTGTAATATCCGGTATTCCTCTGTCAGAATTTTTTTTTTTATTTTCTAATAAAGTGATCAGCAAAAGCAGTAGCTTTATGTTTTAATTTTAAGAATAACTAAAATAGAAGTAGAGAACACAGTTCTTAGCAAGATGCTCTCCAAATATTTGAATAATCCATCTGTTTATGTTGGTAGATGCATCTCATTTGTTTCAATCATAGATGAAAGAAGACAATCCAATAGGTACGCTCAACATAATCTAGATACAACTACGTATTTTGTATAGCGACTGCATAACTGCACTCGCCAAACCCATCCATCTGTTGAACTCACCGTCCCTTTTCCCTTCACTTGTGAACAAGACTCCAAACAGGATAGGTAACAAAGCATAGCCCTGGCAGAGTCCTACACCCACTAGAAATAAATGTGCTAACATTATTGCTATCTTTATTGCTAATTCAGCAATTCTAGTGCCACCCTGTCAATGGCCTTAGAATGTAAGTACAGGTAAAAAAAACTTTGCGGTAGTAGCATGCATAAAATGCAACAAGCATAGAAATACACACTCTCCCAACTGAAAAAACAGTGTTGTACAATGTTACTTCATGGATGACATTTTAAAAACAAAATTTTACTGAAATTATATGTAAAAAGCAGAAGCAAGCATGATTGTGATGGGGCTTTATAAGGGGGACAAAGGAGGCTAAAAGGCATTCTCTCTTTTCCCAGAAGTAGCTTGTGGTTTGGTTAGTATTAAGCCTGTGGTGTGTTTAAAGTCAAACCACAGCCAGGAGCTTAACAAGTACAAAAGAGAGAAGGAGAAGAGTGAGCAAATACATAGCTGGAGAGAGGAAGACAGGCCAGGGTTGATATTGATAAAAAGAGAGCAGGAAAGAGAATGTACAGATAATTTCATAAATCCTCATGAGATGTTTTGATGCTAACATTAGTCTTTTCAAAATGACAATGTATCTTCAAATGTGCTTGCAGCAGTGTATTAATAAATCCATTGAATTATTAATGAATATCATGGAACACACATTGAGACCAAAGAACTATTGGGTTATGTTGTTGCAAATAGAGTCATTAACCCTTTTAAGAAGGAGACTATTTCATTCCCTCCAAGTTTGGATTCTCCATAAACACGGTCAACAAATGAAATAGGAACCTAAAGGGAAAAGAGGAAAAAAGAATGTATTAACAGACAAACTAGTCACCTGAAAATTTTTAGAAACTGCATTTTTCATTAAAACTAGCCATTTATGCACGTTGTAAACATACTAAAAATGATTAATGAATTGAATTCTTATTTTGATGCCCAAGTCACATAAATCAAATTGCACAAATAATAATGACTTAATGTGCATGAATGAAACAGCAGCAGCATACCTGGCTGTGTTGGTCACAGCACTCAAAAGCAGGTTTAGGTAAAAGAATAATGCCAGTATATATTGTCAACCAGGAAGTGAATCAAGCATGAAAAACTCTGGGCACTGGTTACATGTATACTGTCACCTGTTCATCAAAGATACCCTGATATTTCTTAAGGACTTGCAGCATGTACACTTAGTTACATCCAGGAGCTTTAGGAAGTGTGTTCAGGCATCTATGAGGTTTATACTGTCAGGGAAACTTCAATGAACATCAATCCTTAAATGGAGCAAGAACGTTAAAAGGCAGCATCAGACCCCAACACTTGAATGTCCACCTAAAAGACATGCATCTGCAACTACTGGTATGACTATTATGGCAGCACAACACAACCAGTTTAACAGAGTACCAAGGAAAACAGCTTTGCCATTTTCTAGAAGAGCACTTAAATATCTTTTCAACTTGTGATGATGACTGCAATAGAATCTGTTTCTGATTAACACAGTCAGCCTTTGTAAAAGGGAGCAATAAACTGCCTGCAGTATTTCTACTAATAAATACAGAAAACAGAGTCAGAATCAAGTGGTTGACTGTATAAACTTCTGCAGTACACATTGCCCTAAACCTATTTGATCAGCACATCTTATATGAACAGGAGTTAGGTAAACTGATTGTTACAAATTGCCTGGAAGGTGAGAATGTGAGTACAGGAGTGGTCTGTGATGGACTGGTGGTTTGTCCACAGTATGTCCCTATCTTGGGCCCAATGTAACTGGGATGTGCATTAATTCTCAGAACGTATGCAGTTTTGAAAAAAAGACAGATTTCTCTTATCCCACATTTGTCCAGGGTCAGCCGTCAAACATACTAATCACCATTTGTTTCGATCCAGGGCATCTTCAGCTGCAAAATCAACTTGCCGCATGTCCTCCTTGATTTGATTGAGCCAGCTCTTCTTTGGTGTACCACATGGCTGTGTGCCTTGCAGGCTTTATTGTAGGCTGTAACAGTGCGGGTTGGCGCGCCAAGCTATTGGACCCTTTCGGGAGCTTCTTGAACCAACCACCGTTGGTACCATAACCATTATGAGCCAGGGAAATAAGGGTGAATACACATAGCAAAGGATAAGTGCATAAAGTGATTCATCACTTTTATTCAAATCTAGCAATCAAAACAAACAGTGTTCCCAGTGCAGTGCTCCATCTGTTATAAATAAATAATCCTTAAAAAGTCCAAGTGATAGTGGAGGTTAAAAACAAATAAATAATCCATTACAAGAAGGTTAAAGTACTGTGCAGGAAGCTTCTGTATAAATCTCCAAACCCTGAATCATCCTCCCATTATCTCATGTGGACCTAGGAGGAGGTGAAGATGCCCAACCGACAGGCACAGGCCTCCTTATTCCATATTGTCTCATGGTAACCAGCCGGGCTCCCATTCCGGAGCAAAATCCAAGGCTCAGGTCCCTGTGGCCATCTGTGGCCCCGGTAGTGTTCCCCATCTGAGCCTCCCAGACTCCTGCTGCCTTCCCAGTCTTACACAGAAGTGGCAACCAGGTCACTTTAGTTCCCAATTCGCTAAGCTGGAGTAACCACCTCCAGCCCCTGAGCAATGGCCACACTCTCCCCAAAGAACTCTCTTTCCAGCTGTCTTGCTCCTCTCTTGCTAACTGCTTCTTTCTCCTTTCTGACCTTCCTTTCCCTTTTGTTTTTCTCTTTCTGCCATGACGACTCCCTTATTATCTTCCTCCATGGGCACAGCACCTCGATCGCAAACTGTGGAAAGCCAATGAAGCAATTAAGACAGAACTCATCCTCACATGCAGACATGCTCCAGCTCAATCACCTCAACAACACCCCACAGCTGCGCAAGCAAGCACACCAATGGAGGCTGAGCACGCTATTTAATTATTTATTTAAAAACTGACAGGACTGTGGGGCCATACCATCAAAGTCATGCTATATGCATCATCTCATTGATCGGCGCTATACCCATGATCCTGCAAACATCGGGTAAGGCCAAGGACCATTATAGTATCGGACAGATCAGGGGTGGCAAACTCCAGGCCTAGAGTGCCGCAGTGGCTGCAGGTTTTCATTCTTACCATCTTCTTAATTAGTGACCAGTTTTTGCTGCTGATTACTTCTTTTAATTAACTTGACTCATTGTTGTTTCTTTTTCTTTAATTAGCAGCCAAACAATAATGAGACACAAAACAAGACACCACATGACCAGCTCCCTGTGCCCATTACACAATAACTGAAATTAAAGAGAGGTGATGGTCTTGGTAAGGTAGATCTCTCAGGTCACCAAAACATTTTGACAATGCTCTTAGAAAGAACAGAAAAACAACAGCTTTCAAAATGTGTGCTGTGGCAGAATGAAAGCAGCAACAAGCCCTGGAATTAAATAATGGGTTTAATTAACAGCATGAATTGGCTGCTCATTAAGAAAGTGATTGGAGTGAAATCGGTTGGAGTTTGAAGACCCAGTTTAGCTGGTCATCTGTTATCTCATTTCTGCGTGGCTGTCATTTAATGAAGAAAGGAATCAATTCAGAGGGCTGACCTTTTCTAACAGGGCTACTAAAGTGATATGGGAAAAGTTAATTAGCAGTGAAAACTGGTCACTAATTAGGAAAACTGTTAGAATGAAAACTTGTAGCCACTGCGGCACTCCAGGCCTGGAGTCCGCCACCCCTGTGATAGATATTGTTCAACAAGTGAAATCTATCATTTATGAAAAAGACGTAGAACAGCCCAAGGATAGCAGAACCTCATACAAACCATACTTGATAGAGAATCTGTATTCCTTTAGACGGTAAGCAATCTTGTTCATAGCCAAACAAAAAGAAACGTCAAGCTATAAAGTGTCATACATGTATTTGTGTCACAACTATTATGGGACTGATTTTAAGAGGACATGGGAGAAGAATCTTATCAATGCACATGGACTCGCAAACTTGTCTGTTTCCTTCAGAGAACCTATACGAAGAATAACTGTGGCTCTGAATAAGCTCTGCCTTCTACTTTACTCAGGACAAAACACAACTTGTCACTCTTTACTTGGCTACCAAGGAACAGAGTTGATGCTGACACCAGTGATGTCAAAAGCTATTCCTGACTTTTCTTTGCCTAAAGACAAATATGAGTTTTCCATTTGGAGCCCCAACCTTTCATTTGACCTCTCATGTCTAAATACAAAGGGTACACAACATTCATTCTTTATTGCCTGAAACAATTATTTTTATATTGCTTCAGAATTCTTTAAATTATTTTTCATCTTGATGCCCAACTAATGTATGATTCTGTGATTATCTGCTGAGCACTGAGCCCATTTTCAACCTGCGTTGCAGTTAAAATCTCTTCTGTTTTTCTTACTTCTTATTAAGTTACTTAAAACCTTTAAGCATGTGCAAGCAATCTCTATGAAGCCCTTTCACACTAAGCTGTAATATAAATCAGAAGAGGTTAAATCAAATACTGTTCTCTGTAAATACTGCCACAATCCACACTATATAATGTGAGCAAAGTGAACTCTGTGGTGTTTAAACCATTTCAGACTGGCCAAACCAAGCCATTTTGAAGCAAGCAGGATTTAAAAGATGAATGAATTGCTCAATTACTAAAATTTACTTATCAGTCAATGGAAAAGTGAAGTCTGTATCCATAGCATGGACGCCTTTCCACTTCTTCATGGGCAGTACTTTGATCCCAATTTACAGTGCATCCGGAAAGTATTCACAGCGCATCACTTTTCCCACATTTTGTTATATTACAGCCTTATTCCAAAATGGATTAAATTCATTTTTTTCCTCAGAATTCTACACACAACACCCCATGATGACAACATGAAAAAAGTTTACTTGAGATTTTTGCAAATTTATTAAAAATAAAAAAATTGAGAAAGCAAATGTACATAAGTATTCACAGCCTTTGCCATGAAGCTCAAAATTGAGCTCAGGTGCATCCTGTTTCACCTGATCATCCTTGAGATGTTTCTGCACCTTAATTGGAGTCCACCTGTGGTAAATTCAGTTGATTGGGCATGACTTGGAAAGGCACACACCTGTCTATATAAGGTCCCACAGTTGACAGTTCATGTCAGAACACAAACCAAGCATGAAGTCAAAGGAACTGTCTGTAGACCTCTGAGACAGGATTGTCTCAAGACACAAATCTAGGGAAGGTTACAGAAAAATGTCTGCTGCTTTGAAGGTCCCAATGAGCACAGTGGCCTCTATCATCTGTAAGTGGAAGAAGTTCGAAATCACCAGGACTCTTCCTAGAGCTGGCCGGCCATCTAAACTGAGCGATCAGAGGAGAAGGGCCTTAGTTAGGGAGGTGACCAAGAACCCGATGGTCACTCTGCCAGAGCTCCAGAGGTCCTCTGTGGAGAGAGGAGAAACTTCCAGAAGTACAACAATCTCTGCAGCAAATCCACCAATCAGGCCTATATGGTAGAGTGGCCAGACGGAAGCCACTCCTTAGTAAAAGGCACATGGCAGCCAGCATGGAGTTTGCTAAAAGGCACCTGAAGGACTCTCAGACCATGAGAAACAAAATTCTCTGGTCTGATGAGACAAAGATTGAACTCTTTGGTGTAAATGCCAGGTGTCACGTTTGGAGGAAACCAGGCACTGCTCATCACCAGGCCAATACCATCCCTACAGTGTAGCATGGTGGTGGCAGCATCATGCTGTGGGGATGTTTTTTAGCGACAGGAACTGGGAGACTAGTCAGGATAAAGGGAAAGATGACTGCAGCAATATACAGAGACATCCTGGATGAAAACCTGCTCCAGAGCGCTCTTGACCTCAGACTGGGGCGACAGTTCATCTTTCAGCAGGACAACGACCCTAAGCACACAGCCAAGATATCAAAGGAGTGGCTTCAGGACAACTCTGTGAATGTCCTTGAGTGGCCCAGCCAGAGCCCAGACTTGCATCCGACTGAACATCTCTGTAGAGATCTTAAAATGGCTGTGCACCGATGCTTCCCATCCAACCTGATGGAGCTTGAGAGGTGCTGCAAAGAGGAATGGGCGACACAGGCCAAGGATAGGTGTGCCAAGCTTGTGGCATTATATTCAAAAAGACTTGAGGCTGTAATTGCTGCCAAAGGTGCATCGACAAAGTATTGAGCAAAGGCTGTGAATACTTATGTACATGTGATTTCTCAGTTTTTTTATTTTTAATAAATTTGCAAAAACCTCAAACTTTTTCACGTTGTCATTATGGGGTGTTGTGTGTAGAATTCTGAGGAAAAAAATGAATTTAATCCATTTTGGAATAAGGCTGTAACATAACAAAATGTGGAAAAAGTGATGCGCTGTGAATACTTTCCGGATGCATTGTAGCTTCCACTATGTGTTGTTAAACATACTTGTGAGATGACTCATATTTTTCAAGCCAAGATTACATCTTTTTGATTCTGAGCAGTAATTTCAAATGTATCAATTAAGAAACATGATGCCTCAATGCACGTTATGCAATATACATTTTGTTTTGATTTAGTGAACTATAAGGATCAAGTATTATACTTGACAAGAGCTCAATTAGTTCTACACCTACCAGTGTATCTCTTTTTTGATACTGTACATCATGCAAAATAATCTTTTAGTTTGTTAACATATACTTTAAGACAATCACTTTTCTTGAAGCAGACTTTGTCTTCAATTACATTCTAGCCACACCATTTGCTTTCTATTCATTGCAAAATCAATATAAATTTAGGTTATTCTTTTTTAGTAGTATTCATATAAAGTACAGATTGGAACAGAGTGTTATGCTTACTTAAGTTTTGCATGCTTTTGTCCAAGGTGAAGAAATAGGTTTGTGGTGCAAATACCTTTCATGATACCCTATTTATTTCACCTCAATTTTATATATACCTGTACTTTGCTGTACACCAAGCATTCTAAATCTTAAATAACTACATATAATGGATGGAAAATTGTTACCTTTTCTAACAAATATTTACTTGCCAAGGATGTAGCACTCTCCAGTGAAGGACATGTTTACTGTTTAGCCAGGAGGGTGCAACTATGGGGGAATCTGCATGACTACTGAACAAGCAAAATCTCTAGTACTCATCTATGTTTAAATATACATTATACACACGCACACCTGATGTAGACTATATAGATTTAATGCTGTGTCTCTAACAATTTTCCCTTTTCAGCATGGAAATAACCTTTAACATTTTTTCCTTTGCAGATGAATTTGCATATTCCAATTAGCCAGATTAATGACAGCAGAGAGGTACAGCAGCCTTTTGAAAATAAGACTCTAAGGCAGCAGACTGCAAGATTTAGGGAGTATAGTATCATAACAGTAGTGTAGTGTAACTGATATGCACAGGCCGTTAATTAGGCAAGCAGGGTTATGACAATAAAGATGTGGGCCGTTATACCAGTCTTTCGAATACTGCTATGAAGTTATCCTAAAAACCGGCCAACCGGGTTAAAAAAAACCTATGAAGAGTTTCTTGTCACCTGTGAGGTGACACTTGATAAGCTGAGTTGATTCCCTGAAGACAGTCCTTTAAAAGTGAATGGCATTTTAAGGCTTACTGCCTTAGGCCGGGTGAAATGAGGCAGAATGGGATGGATAGCATAGAGAAGAACGATGCATCAGAAAGAAACAAGTTACTCTGCAGAGGACTTGGAGAAACTGTTCTTTGAAGATTATAAGAAAAAGCAAAAACACTGAACATTGTTTTTTTAGATTAAAGACTCACCTCTCCAACACTGTACCCAAGTTGCTTGGCTCTAACAATCATTTCCATTTGGAAAACATACCCTTTCGAAACACACTTTTCAATGAGTTTTTGAAGAACTTCCTTTTTATATAATCTGGAAATAAAGCAAAACATTATTTATAATTAATTAAAAACAATTGAATACAATGTGACACTGTACAAAGCAAAGGTTGGACAATGGTGTTGTAAGAGCCAATCTTAGAAAGTTAGTGTCTGATGCTAGATTTACATAGTGTTGATTGATTTCAATTGAACATTAGTTTCTTATAGCTACCTAGAATATAGTATAGCTTTTACCCCCTGTAACATGAGATAGAACCTTCTTGCTACAGTTGTGCTTGAAAGTTTGTGAACCCTTTAGAATTTTCTATATTTCTGCATAAATATGACCTAAAAATCATCAGATTTTCACTCAAGTCCTAAAAGTACAGTTCATCCAGAAAGTATTCACAGCACATCACTTTTTCACATTTTGTTATGTTACAGCTTTATTCCAAAATGGATTAAAGTCATTTTTTCCTCAGAATTCTACACACAACACCCCATAATGACAACGTGAAAAAAGTTTGAGAGTTTTGCAAATTTATCAAAAATAAAAAAATTGAGAAAGCACATATACATAAGTATTCACAGCCTTTGCCATGAAACTCAAAATTGAGCTCAGGTGCATCCTGTTTCCCCTGATCATTCTTGAGATGTTTCTGCACCTTAATTGGAGTCCACCTGTGGTAAATTCAGTTGATTTAACATGATTTGGAAAGGCACACACCTGTCTATATGAGGTCCCACATTTGACAGTTCATGTCAGAACACAAACCAAGCATGAAGTCAAAGGAACTGTCTGTAGACCTCTGAGACAGGATTGTCTCAAGGCACAAATCTAGGGAAGGTTACAGAAAAATTTCTGCTGCTTTGAAGGACCCAATGAGTACAGTGGCCTTCATCATCTGTAAGTGGGAGAAGTTCGAAACCACCAGGACTCTTCCTAGACCTGGCCGGCCATCTAAACTGAGCGATCGGAGGAGAAGGGCCTTAGTCAGGGAGGTGACCAAGAACCCAATGATCACTCTGTCAGAGCTCCAGAGGTCCTCTGTAGAGAGAGGAGAACCTTCCATAAGGACAACCATCTTTGAAGTAATCTACCAATCAGGCCTGTATGGTAGAGTGGCCAGACAGAAGCCATTTCTTAGTAAAAGGCACATGGCAGCCCACCTGGAGTTTGCCAAAAGGCACCTGAAGGACTCTCAGACCATGAGAAACAAAATTCTCTGGTCTGATGAGACAAAGAATGAACTCTTTGGTGTGAATGCCAGGTGTCACGTTTGGAGGAAACCAGGCACCACTCATCACGAGGCCAATACCATCCCTACAGTAAAGATGGTGGTGGCAGCATTATGCTGTGGGGATATTTTTCAGTGACAGGAACTGGGAGACTAGTCAGGATAAAGGGAAAGATGACTGCAGCAATGTACAGAGTCATCCTGGATGAAAACCTGCTCCAGAGCGCTCTTGACCTCCGACTGGGGTGACGGTTCATCTTTCAGCAGGACAACGACCCTAAGTACACAGCCAAGATATCAAAGGAGTGGCGTCAGGACAACTCTGTGAATGTCCTTGCGTGGCCCAGCCAGAGTCCAGACTTGAATCCAATTGAACATCTCTGGAGAGTTCTTAAAATGGCTGTGCACCGACGCTTCCCATCCAACCTGATGGAGCTTGAGAGGTGCTGCAAAGAGGAAAGGGCGAAACTGGCCAAGGATAGGTGTGCCAAGCTTGTGGCATCATATTCAAAAAGATTTGAGTCTGTAATTGCTGCCAAAGGTGCATCGGCAAAGTATTAAGCAAAGGCTGTGAATACTTATGTACATGTGATTTCTCAGTTTTTTTATTTTTAATAAATTTGCAAAAACCTCAAGTAAACTTTTTTCACGTTGTCATTATGAGGTGTTGTGTGTGGAATTCTGAGGAAAAAAATTAATTTAATCCATTTTGGAATAAGGCTGTAACATAAGAAAATGTGGAAAAAAGGATGCGCTGTGAATACTTTCCGGATGCACTGTAGATACAGAGAAGCCAGTTAAACAAATGAGAGAAAAATATTATACTTGGTCATTTATTTATTAAGGAAAATGACTGAATATTACATATTTGTGAGTGGAAAAAGTATGTGAACCTTTGCTTTCAGTATCTGGTGTGACCCCCCTTTGCAGCAATAGCTGCAACTAAATGTTTCCGGTAACTTTTGATCATTCCTGCACACCGGTTTAGAGGACGTTTAGCCCATTCCTCTGTACAGAACAGGTTCAACTCTGGGATGTTGGCAAGTTTCCTGACATTAACTGCTCGCTTCAGGTCCTTCCACAACATTTCGATTGGATTAAGGTCAGGACTTTGACTTGGCCATTCCAAAACATTAACTTTATTCTTCTTTAACCATTCTTTGGTAGAACGACTTGTGTGCTTAGGGTCGTCATCTTGCTGCATGACCCACCTTCTCTGTCCTTCTCAGTTCATGGACAGATGTCATGACATTTTTCTTTCGAATTCTCTGATATAATTCAGAATTCATTGTTCCATCAATGGAGGCAAGCCGTCCTAGCCCAGATGCAGCGAAACAGGCCCAAACCATGATACTACCACCACCATGTTTCACAGATGGGATAAGGTTCTTATGCTGAAATGCAGTGGTTTCCTTTCTCCAAACATAACGCTTTCATTCAAACCAAAAAGTTCTATTTTGGTCTCATCCGTCCACAAAACATTCTTCTAATAGCCTTCTGGTTTGTCCATGTGATCTTTAGCAAACTGCAGACGAGCAGCAATGTTTTTTTTGGAGAGCAGTGGCTTTCTCCTTGCAACCCTGTCATGCACACCATTGTTGTTCAGTGTTCTCCTGATGGTGGACTCATGAACATGAACAATAGCCAATGTGAGAGAGGCCTTCAATTGCTTAGAAGTTACCCTGGGGTCCTTTGTGACCTCGCCGACTGTTACACGCCTTGCTCTTGGAGTGATCTTTGTTGGTCGACCACTACTGGGGAGGGTAACAATGGTCTTGAATTTCCTCCATTTGTACACAATCTGTCTGACTGTGGATTGGTGGAGTCCAAACTTTTTAGAGATGGTTTTGTAACCTTTTCCAGCCTGATGAGCATCAACAACTCTTTTTCTGAGGTCCTCAGAAATCTCCCTTGTTCGTGCCATGATACACTTCCACAAACGTGTTGTGAAGAGCAGACTTTGATAGACTCCTGTTCTTTAAATAACACAGGGTGCCCACTCACACCTGATTGCCATCCCATTGATTGAAAACACCTGACTCTAATTTCACCTTCAAACTAACTGCTAATCCTAGAGGTTCACATACTTTTGCCACTCACAAATATGCAATATTCGATCATTTCCTCAATAAATAAATGACCAAGCATGATATTTTTGTCTCATATGTTTAACTGGTTTCTCTTTATCTACTTTTAGGACTTGAGTGAAAATCTGATGATGTTTTAGGTCATATTTATGCAGAAATATAGAAAATTCTAAAGGGTTCACAAACTTTCAAGCACAACTGTACATCTATAGAGCAGAGTGTTAATTAAGGCAGTTAGGAAATAGTCTTACTGCTAGCATGGACTATTAGGTATGTTTGCAAATAGGAGATGTCATACAGTTTTCTAACTGTGTCTAACGTGCCTGAAGTATGACTGTATGACCACATTTGGAAAAATGAAACAAGATTTAAAATCCTTAAATAGAACATTTCTAAAACAATAACTTTTCTTTTCTTTGCTATATCAATTTTTGGCTCTATTTTTGTGTGAACTGTTTTGACTTGAACTTTTACTAAAACTTTTAAAATGAAGATATTTTATCTGTGGAATTATTTCATCATGTGTCACATTGGTGCTTGAATCATCCTATGAAGTAAACTAAAAGCTGCAGAACTTTGGTAACTGGATAAACGCAGTTACAGGTGTCATAAAATGTACAGTGGAATGCAAAAGTATTCAATCCTCTTGAAAGTCATCATAATTTTCTGCATGACAAAAGATACAGTACATTTAATGAGAACTCTTATGCTGTAACAAAACATTTCCAAAGTCAAACCATTTTCTATAGATACTTACCTGAAAAAGAAAAATTCAAAAATAAGTGTTTGCAGAAGTAATTAAACCTCTGAGTTTACAGGTTCCAAGTTAACAGAAATGACAAATCAAACATAAGTGTGACAGTCATTTGACAATGTCAGACATAAATAACATAAGACCTGTGTGTGCATGTGTGTATGGCACAGTCTGCTCTGCTCATGCTCAACCACAGCCATGGGAGTTGGTGTGAATTCTACAGAAGATGTAGAAGCTTACACACATGTGACTTGCACTTGGTGAGATGCGCATGAATGCATGTTTACATTTTTATGGCATTTACATGCACCTCTCTTCTCATTCAACCCAAGTAGAAAAACTCAGCATGGTGGTACATGCACATTGTTGGTTTACACAATGAGCTACCATATGTTTGCTTGAGACAGGCCCCCCAGCCTGTCCCACTCAATGTGTGCCACAGCTGCACTTGACTACATGTCCTCTCGGATAAGATATGACCCATCCCGGCCCACTTAGCTAATGCCTCTGCAAGTTCACCAATATACTAAAACTGCTTGGGAGTCTTCGGGTTGTTTTTTGTCCGGAAGACCACACACTGGTAGTTTAAATTAGGTACTATTTGAAAGTTCTTTATATCTCTCTGGATATAAAAAAAACACCCTTTGTAAGGATCATTGTCATTGTTGCACAATCACTGCAAACATGAACACAAATGAGCATTCTGTTGATGAGAGACACAAAGTCATTGAAATGCACAGCACCCAGAATCTTACTAGAACAGGCTGTCCCTTCAAAACTAAACATCAGAGCATGACGTTGACTGGTGAAAGGTTATTAAAATGGAATAGACATTCTCAGCAGTGTAAAATGCTATTTGTGCTCTTTGGGTGAAACTTGACTAAAGGTGCATGGATCCACAATTTCAGAAGCAGCCCATAAAACAGGCCTCTACAGGAGAGTAGTAAAAAAGAAGCCATTTTTTTAAGAAGGTCCAAATAAAAGCATGTATGGCATTTGCTACAGTACATGAGATAGACCCAGTTAAGATGTGGGAGAAGGTTTTATGGTCAGATGAGACCAAAAGAGAACATTTTGACCAGACTTCAAAGAGGTATGTGTGGTGTAAAACTAAACCTGCCCAAGTGTCAAGAAACATTATTTATACCTACTGTAAAATATGGTAGTGGCATCATCGGGCTATGGGGATGTTTCTCACGTGCTGGGACTGGGAATCTTGTCAGAGCTGAAGGGACAATGGATGGACACAAATACCGCACAATATTGTACGAGGACTTGCTCCAGTCTGCTATGAACCTATGGCTCAGGAGAAGATTCATCTTTCAGTATGACAATGACCCTAAGCATAATGCCAAAGTGACATTGGAATGGGTCAAAACAGAAAGGTGAATCATTTGGAATGCCCGAGTTAAAGCCCTGATTTTAACAATATTTGAAAACTGCTGTCCAGTGGCACCACCTACCAAACTAAATAATGCCAACAAGAATGCAGAAGAACCACTCCTGAACAATGCTCAAAACTGGTACATAGTTACCCCCAAAACAATTAAGGCTGTTACTGCAGCAAAAGGGTTCTCAACATAGTATTATTGTTTTGGGATTAAATACTTGTGCAACACCAACTCTGAGTTTTGTTCTTTAGTTAAACGTCTATATATCAGTTAAATATCTACATATCTTCAGGGTCCTGAAGAGCCTTGAAAGCTCACATATTGTAATCTGTTTAGTTAACCAATAAAAGGTGTCGTTTTGCTACAGGAAATGCAGATAACAAGCTCAGAAAAGCAACTTAAGTGACTAAACGTAACAGGTATATACTCAAGATGGAGTGTTGCAGTAGTAATGACGGTTTAGCTATATGTACAGATTGTAAAGTAAAGCCTGATCCATTCTCAACTGCCTTTTTCTAATGCTCATTAACAATCTGATCATCTCATCAGATTTATTTGATCATCCTTATTTATTTCTGGGCATAAAAAGGATTTTTTACTAATGTCCATTAGGCATCCAGTCAAGACTGAATTTCAGGGCACATTTTACAAAACTGTAGCGAAGAATTAGCTGACATTTGTTAATATATTGTGATACCCATCAACTCAAAAGGACATTAAGTATTCTTGAACAATATAAAACAAAATAAGAATGTCTGAATGACTAAAGATTGGTGGCACTTGCTCCAATTGTGATGAAGAACTGTGAGAGACTGATGTAGGAACATGTTAAATGTAATATTGTGGATTGTCTGGACCACTTTCCATATCATCAAAATGGGTCCAGAGAGGATGCCATATCACATGTCTACTTTGCTAGCATGTCAGGATAATAAAAACTGTTATGGCAGAGTCATGCTTGCTGAAAGGTAACATGAGTGAACCATCTAAACAAGTAAATAAACCTAGGACATAGTTCCTCCTGCTCCAACTTGATTTTGGATTTCCTAAATGGCAGACCTCAGCAAGAGCAGACTGGCATTATTGCATCCTACATGTTGACAAAACAAATTGCAAGAAACATAGGATATATGTGGGACACAAGTTCAGCATACACGTTTTTAATTTTTCTTTCTTTTCCTGTGGGAAACACCTTCCCTGTTTCACATGTGTACAGCAGTCACAACACAAGTACAGTCCAGCACTAAACACACTTCCTTCTCTTTTTGCTTCTCTCTCTTCGCCTCCACTCTTCTTCCACCCAACTCCAGCTCCTGAAGTAGTGGCTGCAATTAAGGGCTCAGCAGCAGCTGCAGCACCCACGGAACCCAAAAGAGCTGCACCAAGCTCCAGCTCCCATGGAGTCTGAGGCACCGCTGCAACCCAGGGGGTGCTGCCACCTAGAACTCCGGGGAAGGTAATGCTCTGGATATGCTCCCTCCCCTGGTACTTCTAGGGTATAGGCGTCCCAGCCGGGCAAGGGCCCAAGCTGTACACCACACTAATATATATATACACACACACATATATATTGATCAAAAAGCAGCTTGTGAATGGTAAATTGAGTGTGCATAATTGCTGTATTTGATAACTTTGAGCAAGTGCTGTGGCAGGTATCCAGTGCTCGAACAACAAATGCATGTATTCCAAATAATGATATACTGTATTATTTACCCTATACAACTCCAGGCAGCTCACACGCAGATAAAGAGCCTTTGCTTCAACTGGGAGAATTTTTTGCCCAAGTTGAGCTCCGTCAAGGTGGGGGATAGGACAGCAGGCTGCTTGTGCTTATCGACACATTTACAAAACAAAAGACGCTAATGGAGAGGTGCAAAGGAATTTAAGGTGGGCCGGGATTATGAAATTTTCCTAGGCTTCAGGGATTCTAGTGTTAATTGATTCAATTAATTAATAACTGTGTTCAAAATAATAGCAGTGTGGAGTTCAATTAGTGAGGTCATTCATTCTGTGAAAAACAGGTGTCAAGTACGGCCCCTATTTAAGGCAGGAAGGCAACAAATATTGTACAACAACCATCTTGGTTCCAGACCAACAAGACTGATGTTATGGAGTGGGCAGCCCAATCCCCTAACCATAATCCAATAGAAAACACTGTGGGGTAACATCAAAAATGCGGTTGCTGAGGCAAAACCAAGAAATGCAGAAGAATTGTGGAATGTAGTCCAATCACCCTGGGCTGGAATACCTGTTCGGATATGCAGCAGTTCTCAGAAACAGTGGTTATATAACTAAAAATTAGCTGATTAGTGATTCAAAGGTAAGCAAAATCTTGAAACACTTTTCACTTTATACAGTAAATGTTTGAGTTTGTAAAGAAGAATGCAGATACTTATTTTTTTGAACAGCCTAATATTCCCTTTTCTTCACTTTCTGTAAAGAAATAAGACAAATCTGATAAACTTTTCTTTATGTTTTGATTTGGAATAGAATGTGCAGTGTTCCCAATGCATTTGAGTGTATAGAAATAAAAGCTATTATAAGGATTTTGAGCTTTATTCACTTTTTTTAAACACACTGCTATTATTCCGAAAACATCTATAGATAACTGCTGCCTCTCCATTCATCACCCTGACTCCTCCCACACACGTTAATTATGTCATTACAGCAGCGCTGCGTTTCCAGCCACTACAAAATGACTTTATAAGCCTGATAGCTTTAAACCCAGCCACAAGAGATGCTCAAACCGGTGTGTTTCTTCGTGCCAGTCCCAAGCCTGGATAAATGGGGAGGTTTACATCAAGAAAGGCATCTGGTGTAAAATTTTGCCAAATCAATATGCGGACAACAATACCAATTTCCATACCGGATTGGTCGAGGCCCGGGTTAACAACGGCCGCCACCAGTATTGTTAGCCAACAGGGTGCTGGCGAAAACTGGGCTACAGTTGGCCGAAGAAGGAGAAGAGGAGGGTTAGACATGTCTGGAGGCAGAAGGACAGGAGGAAGGTAAAGAGAGTGGACCTGAGGGTAGGAAGTTAGAATGTTTGCAGTGTGACTGGTAAAGGAGGAATGTTAGCTGGTATGATGGAGAGAAGGAAGGTTGATATATTGTGCGTAGAAGACACTAAATGGAAGGAGGAGTAAAGCCAGGTGGATCGGAGGTGGACTTAAATTGTTCTATCATGGTGTGGATGGAAGGAGAAATAGGGTAGGGATTATTCTAAAGAAGCAGCATCTCAAGAATGTTTTGGAGGTGAAAAAAGTGTCAGATAGAGTAATGATTATGAAGCTGCAAACTGAAGGTCTGGTGATGAATGCTGTCAGTGCATATGCCCCGCAAGTTGGGTGTGTGATTGATGAGAAAGATGATTTTTGGAGTGAGTTGGATAAAGTGATGAACAGTGTACCAAAGGGTCAGAAAGTGGTGATTGACGCAGATTTCAATGGACATGTTGGTGAAGGGAACAGAGGAGATGAGGAGGTGATGGGTAGGTATGGTGTCAAGGAGAGGAATGAAGAAGGTCAGAGGATAGTGGATTTTGCCAAAAGGATGGGCATGGTTGTGGTGAAAATGTATTTTCAGAAAAGGGAAGAACATAGGGTGACATACAAGAGTGAAGGAAGATACACACAAGTAGATTATATCCTATGCAGAAGAGTCAATCTGAAGGAGATTAAAGACTGCAAAGTGGTGGCAGGGGAAAGTGTAGTTAGGCAGCATAGGATGGTGATTTGTAGGATGACGCTGCAGATCAAGAAGAAAAGGAGGAGAGGGAAGGCAAAGCAAAGGATCAAATGGTGGAAGTTGAAAAAGGAAGATTGCAAGGTTGAGTTTAGGGAGGACATAAGACAGGCACTGGGTGGCAGTGAAGAGTTGCCAGACAGCTGGGGAACTGCAGCAGAAGTAGTAAGAGTGACAGAAAGAAGGGTACTTGGCATGCCATCTGGACAGAGGAAGCAGGAAAAGGAAACCTGGTAGTAGAATGGGGAAGTACAGGAGAGTATACACAGGAAGAGGATGGCGAAGAAGAACTGGGATAGTCAGAGAAATGCAGAAAGTAGAGAAGAGTACAAGGAGATAAGGCGCAAGGTGAAGAGAGAGGAAAGTAGACAAGAGTACAAGGAGATAAGGCGCAAGGTGAAGAGAGAGGTGGCGGAGGCTAAAAAAAAAGGTGTATGATGAGTTGTATGAGAGGCTGGACACTAAGGAGGGAGAAAAGGACCTGTACTGATTGGCTAGACAGAGGGACCTAGCTGGGAAAGATGTGAAGGAGATTAGGGTGATAAAGGCTAAAGATGGAAACATACTCACAAGTGAGGAGGGTGTGTTGAGCAGATGGAAAGAGTACTTTGAGAGGCTGATGAATGAAGAGAATGAGTGAGAGAGAAGATCGGATGATGTGGAGATGGTGAATCAGGAAGTGCAACGGAGTAGCAAGGAGGAAGTAAGGACAGCTATGAACAGGATGAAGAATGGGAAGGCCATTGGTCCATATACCTGTGGAAGCATGAAGGTGTATAGGAGTGATGGCAGTGGAGTTTTTAACCAGACTGTTTAATGGAATCTTGGAAAGTGAGAGGATGCCTGAGGAGTAGAGAAGTGTACTGGTACCGATTTTTAAGAATAAGGGGGATGTGAAGAGCTGTAGTAACTACAGGGGGATAAAATTGATGAACCACAGCATGAAGTTATGGTGGAAGCTAGGTTAAGAAAGGAGGTGATGATTAGTGAGCAGTAGTATGGTTTCATGCCAGGAAAGAGCACCACAGATGCAATGTTTGCTCTGAGGGTGTTGATGGAGAAGTATAGAGAAGGCCAGAAGGAGTAGTATTACATCTTTTTGGATCTGGAGAAACCATATGACAGGGTGCCTTAAGAGGAGCTGTGGTATTGTATGAGGAAGTCGGGAGTGGCAGAGAAGTATGTAAGAGTTGTACAGGATATGTACGAGGGAAGTGTGACAGTGGTGAGAACTGCAGTAGGAGTGACGGATGCATTCAACTTGAAGGAGAATTACATCAGGAATCAGCTCTAAGCTCTTTCTTATTTGCAATGGTGATGGACAGGTTGACAGACAAGATTTGACAAGAGTCCTGGTGGACTATGATGTTTGCGGATGACATTGTGATCTGTAGCAAGTGTAGGGAGCAGATCAAGGAGACACTGGAGAATTGGAGGTTTGCTCTAGAGAGGAGAGGAATGAAGGTCAGTAAGAACAAGACTGAATACATGTATGTGAATGAGAGGGAGGCCAGAGGAATGGTGAGGATGCAGGGAGTTGAGTTGGTGAAGGTGGACGAGTTTAAATACTTGGGATCAACAATTCAGAGTAATGGGGATTCTGGAAGACGGGTGAAAAAGAGAGTGCAGACAAGGTAGAATGGGTGGAGAAGAGTGTCAGGAGTGGTTTGTGACAGACAGGTATCAGCAAGAGTGAAAGGGAAGGTCTACAGGACAATAGTGAGACCAGCTATGTTATATAGGTTGGAGACGATGGCACTGACCATAAATCAGGAGACAGAGCTGGAGGTGGCAGTTGTTAAGATTTGTATTGGGTGTAACAAGGATGGAGAAGATTATAAGTGAGGAGGAGGAGGAGGAAGAGGAAGAGGAAGAAGAATTATTGCCACAAACTGTTCCAGTTCCAGTTGTGACAAGCAGCCACGTCCATTACCTGGCTGGGATGCCAACAGAATGGAAGGATCGGGGGAGAGGGCATAGGCGAGGTAATACCTTCCCTGGGAGGCTAGAGGGCAGGGCTTATTGGTGGCTGTGGCACCATGGATTTCCACAGGACATGCTGGAAGCAAGAGTCTGGTACAACCTTGCTGGGTTCCATGGGGGCTGCCAGGGGGAGCTGCAGAGATCTATAGTGTGCCTACCACACCTGGGAGTGATTCCACGTAATCTTGATGAGCCACCTGGAACACTCCCAGGAACTGAATAGATAGATAGATAGATAGATACTTTATTAATCCCAGGCGGAAATTCACATAATCCAGCAGCAGTATACTGATACAAAGAAACAATATTAAATTAAATAGTAATAAAAATGAAAAAAGTTAGCATTTACTCCCCCAGGTGGAATTGAAGAGTCGCATAGTGTGGGGGAGGAACGATCTCCTCAGTCTGTCAGTGGAGCAGGACAGTGACAAAAGTCTGTCACTGAAGCTACTCCTCTGCCTGGAGATGACACTGTTCAGTGGATGCAGTGGATTATTCATGATTGACAGGAGTTTGCTTAATGCCCATCGCTCTGCCACAGATGTTAAACTGTCCAACTTTACTCCTACAATAGAGCCTGCCTTTTTAACAAGTTTGTCCAGTTTATGCTGCCACCCCAGCACACCACCGCGTAGAAGAGGGCACTCCCCACAACCGTCTGGTAGAACATCTGCAGCATCTTACTGCAGATGTTGAACGATGCCAACCTTCTCAGAAAGTATAGTCTGCTCTGACCTTTCTTACATAGAGCATCAGTATTGGCAGTCCAGTCCAATTTGTCATCCAGCTGCACTCCCAGGTATTTATAGGTCTGCACCCTCTGCACACAGTCACCTCTGATGATCACAGGGTCCATGAGGGGCCTGGGCCTCCTAAAATCCACCACCAGCTCCTTGGTTTTGCTGGTGTTAAGATGTAAGTGGTTTGAGTCGCACCATTTAACAAAGTCTTTGATTAGCTTCCTGTACTCCTCCTCCTGCCCACTCCTGATGCAGCCCACAATAGCAGTGTCATCAGCGAACTTTTGCACGTGACAGGACTCCGAGTCATATTGGAAGTCTGATGTATATAGATTGAACAGGACCGGAGAAAGTACAGTCCCCTGCGGCGCCCCTGTATTGCTGAACACAATGTCAGACCTGCAGTTCCCAAGACGCACATATTGAGGTCTGTCTGTAAGATAGTCCACAATCCATGCCACCAGGTGTGAGTCTACTCCCATCTCAGTCAGCTTGTCTCTAAGGAGCAGAGGTTGGATGGTGTTGAAGGCGCTAGAGAAGTCCAAAAACATAATTCTTACAGCACCACTGCCTCTGTCCAGGTGGGAGAGGGATCGGTGTAGCATATAGATGATGGCATCCTCCGCTCCCACCTTCTCCTGGTATGCGAACTGCAGAGGGTCGAGGGCGTGGCGGACCTGTGGCCTCAGGTGGTGAAGCAGCAGCCGCTCCATGGTCTTCATCAGATGTGATAGCAGTGATAACAAGGGGCATTCTTGTCTCGTACCACATTCTAGT
>JANRMT010062856.1:35795172-35808398 GCA_026402145.1 Polypterus bichir lapradei
ACGTTTCACTAAAACACAGCAAGCTGCATTCTCTGTAGGTTCTGACATTTTTCACCAGCACAGCCAGTTCATCAATCTTATTTGGTAGTGAGTTCACATTTCCCAGGATCACAGAAGGCACCGACGGTTTATAACGCCATTTTCTCTCAAGTTGTCTCGATTTAATCTTATCTTTTATTTTTGCGCCGGCTTGGCTGCCCCGATATCGTCTTCTTACCTCGTCAGGTAAATAAGCAACCCCACCGGCATGTGCATTTCTTCTCAGTGCTTTAAGCTGACTACTTGAATAGGCGATTCTCGGAGTGTAAAAATCCATGTCAAGTAGTAAAAATAGTAAAAAGTGTCCAGGGAGCAATTCCACATAAAAGAAAGTGGTAGAAGTGATCAGTGAAATAGATAAAAATAGAGATAAAAAGGTAAAAAGATAAAGTCATATACGGAGCTGCTGGAAAAGGCTGCCACTCGGATGCGGCGCCGGAAATAGAAGGAGCCGCCTCACTCCATTCGGGGAGCCAGAGTCGGTGGATGAAGCTTGCTGGGAAAGGGAGTTGAGGCGGCTGAGAAAGAGAGAGAAGAAAGGACTGTGTCGTGCTCTGTGTTTTGCCTTGTGTGTTGTGGAGTCTACAACTGTACATAAACTGTGTATCGTGTGGCAATTAGTGTCATTGTGTTGGGGTAATGGCAGCTGTACACACCCCTGGGCTTCACACTGTTTTTTACCTGTCTAAAATATAACTGTGACTAGAAAATTTTTATTTCTCTTTTTTTTTAATTTTTTTAGCAGGGGTGGTTGTTAAGAAGTCTGGCAATACGATTATATATATATATATAAAAAAAAAAAAAAAAAAAAAGAGGGTGCAACACCTCTCTGCCTACTCCAAAAGTCATTTCTTTTCTTTTTTTCCTCCTGCTTACAAGGCAACAAGCCAGGATGCAGTTTCGCAATTCAGTGAACTGGACACTAATGTGTTTAGGGTTTATTTCTTTAGCATTTGTGTATAAATATAAGTGTTTTTATAATTCAAGTGTCACACACGTGTGCATGGGAGGCAGCTGAAGGGCTTAGAGAGGACTGATTATACATCTGCCCGGGGGGGGGGGGGCGGGGTATGCCAACGCTCTTTCTGAGTTCTCTACAGGTCTTTCCCGGGAAATCCCACCAGGAGCCGACACCTCGAAGAGGGACACATCCCTTCCGGTTTCGGCACCAAGGACGACATCACTTCCGGTTCCGGCACCGAGGATGATGTCACTTCCGGTTCCGGCACCGAGGACGATGTCACTTCCGGTTCCGGACACAGAGGATGACATCACTTCCGCCCTCCGTCCTATAAAGCATCCTGCCTTTGCTCTGGCAGGCAGTTCTGTTTTGGACTCTGTTGAGTAAACTTGACTGTGATGAATCGGTTACTTTTGCAGCCAGGAAACCGGATTAAACGGGTGGCTGCCCCAAACCTTGCCATGCCTCATGTCTCTTCTTCTTACACAAGTTATCAGTGGATTCCATGTTTTGGGATGGCATGAGTGTTGCATTGTATATTTAAGGTAAATTTTATTGCATAAGGACCCGCTACATGCAAAAGCTGCATGTGTGTTGATGCTAAGACATCGGCACGCTGGTTACTGTTTAAAAGTAACCAGTTAATATTTTTAACGTCTGACATATGTGACTTCTGCTAATGTTATTATCTAATTTGGACATGAATTTCAATACACTTAACTACGTTAATATGGGGTCAAATGTTAAGTTCCAGATCCACATGTTAATATTTAAATATTGTACTTCTATTTTAAGATGCCATTTCTTCCAAACAATAAAAGTACAGAACACTACTGCTTTATTGCTGCCATTTACATTACAGTAATCCCTCCTCGATCGCAGGGGTTGCATTCCAGAACCCCCCGCGATAGGTGAAAATCCACGAAGTAGAAACCATATGTTTGTATGGTTATTTTTATGTATTTTAAGCACTTAGAAACTCTCCCACAGTTTATAAATATTCTCTGCACAGTTATACAGTAAACCCTTGCTTATTGCGGTTAATCCGCTCCAGACAGGTAAATGAATTTCCACGAAGTAGGATTCTTTATTTATAAATCTAATATTTTCGCAGTTACAGCATTGAAAACCTGTTTATGACCTTCTAAATGCGTTTTTTAACATTATTAGAGCCTTCTAGACATGAAATAACACCCTTTAATCAAAAGTTTAAACTGTGCTCCATGACAAGACAGATGGCAGTTCCGTCTCAAAATTAAAAGAATGCAAACATATCTTCCTCTTCAAAGGAGTGCCATCAGGAGCAGAGAATGTCAGAGAGAGAGTAAAGTAAACAATCAAAAATCAATAGGGCTGTTGGGCTTTTATGTATGTGAAGCTCCGCGATAAAGCAGCTGCAATGAAAGTATCAATGTGAAGGTAGTCTTTCAGCATTTTTTACAGGAGCGTCCGTATCTTCTAAGCAAACAGCCTCTGTGCAAACAGCTCCTCTGCTCACACCCCCTCGTCAGGAGCAGAGAATGTCAGAGAGTGAGAGAGACAGAGAAAGTAAACAATCAAAAATCAATACGTGCTGCTAGAGCTTTTAAGTTTGCGAAGCGCCGCACGGGAAGCATATCGTATATCATTGAGGAGTTTTATTTAATATGTAATGCGTGCTCTGACTGGGTAGCTTCTCAGCCATCAAACAAACTGAGGAAGCATGTACCATAAATTAAAAGACCCATTGTCCGCAGAAATCCGCGAACCAGTGAAAAATCCGTGATATATATTTAGATATGCTTACATTTAAAATCCGCGATGGAGTGAAGCCGTGAAAGTCGAAACGCGATATAGCGAGGGATCACTGTATATGCAATGCTATTAGTTTAGTACTATTTCATTTATGTGCATAATGGTATAGGTTCATGTCCTGACTATCAGAGAAAACCATACAAATACTTAATGTAACATGCATGAAAATGTGAAAGAGATTCCTTTGCCAATTCCATATAGTGTGGACAAGGTGGCAAACACACTGGTTATCCTGAAAGACTTCTTGTGTCTCCTTGTCACTGACTGGATATCTGCAGTCTATCCATCTTGCTGATTCAGCAGTATATGATTGTGAGAGCTGCCACAGAGCAATACCACTATTACATACCAAATATAAAAAAATAAGAATGCACTCACACACACACATAGATCATACGTAAGGTTGTCTTTATAGGATTATTTTATACCTGCCTTCATATTTCCCACTAGTATTTTGCTCCTTCATTTCAACTTTATACCTTCTGCAAAATGAAATTCCACATTTTTAAATGCATCATTAGTTGCTAGTATCAAATGAAGCTTAGTAAAGTAAGATAAAAAAAAATAAGGAAAAGAAAAAAAAACTGCATATATCACTTTGATCAAAAGCATTTGACAATTCTACCATTAGTGCAACATGACATATGTTAAAGCCAGGTCTGTTCACTACAACACCTATAGCTGATATGCAGAGGTGGGTACAGTAGCCAAAAATTGTACTCAAGTTAGAGTAGCGTTACTTCAAAATAACATTACTAAAGTCGAAGTAAAAAGTAGTCATCCAAAAAATTACTCAAGTAAGAGTATAAAAGTACTTGGTAAAAAGACTACTCAAGTACTGAGTAACTGTTTGATCATAATAAGTTATTTATTTTTTAGAAATGTTGTAATAGCATACGCTACAAAAAGCAGATTGAAAATTGTCTGTCAGACTTTGACAGACTGTTTCAAGACACAGCTTTACTTGAGCCAATTGCTACATTTAAATGCTATCCATTTAGGGAGATGTCGAGGGTGATTCATCCGCATCAAAAATTGCAATACTGTTTCACCTAAAACTCCTCTACAGTGGAGGATGAGATTTTGACACTACAGGATGGCATTCAGCTGAAATATGGGGCTCATGGACAGTTTTGGAGCTTACTCACAGAGGAAAAGTACCCAAAAATGAGGAAATGTGCTATCTCCTTGACTGCATTATTCAGCTGTACTTATTTATGCGATTCAGCCTTTTCCCACATGAAGATTATTAAATCCAAATACTGTAGTGACCATAAATGTATTGAATTGTTATTGTGCCATAAGGGTTATTCAGTTATACAAGGTATGACAACATATATTTTATGTATAAAGTATACTCAGTGTGTGTGTGTATGTATGTGTGTGTATATATATATATATATATATATATATATATATATATATATATATATCATTTTTAATGTAGGTAGATCATTTCGACCTGGTCATTTAAAAAGGAGCTTGCATGCCGAAAACAGTGTCGGCACTCCTGCTGTACACTGACAATATAATACTGCATATTCACTTGCCCTCCAAATAGCACAGCTGATAGAAAATAACATTAGAACCAGGCAGCTTGTGGAAGTACAAGAAGTCTCACTTTACCTTGACTGTCTGTGCATGTTTGGTTTAAACGTGCTTGTTCTTCACTCAATGAAGTGATAGTTAAGCTTCAGCAAGAGTTGGCTCTTATTTTTCATGTACAGTATTCTTTCTTTCCCTGTCCGCTGTCTGTAAGGAATTTGTGCCGCTAGGACGTGACAGTTTGTGTGTGGTCATGTGACTGCATGGCTACATCTGATTTGTGAAATGGAGCCATGTGATTATTGTTGCTACGTCTGATTGGTGAAACATAGTCTTGTGATTATTGTCTGATTGATGAAACAGTCATACAGTAGATCCACTGGCAGATTCTCTTTGGCAAAAATATAGCGTACTGTATCTAATGGAAAAAAAGTAACGATTAGAGTGTTGCTCAATGTAGCGGAGTAAGAGTTTCTTCTTCACAAATGTACTCAAGTAAAAGTAAAAATTATGGTGCAGTAAAACTACTCTTAGAAGTACAATGTTTTTTAAAAGGTTACTCAAATAAATGTAACGGAGTAAATGTAACTCATTACTACCCACCTCTGCTGATGTGCTCTCAAACCTTTTCTTTTCTGATTATTTCCTTTAATTTACTCATGATTCACATCTTAAAGGATAAGTTTGGTATCTTTCAAGTTCACAATATTTTTTCACAATAATGATATATTTTATTTTGCCGCATGAAACTGTCTTCTAAAGTGAAGCCTATTTTATAAATTTTACAAAATAACTAGCCCGTTCTTGCGGTTTATAATACAGCCAACAGGTACTAAGGTCGCTTTGTAAAGAAAAGCCATAAAACTTAAATCACTAAGCATTGACTTACTGTTTTGAAGTAGCAAACATGTTTTCTCCATTTCTGAGGCATGCTTGTGAACATAAAAGTTAAACTGAAAATATATATAAGAGATTCTTGGTACTATTCTCACAAGGTAAGGATACATTTGTCTACTTGCAGTGGCTGTTGTTGTGGGAAGAGTTATGACAGGCCAATGCAGAACACCCCAAGCCAGCCCATTGCATTCCGTATTGCTATTGTAGCCTGTGGAATAAGCCATACACCTAGTGGCAGCATGATGAAAAGCACACATATGAGTTTCATTGCATTTTGTATATATAATAATAAATCTGAGTTGAATTGATTACACTGTAATTTATTTTTAATAAAAGCCTTCATTTTTTGACAGTGAAAAGCTACCTTTTCAAAAAATTAATAAAGAAGAATGTGTGATAAAGGAGATTCTAGCAGCACAAACCAATTATCACTTTTTGAAATGCATGATCTGAGGATATGGTAATAAAAGAACAGAACACAATGTTTTTTAACGTAAGTAAATTCACTTACACGATACCAATCAATCTGTAAACACATGGGAAAACATATAAGCTCCAATGTAGAACCTGATGCTATGAAGTAGGAATAACAGCTGTTGTGCTACCATTCTGTTTGTGTTAAAATATCTGTACTAAACTTACTTAACTCAAATCTGATTAAGCTGGGGTGAATCTGCATTGCTAAACTGGCTCTAATGTGTATGCGTTTGGTAGCCCTATAATGGACTTATGCCCTGTCCTGGTGATGTTTTTGCCTTGCACCTGAAGCTTGCTGGTATAGGTTCCAGCTGCCCAATGATCCTGACTTGGTTAATAATAATAATAATAATAATAATAATAATAATACATTTTATTTATACAAGGCGCCTTTCAGAGAACTCAAGGACACCGAACAAACAATAAATAAATAAAAGACACAATTATAAACAACTTAAAACATCAGAAAATCTAAAAATTAAAACCAAACAAAACCACTATAATCAGGAGGAAGAAGAAAAAGCCATTTTCAACAAATGTGTTTTAAGTTTACATTTGAAGGATGAGTATGATTTAATATTTCGGAGATCCGCAGGTAATGAGTTCCAGTGCTTGGGAGCAAAACGGCTGAAAGCTCTGCTCCCCATGGTGGTTAGACGGGCGGGAGGAAAGTTCAGATGGGTGGAGGAAGAGGATCTAAGGTTACGGGATGGAATAGCAACATGTAGAAGGTCAGACAGATATGGAGGTGCGAGGTTATGGATGGCGTTAAATGTTAGTAGCAGAATCTTAAAATCAATACGAAACTTGATCGGGAGCCAATGAAGCTGCTGCAAGACCGGAGTAATATGGTGAAAAGATGGGATTCCAGTGATGATACGTGCTGCAGAATTCTGGACTAACTGAAGCTTATGAAGAGATTTATTAGGGAGACCAAAGAGGAGTGAATTGCAGTAGTCCAGCCGAGAAGTGACAAGACTATGAACAAGAATGGCAGTGGTATGAGGAGTGAGGGAGGGGCGAATGCGATTAATATTACGTAAGTGGAAGTAAGCAGACCGGGTGATGTTATTAATCTGACATTGGAAGGATAGAGTACTGTCAAGGATGACATCCAGACTCTTGACCTGAGATGATGGGAAAACAACAGAGTTATCAATAATAAAAGAAAGATTATTGGTTTTGGATAATGATGATTTTGAACCAATGAGGAGAACCTCAGTTTTGTCACTGTTTAATTTAAGAAAATTTGAAGAGAACCAGGATTTAATTTCAGAAATGCAGTCAATAAGCGAGGGTGGCGGAAAAGAGGAGGTGGGTTTACCGGCAAGGTAGAGCTGGGTGTCATCAGCATAACAGTGAAAATGAATGTTATATTTACGAAAAATATTGCCAAGGGGAAGAAGGTAAATAACAAAAAGAAGAGGCCCCAGGACAGAGCCTTGGGGCACACCAGAAGTAACAGCGGTGGGTTGGGATGTGAAGGTTTTAAGCTGTATGAACTGAGTGCGGCCTGAGAGGTAAGATCTAAACCAATCAAGTGGAGTGTGAGTAATGCCAATCAAAGATAATCTATTAAGGAGAGTGGTATGACAAATAGTATCAAAGGCCGCACTCAGATCGAGAAGGATGAGAATAGTGATTAGACCAGAATCAGCAGCCATAAGGAGGTCATTGGTCATTGGTTAAGCGACTTATTACTGTTGAATCAATGGATTATTACTATTATTGTACTGATGCCAGAGAAAATATATGAATAGATTAGAATTAAGATATTGAAGACAACAGTTATGATGAAATTATTATTAGAACATTATCATCAACCATTACAATTATTATATAGGTGTTGTTCCTGCCTTACGCCCTATGATTGCTGGATAAGCAGTTTAGGAAGATGGTTCGATAGAGGAATTGATGCATATAACAACGTCTGTTCAGTTCTTGTTACCTGACTGCATGTTCTGGGCATGTTCAATATTCTCTGTCACTGATGAAAATGTATGCTTTATGAGTCTAGCAGAGGCAGGCAATGTCTTTCCAAAATAAACAAATAAGCTTCCTAAAACTGAAAGAATATAAGCAAACATGTGACTTTTTTTTAGTTATTATTTTCTAGTCATTGACACAGCAGAGATAGCAATTTGCCACTGCGCATTAACATTTAATATCATTAACAGTGCTTGGCGTGACTTTGCAAGATGAATCTATGCCCCTAGAGCTAAAAGGGTGTAACGGAGGAAGACAAACAAGGCTTTTGACAAAGTCTCTTTGTAAAATTGCTAAATCTCACAAAAATTGGCTGCTTTTTAAGTTCTTAAAACAAAATTGATATCCTGTTTTGCAATATGTATGTATCTCAAGATGCAGATAAATACTCAAAAGTTTTTTTGGCTTGAAAAATAGATGCATTCAGTAAGTTTAAAGACTTTTATTTATAATAGGATGCCAAAACCATACATTTTAAAGTGCAGCAGCAGGCTAATTATATTTTTATTAATTTATAAAATATCCTTCATTTTAGAATGCAATTTTATGTGGCAAACTAGTATATACCACAACTGTGAAGAAATAACTTTGACTTAAAAATACCGAACTTATTATCCTTTAAGATACCTTGCTTATAGTTAGCCTTGTCTCCTTTTAAATATAACTGAATGCTTGCTAGTGGCCAGTTTTTAGGAATGTTCCCGGTTTGCAGTGATTTTTGAAATACACAAAATGTTTTATGTATTTTATACAGAATATTTTTCCTTAAACACAGTCATATTTAAATAAACAAAAATTGTATGCAATGCAATTAATTCTATCAACTGCTACTTTTGCCATGTCTTAAAATAAATCTAACTTGAGCTGAAAAATAACAAAACAGGTTACATTTTGTCATTTACTCAACAAAACTAAGACAGAAAAAAAAGCAAAAATCTGGCATGAAAAAGTAACTAAATCCTTAGTATTCCCATTTCTATTAATTTGTTTATTTATAACCATATGCTGCTACTCAAGCATTTGTTTTGTTTGCTTTGTTAATGAGAAGAAATCTCCACTGCCTTTAATAAAAGCAGAAATCTGACAGTTAGGTCTGGACCATTTAGGTTTGGGTAATACCATGCCTAAGATAAAGACATATGCAGTGTTTTCATGGAAATGATTGCTTAACTGGAAAACATTGATTCCATTTGAGTGGGACAGTGGGTGTGTTTTATGTATGAGACACTTGGCTCAGAGACCGATGGAATCGATCCACCCTGCATCTGATACTGCTGCAACAGACTACAGCTTCCTCCACTTTTGTCACAGGTATTTCATCATAAACACTAAAAAAGGAGCCTTGATTATTACGTAATCTTTCCCATTGTTTTAAGTTAAGTAAAATGATATTCTTACCTGAAACTGCCAGTCAGGTCAGATGTGCCAGGTCTCAGAAGTACTTGAGTAATGAAATTTGCCCCACGACTGCAAAATAAATTATATCATTAAAATAAACATAAAACATGTACAGTGTTGTACATATTATCTAACCTTGACAGGCACCTGTTAGATGTAGTTAAAGAAAATGACAAATTTAAAAAGGATTAAATGTTATATACTGTATATAGAAACTTCTAGATCCATAAACAACATCTGAATAGATGAGCCAGTCAAGAATCACCACAGAAGCAAATATTTTCTAAAATATAAATCTCTATATTCAGAGAGTGCTGAAAAATAATAAAGAAACCATATTTAGAGGTTTCATATATTTATGCAAAATTAAATAGAAGGCATGATTTTGGTGTCTTTTATATAAATCATGGGGGAGCAATTTTCTTAATTTAAACACATTTTCACTCTGCCTTGAGAGATTGTACAGACAAATCTTTAGATTTTTTAGATGACTTTGCAGCAAAAAATTAATGCATAGCCTGAAACATAGGAGAAATGATTTTACCATATTGACAATCAACAGTGATTCAAATCCCATGAGATATAGCACTACCCATTTAACTCAGTATGGTTCTTTGACCACCTTGTGCTATGCAAGAAAATGCTGTAGTGCATGCTACATACTTCATGTGTTTAAGTGGGAAACAGTTTTCTGAAAAACAATCAAACTATTCCAGTTTTCATACTCAACAACAAAAATATCAGTTTAACTTTAAAATGTTACATTATTTTGTTATTTCCACTACGTACCACGTGGTGTAGGACAATAATCCATAAAAGGAGAGAATTCCTGGAGACAACCCACTACTGTCTTTAGCCACAAGTGCTCCTCATTACTCATTTGCCTCAATAAACCAGAAAGTAAATTTCATTATGGTGTATACATCTTAACATCTAAGACTACTGTATTTATAACTTTTATCTCATCAGGTTCAAGGGGTAATGGTGCCCATTCTAAGAACACTGAGCACAACAGATTGGAAGCCCATTGCTGGGCCCATCCAGCACATGTCCCACACTCACATTGAGCTAATTTGGAATTGGCAATTATCCTACATTGCACGCTGTTATACACTCATGTATATATATATGCATTCACTACTCCTACTTGGGTAACTTAGTGTCTACCTAAACTGATCTTTGGGATGTGGGAAAATCAGGGGATGCTCAGGAAAAAATATCCACAAAAACAAAACCAAATGTTTACCCATTTTAGAAGGATGAGGGGGCTTTTTAAAAGGAGTACATCAAGTTTTGCTGTTCTCCTGCTATAAGTAACTGGGGACAGACAGATAACATGTGGCTCCCTGTGGTATGGCAGGTCAGCAACATGATTATTGGGAGCCCATCTCTCTATTATAAAAAAAAAAAAATCCTGGGAGGGAGAGACTAGGGAGACGAGATGTGATCTTCACGGAGGACACTTAAAAGACCTGCGAGACAAAAGAGATTGACCACAGAGCATCTTGCGGGGACCTTAAACATGAGACTTTGTGCCAAGAGATTGACCCAGGACCGCCTTGCGGGACGTAGAACATAAGATTCTTGCAAGACACGCCCTACTTACAACCAATATCAAACAGGACCATGGGCAGCAAAACACTCAGTCGTGTAAAAGATTTAAAAGCACATATAAAGCGTATAAGGACAATACGTCATAGATGAAATGTCGACGACTAAGTGAAAAATATAGAGCAGCGCGGAGAGTGTAATTCAAAAGATTAAAAAAAACGTAGGCGCGATACACGTGCAGAAAAAAATGTGTCAAAAAAAAAAGAAACTAAAGATCGCATTAGCGTAAACAAAGAGAAATTATTACTTAGACAAATAATGGAAAGGCTAATAGAGATCGAATATACGGACATAGGTGATATGTCAGAAGTATGTAAATATTGTAAGGCTTTGAAGTTTAAGTCAGAGACTTGTAGATTATCTAACTCGTGTTGCCATCAGGGAAAAGCAGTATTTATACACAATGGGGAGGTATATCAAAGAGAATTAAAAGATTTGATGTTTGGGGAAAGTGAAATCCACAAACACTACAGGCGAAATATCCAAGTCTATAGTAATCTTTTCACGTTAGCATCAATCAATGCTCAAAACGTAGATTTACACTATTCAAGATCATACACTATGAGAATCTGTGGTCCAGCAACAATTAAAGCAATGACAAGTTTAATTTAGAAGAAACCACAATTCGGTCAGGTGTATATTTATGATCACGGAGAAGCAATGCCACATAGAATCGTAAGAGTTAAATGATAGGATGTATTAGAAATTCGACAGTCAATAATGGATACAAATCCATACGTCCAAAAGTATCACACTTTACAGGAAATCTATCTGTAAAACATAGACAAAGAAGTTTTCTTGGATTTCTATATGAATCACAAAGACCACGCACGCGTATATAATAAACCAACATGAGACGAATTATCAGCGTTAATAGTTTTGAAAGACGGAAATATCAAAAACAGAGTAGATATTCGTGTTCATCTAAAAGCAAAACATGAATCAACATTTCTGTCTAATAATTCATCAAATTACGATCCTTTACTCTTTCCTTCGCCTTTCCCAGATGGAGAAACAGGATGGTCATACAATATGAAACACACGAATTCAGAAAAACTGCAACACAATATTTTGGGGCAAAATTAGCGATACGTTACAATGTATTCAACCCACTTCTATTATCTCAACGTCTAACGCAACATTACATTATCAATGTGTATGTAAAAGTCAAAGCTAATCGTCTTTTCTTTATTAAATCGAATCAGGCAAAACTTACAACGGAACATATGCAAAGTCTCATTGATCACGTTCAAAATTCAAATATCAATAGTTCAGACAAATTTAAAATAGGTACAGCAGTAATATTACCATCATCATATCAAAGTAGTCCAAGAGCATTGCAATAGTTATATCATGATGCAATGGCCATATCCAGAACTATCAATCAGCCAGATTTATTTATTACAATGACATCCAATCCACAATGGCCAGAAATCCAAAGATCCTTGAAAACAATGCCACCTGCTACATCGGCTCAGGATATTCCAACTTTCGTAAGTAGATTGTTTTATCAGAAAGTCAAAACGGAGTTCAGTCAAATCCGAGTATACATTTACACAATCAAATTTTAAAAATGGGGTTTACCTCACATGCATTTATTGGTTACTTTGCAAAAAAATTGTTACCTGCTGATGTACATCGTTTTGTCTGTGCTGAAATTCTGAACAGAGAAACCTATCCTGAATTATGGTACAAAGTCATTAAACACATATCTCACAGACCTCATTTAAGATTCAGCACGTTGGACTCGAAAGATTCCAAATATTGTTTTTACCGAAGTTCTGAAATAAAAGTGAAACTAATGAAATGGCAACAATTCCAAGAAAAAAAAAATCTTAAAAGTGTGTATACGCAAAACCAAAGACGGGGGTTAGCAAGCGAGCGAAGCCCGCTAGTTTTTAATAAGTAAAAAATTAATTGGCTGGCTCGCTTTCTCTGTGGGTGTGCATACTCAAGTGGTTGCAGGGAGTTGGTGGAGTGACTGGGGCGAAACGCCCCTGCAGTGAGGGTGTGATATGACTCAATTGCTTCATTAGGCTTTCTGCAGTGCACGATTAAGATGCTGCGCCCACAGATGGCTATAACCAATGAGGCGGCATGAAAAGATGAGGTCCATGGGGGAAAAAAAAATTAATCTGGAGAAAAAGAGAAAAGAAAAGAAGAATTGATCCAGGGGGAAGGAAAACAAAGAGAAAAGATCGGAGGTTAACAAGACAGAGAGAAATGCAAGAGCGTGCTGATGTTTAGAGAGACAAGTAGTGCGTGGCCAGTGCTCAACAGTGAACTTGGGGATCACTCCTGTTGAGTTACTAGGGAGCAGGATTGATCATTACACTCAGGAGTGTCCTCTTGCAGGGTGTAGTACTGGTAACAGTATATTTTGAAGAAGATTCTAGGCTTAGTTTTTAACCTTGTTTTTAGGGAATATTATTATATACTAGCAAAATACCCGCGCTTCGCAGTGGCGAAGTACTGCATTAAAATTTTTATTAAGAAGAAAATTTAACCTTTTTAAACT